>QLOH01000384.1:600000-1006095 GCA_026901365.1 Sesbania bispinosa
GTCATGCTGTATGATGTTTTTCAATTTGTCTCTATATCAATATGGAGCTACTTCTTATATTCAAATTGGCCACATTATAATACGAATAGTATAACTTAAAATTAATGTATAACTATAAACTATCATTGCTTTGATTTACAACACTTTCAAATTAAACAAATATGCCTTCACAAAAACAAGGTAATTTTGTCTTTTCCTCCTTATTTCCTGCCGGCACGAAATAGGAAAAAAAACATATACTGATAAACTGCAGGTATTATTTGATAGAATTAACTTCATTTGGTTTCAAGTAATCATATCTTGTTTAAGAGTAGGAAAGTGGTGGAACGTGGACAGTCCAATTAAAAGATAAGCGATTTTCAGTAAAATTTATTGAACTTGAGACCACAAATAAAATGTGACTTGTTCCATTTGTTACATGCACATTTTGCTTGAATTTACCTCTCGGATTTGTAGTATAGTGTGTCCTCCTAAGGCTTCTAACTGTCATCATAACGGGTGGAGTCTTAAGTAACTTGAACGAAAACTTAAGGGACAAAATAATGATTTTATTAGGTTATCTATATCATAGCATTTACCAACTTGTAGTTGAAATAATTAACACAAACAAGGACAAGCTAAATAAGGAAGATGCAACTTGCATTTCCTTCTCCAGTCTTACTATCTCTCGAAACCGAAAGCATATCAGGAGAGTACAAGTTCTTCTCTGCAACATAACATTATATCAGTATTTGATCTTAGACGAGAAAATAGTTCAAACCAAACTCTGAATTACAAAGGTTAGCCAAGAATTTGGATACTTTCATGTCTGGTACACTGGTTTTTTCTTCCCTGTAGAATAAGATTAATTCATATTCAAATAAGAAAATTGTTTTTTATTTTCATTTTACTTATTTAATTTCTGTGACAAAGGAGAATGCATTAACATGGCTCAAAGCCAAAGCTCACAAGCTATTATAAAAATTAGGAAAGCCCCAAATAAATCAAGTCATATCATAATACATCAACCAAATAGTAAGCTATTCATTCCAACGTAAGCATGATGATTGATGCATGCTGGATAGGTAAGGAAGCACAAGGCCATATATTTGCTTGGAGGACCAAAGTTCCTTTAATGCTCACCTTAGATAGGCAATAACAAAACAAGAGGTCCAAGCGAGCCTGAGACGAGCTCTTTGGCTCCTTTAATAGGAGTAGATCATGATGAGCATGGAATTAAAAAAAAACTCCAAACTCCATCACTCCACCTTCCTACCTAGAGGGGGAAATTCCTACAGTAAAAGTGGGAAAACTCTCACCTAGAAGAGGGTCTCATCTTTGTTCTTTACTCTTGGCAACCCTATGTTTTCTTTTCCCATCCTCTATCTTCGCATCTAGGCATTTGACACCAATCTGCTACGACACTTGAGGTTCAATTTTTATACAGGATTTGGACTTCAATGCAGATATATGTTATTAATGAATTTACTACAAAATGAATTTAACACACATTTGGAAAGTACATGAGTATATAATTCATAATTTTTTCTCTGATTTTCATATTCTAAACTCCTAAGTATGCAAACCAAGCATGCTTTCACAAACATTAAGATATGAAAAAGAAAAAATAATTTATCTCAAACCAATCGGACCCTAATATCCTGCAAAAGTTTTCCTCCCTCAATTCAATTGCCGTATCAAAACTGCGAAGAAATACAATCCAAAAGAAAGCATAGTAAAAAAAATAAAATCTAGACGATACTGATCGGTAGATTTCACTGGGAAATACCCAACCACTTAGAGAAGTTGTCGAATTCAGCATAATCAGAGTCGGACACCATGGTTTTATACCATGCTTTTCCAGCAGCCTTGATAGCAGAAGCTTCCTCCTGACAAAGTAATAAAAAAATTCAGCAGCAAGTTAGTTCAAACGATAGCTAAAGTTGAAATCATTAACTCCAGTGTTCTTGGATCAGATTACGTTGGGTTAAAATTAACCAATAATCAAAATTTTCAAGATTTTGAAAAATTACAAAAATAATAAATTCCACTTAAAATTAAGGAAAACCAAACCGCTCATTTCAACAATAAGAGTTCTAAAAAACACATGTAACTCCATTTCTAAGTGTCCGTTTAATTTACAGTTGAGTAGAATTGATTCTAGAATCAATCATTAAGAATAACCGATGCATCCTTTACTGAGCACATTGGACAAAACAGAAGTGATTTAAAGTCAATTCTATAAGTTGATTCTGCATGGTGCAGAACGATTAACCAAACAGACACTAAATTAATCATATTCTACGCCACCATATAGATAGTTGAACAATAGTTAAACGTAGAAATTACATGTAACAAATAATATATTCATACAACAACATAATAAGACATTTTTTCTTTTTAATCTCTCTTTCAAATCATTCATCACATCTCACACTTCTCTAGCCTTTTTCTCTTCTATTTCTTTATCTCACTTTGTTGTAAATGATGTTGGTTGTCCAACCATCATTTCTCTACACGTAAACTATGCACACTTTTTTGGTTAAAAAATGTTATTTTATATTGACAGTTTGAAGAGCAAAACACATATCAAAACAGAATCAACACATAAATAACCAATCCAGCGCAATAATAATGTTTGTAAAGTAAAGGATAAATTAGCTAACCTTAGAAACAGTGTTGCGCTTCTTATCTAGCTTCTCCTTCTTAGCTTTGAGGCGCTGAGCCTCGGCCAAAAGAGCCATCCTCTTAGCAGTCTTGGCATAAGGATTGAGCTTCAACATAACATTGAGGTTCTTGAGTGGGTTCTTTTTGAGAGTGGCCCTCTTAACCTCTTTCTTAATGGGCCTCACCACAGACTGAACCTCATCAGAGTTAATAATCCTACCCAAGTCAGAGTTCACCATCTTGGGCCTGGGAAGCACATAACCCTTCTTCTTTTCCGAAGCCTTATCGAACGACCCATAAATGGAGTCCAGCTTCTCAAACGCAGACTTGGTCCAAATAATGAACCTCCCAAGGTGACCACCGGGTGCCAACTTCAGAAGGTTCAACCTATCCACGTTCGCCACGTCAACACCTGGAATGTTCCTGAAAGCTTTAACAGCTTTGGCACCTTCGGTTCCGTACACAATAAGAGGACCCTTGCGTGAAATGTACCTTCTGTTACGCATTTTCCCCTTCCCTGGCCGAATGCCGTGAGAATCCTTCGCTTTCTCTGCGTCAGCGAAGGCGCCGATTTTCTTCAGAACGTTAATCGCTTCCTTGCTTTTCTCAACGCTTTCCACGGAGTCGGAAACCACGAGAGGGAGCTCTGGCACCGTCTCAATGCGGTGGCCGCGCGCTACGACGAGGGAGGGGATAGCGGAGGCGGCAATGGCGGAGACAACAGCATAGCGCTTCTGGTTGACGTTGATCTTGCGATGCCAGCGGCGCCAGATCTTGGTGGGAGCGAACATGCGGCCTCCACGGCACATGTTGCCGAAAGCTGCCTGGCCGGCGCGGTGTGTGCCGCCGCCGGGGACGCGAGGAATTCGGGAGACGGCACGGCCTGTGCCCCAGGATTCGGCGGAGGTTTGGTGGCCGGCGCGTCTGCTGACGGCGTAGGGTTGGCGACTGTTTCGGGAAATGTTGGAGTGGACAAAATTGACGATGTCTGGTCGAATGGAGGCCTTCATGACATCGGGGAGTGGAACGGTGGGGGCTGCATCGCCTTCGAGGGTTTGAACAGAGACGAGAGGGCGAGCTGCTGACGCCATGGATGAAGTTGAAGGTCGATGCTCGATACGAGGCTAGGGTTTTGGGTACTGGCAAAGAAGTTAACTAGGGTCGATGCGGTGCATATATAGTTTATAAGTCTTCTAACTGGGCTTCTTCACTTCCACTCAGGCCCGGCCCAAATTGGTAATACGTTTAGGCTTTTACTTTGAATGATAAGCCCTTTGACAAAAAAAAAATGATAAGCCAAACTTTTGGGCTTATCCTTCTTGACTAGTGTATCAAGCTCTATGCTTGACCACAAATTAAAAAAGCTCTATGCATCCCTTTCATTTCATCCTCTTTTTTTTATTAAAGGGAGGGCCAAAGCCCAAAACTACACAGAGATCAAGCGATCAAAGGAAATTCCTACAATCTCTTGCCAAAGTAAATTCCTAATACAAGTGGGGGATGATGGACCATATGGAGACCAAAAGGTAGGGACAGCCCCATATTAGCTAATCTATCACCTACTTGGTTGGCTTCTTTAAAAACATGGTAGATAACAATTGTGGGGTATTTCATCCTTTGAGATAGACAATATACTCACCTGATGATAGATGAGTAAGAAATTCTTGCAAGTTACATAAACTAAACTAATTAATTATTTTTTCCAGATTATCCTCTCACGCGGTAGGTGGGTACTATCAAGGTGCAAAACAGGGACCCTTTTGGACCCCCATTCGTCCCTTTGGTGTGGGATAAAATGTAAGTACCTCTGTAAGTGCTCAAAGAGCCCGGAGACTTTCCCTGTCTTGAACTGGGGCACCATCCCCTCACCCTAAATTTAAATTCAAGCCAACAAAAAAACAGGGACCCTCCTAGGAGGCGATTTGAGCCCTTTCCACTCAGACCGATACATATTGGTAAACTAATTAATTATTTGATTTAATATATTATTACTTTATATTAAATAATTACATAAATTCTTGTCTCATGTAATTATAAATGAAGAGTAAAACATGAAAACGAAGTATGATGACGGGGTGTTTTTATACAGATTCCACATTGATAATAATTAAATTATCCTCCTCCCCCTTTTATTTAAATACACCTAAACCATAAAACTTATCTTACTATTAGACCTATGTGTCTTGTTGAAGACCACATCCTTAAAATAGCTACTAGGATACAGAATCACTGCAATACTACAAAACCTTGTGGACCTTAGAATTAGCTGAAGAATATTTTTGGCTCTTCACTATTTCTAAGACACACACACACTCGCCTAGCTGTGGTTTCAAAGGCAATGGTCGCATTTACAAGCTTCGCAGCGAGTGCATACATTGCTTTCTTGCTGGTTGAGCAAAACCTCAGTCTTCCATCTAAATTTGACCCAGCTAACTGTAATAGGAAACGTTACAAATTTACAATCCAAACGGAAAGAAAAGGAAACAAAAGAAAACTACAAAATGTTAGAGGAAAAACACGTACTTTAATTCAAGAAATGGTTGTCAAGTGGTTTGACATGATAGATCATTTGTCTGTTTCTTGGCATCAATTCCTGCAGTAACTCCTACTGTCTTGGTATTGACATCGTATACTGATAAGGCCTTCCCCTATTCAAACAGTATAGATGAACTGGTAAAATCTCAGATTCAAAGACAAAGTGCACAAAGTTTTATCCAAGTTCATTAGTAAAAACAACTTCATGAGCATGTCTTACTTTCTTTCTACTAGAATGGAGCAGCTGATATTAGCATTCAACAATCAACAATCATCACAAGAAAGTGGTGTCAAGATCAAATTACTATAATAATTATGTCATATATACAGGACATCACTATCTTCCTATAGATACAGGTTTTTTATCAAAGAAGATCATGTGATAAGTTCATATATACAGGACATCACTATGATTCAGAGCCATAAACAAAGAATTTAAAAGTGGTCTTGTTTGTTTTATTTGTTTAGAAAAATAAAACACAGAGGAGAAGGGGCTCCATATCCTACAAATAGCAAAGCCAGATGAATATCTGTGGATTTGGCATTTCACCTTGATGAATCCAGTCAATCCACAGATTCACCAAATATGATTAATTCGAGTGCAAAATAGTGCAGATCAAGTGAGACTTCAAAAATTCTTGCAAAATGAATCCCTCTCTCTCTCTCTACATATATATTGGATATAGCCATGATTGAGATTGATTTTGAAACTTACAACGGGCTCAAAGTCAGGGCTAGACAAGTTGACTGTGAGGTTTTTCATCAACAACAAAGCCTGCAGAAGAACACTAGATATATGTAAGTCAATTCTTACTCAACTGATAATAAAAAATGAAAAGAAGATTGTATACTCATTAGTCCCTTTTGTGCCCATTTAGCTTTTCTAGTGCATTCAAACAAGGGGAGGAGGGGGGATATAAATTAGGGAGCAAGAGAAACATCTACATATGAAAAGAAATTGGAACTGCTCCCTTTATGGAGATTGAAGACAGTTCTGGACACAGAAGGATATTTCAGGCTTTTGACCTTGAAAATGGTAAGTATCTTGTTCTTTCATTCATTTATCATATAATTCTAAGAATATATCGAAAAGTTTTGAACTGTAAAACAGCTTGATCAAGCTTGCATATTATAGTGAGGTGAGAATTATGTTGACAAATGACAACGATATTTGAAAGATCATCAAAAGTCCAATCGGTCTAACACCTTTACCAGTAAGATGGATAACTGTTGGAGAGTTTCACCATTGACTAGAGATAAGGTCAATTAAAAATATATAAGTATGGACAATCCTCACCCTACAAACTAGCTTTTGGGATTGAATTAGGCCTGATCGAAAATTTAAGATGGTATCAAAATCTATCCTAATTCCGTTATTGGCCACACACCCATAGATGTCCACTACTAATGCCTTTGTGTAAAATATATATGGTTTTACAACTTTTCTCAGATTTCCAAAGCAAGGGAAAATCAACGGCCAGGAACATGTTTTCCATGACATAAGTGGGATTAGCTTTATGTTCTCTCACCTCATCTTGGCTCAATAGACTAGTATAAATAACCATATTCAAAAGTCAAAACCTTATTCAGGCACACATTTTAAACTAAAAAGGCATGGATAGATCAGCCTATGCCCCACTGAGAAATATTTATAATTAAAAGAGATCATAAAAAGCAACTAGTGCAACATTTATTCCCTATGAATGTAATCTGAAAGATAATATTGTCCCACAACTCTCCTAATGTGAAGTTGTGAACATAGCTATACCTGATGAGTGATGACACTAAGAACCTGCCTGGTTCATGCAAAACTCAAAGGAAGGTAATTCTCAATTTTAATGAAATTTTGACATGCCTTATGATGTTAGTGACGATTCAGGACAGACATGCTGGCAAGTTCCGACAGACAATCATTCAAAAACCTTAGAAAGGAGTTTCTTTTTGTCAAAATGGGTTTTTTGGCCACTAAACCAAAAGGAGCCACACCCTTCCGGTAGAATAAAATGACCCTAAGCACACTTCCTACTACTGCTTTAGAAGGAGGAACAATTGTTCATTGTATATATAACAACAAGAACAACCAAGCCTCGTCCCACTGAGGAATACTTCATTATCTATGACCAGGATAAATTTACCATGATCCTGTAAGTTTTGTTTTGTCCCAATGGGAATATCTTTTTTAAGTAAATTGGTCTCTATCTAATTATACAGCTAAGTTTTGCCTCAGTAATTGCTTCTGTTACTGCATGTCAATTGAATGATGATATTCATAAGTAATACTCAACTCACAGTTTCAAAATTTATAGGATCCATTTCCTGAAGCTTGTGGATATGGTTTTTTGTATCTGGATCAAAAACACTTCCAATAAAACTGTAAACTTCAGCAAAATCTGGCAAACCTGTGAAATTTGGTCAAAATGAGACAATCACCACCACTTACTAATTTCTTAAGAGATCCAAATGTAAAACAGTAATCAATGAATCATAACATGTATGGTCATTACCATGAAGCACTGGAATCTGTTTCCCTTGCTTTGGCATCTCAGAAGCTGGAAGCTTTCTACCAGAGTTCCCAACACCATTAAGACTGTTGTTGCCAATTCGTATTATCCCCTTTGATCCAATATCAGCTGAATCAGTACCGTCGTATAACATAATAAGTGGTAGAAAGTTCCATTTAGTACAGCTATTGCATATTCTTCACATCAAACAAACAAACAACAATAACAAAAGAAATGTGCATGCCTTCATTTCCATGGAGATTGGTGAGTTCATCCTGACAGGACATGGATTTATGGGATCCAGTGTTCATGAGTATGGAATTTTCATCCCATGTGGTATACCCATGTGCAAGGGCATTAGTGGAACAAGACACATAAGCCATGGATGCTGGCAATGGCACCAAAACTGCTAACCCAAAAAACATTATGTCAAGAATGATCATGTTGTTATTTTAGGAACAGAACATCATTGTATCAAACAGAAGCAAACCATTTTTTGAAGCCTTTTGTGGGTAAGGATGAGTAGCTTTGCGCTTAGGACGAGGTGGAGGCACATGTGCTGCTGTCCCACTTTTTTGAACTTTCAAGAAGTATTTTTGGGCATGGCTTCGAATCTGAAGAAAATTCACAGTGAGAGACACATAATGGCATACTAGAACACAGAAAAGAAAACAAAAAAAAAATGAAGAGTTGTTTTGTTCCCAACCTGAATAACCGTTTTAGAACCTACAAAATCTTCAATTTTCTTCCAATCCCTGTCAAATCTGAGTAGCAGAAAGATTATCAATGAATTTGTAAAGTTGTGCACTTTTTTTTCTATCCAAAAGTTCATAACAATCTAAATAAAAGAATAAAATTCAATCTTAGTGAAGAAGCAATATGGAGTGATCACTCACAGTTGAAGAGCTTCTAGAAACTTGTCATGCTCTTCCTCAGACCAGCTTTCCCTAGACTTGGTAATAGTGTAAGGTTTTCTGACTTTCTTGCCAGAACCATTGGTGGAAGTTGAGGGAGCCATTGCCATTGATGGAGAACTTGAAGTGTTAATATTCATGCCAAAAAAAGAAATAAAAAGGAATATGGGAGTGCGTGGTATCTGTGAGGTTCACAATTGTTAATGTTAGATCAAACAAAATAAAATAATGTACTATTTTTACAATTAAAAGGGTGTAAATAAATAAAAAAAAGAAACATTTTTTTGGTACTTCTCATATACATTCCTCTTCCTATCTACCTGATCAAAGGTCAAACACCAAAAATAATAATAAGAGAAGTATATGTTTTATGGTCTCCAATAATTTGGCGGCTTAAATGCACTGTGGACAGTAATAGACAAATGATGAGGATTTAAGAGAGCAGGTGGTAGAGAAAAAGGAGAGACATTGGCTGTTATGAGAGGAGGCAACGTTTTGTGAATGTGAGGAAATGATAGTGAAAGAAAAGAAGAAGTGGGTCCATAGAAAGTTGAAAGATTGGTATGTGGGTGTGTGTGAGTGTGTGCAGTCCACTCGCCAGTGTGAAGACTAGGAACCACAAGACCAAAAATAAAAGTTTCTTTTAGCTGAGTCATGTGCCAGACAGACAGGTTCAATAGTAGGAGCGGCAAAACCTATTTATTTCATTTGGTATAGACTGAGAAAGCTCTACACATGAATCTTGCGGTGGCCAATAATTTCATTTCATTTGTTCATATACCCCCAAAAAAAAAAATAAGAAAAAAACACTGTGTTCTTGCCTTGAGCTGGGAGGTTTTACTGCTATTGCTGAGAAGGCTTAAACATGAATTTTGGTGTTGGAAATTAAAGTGTGACTTAAGTTAAGTATCATGTTGGTTAGAAATGAGATAAATGAGGAGAATACTACTATAAATGGAAGAATGCATAAGATTATTTTAGTAAAATTAGCTGAAAATTAGTTTAAAATTAAAAAATTAGATGAAAAAAATAAAAAACTAACTTAAAATTAAAAGATAACTGATTTGATTAGAAGTCTTTGATAAAGTTAGCTGAAAAATGATGAAATAAAGAACGGGGATACAATTAATTATTAAATAACGATAAGCAAATGTGGTTGAGAGATAATCTTATAATAAATTTTCACCTAATAGATAAAAATGAAAGTTTTTTTTAAAAGCTATCTCAAATAGGTTTTCAAGAAAAACCAGTAGCTTCTTAAAAAAGTTATCTTATCAAACATTGATGGAATAGTTTCAGCTATGAATTTCAGATTTCATTTAACTGAAATGTCTTATTAAACAGTAAACACACTCCTAGTTAATTAGGGTCCGTTCGGAGTGGTTGCAAGTTTTTCATTTTTTTATTTTTAAAAGTTTTAAATCAAATTTTTATAATTCAAAACCAACAGTTGAAAACTTATTTTTGTGGTTTTCAAAACAAACATTTTGAAAAACAAATATTTTAAAAACAACAAAAAATAATTTTTAGTATTTTTAATTTTGAATTGTAAAAAATTTATTCAAAATTTTAAAAATTAAAAACTCGGAAGCACCTCAAATAGCCATAAGGTGTTACTTAATTAATGGTGTTACTAAATCCCTTTATCATGACGGGGTTATTTCAAGTATGTATGTACATCCAATTAGGAGCAACAATGAAAGGAGGAATTTCTAGTATCTTTGGATTGTTCCGTTACATTTAATAATTGATGAGTAAAGTAATGGATAATGGGTTTAGTTGGCAGAATATGGGTAACAGATTAATAATACGACTTCACGTTTTCTGTTTAGCCAATTTCCTGCCCTAACTTTTGACAACTAGCCTTATTATTTTGGTTTGTCTGCCCATTGCGGCACAACCCGAGATATATGGGATGTGAAGTCTATTTCATTTATAGAAGAAAATGTTAATAATAAATATAAATATATATTCTTTTTAACATTTTAATCATAGTTTTTTTGTCAATATTCTATTCTTTAAAAAGTTTTAAAATTGTTTGAAAATTGATATATTTATAAAGTAATTAAATTGAATTTTTAAAAGTGTGTACTATTGATATATTTTTATAGTAAATAAGATATATTCGGATCAGTATTTGCAAGATTATTGTTAAAGAAATAAAATTTAAAAAAATAAATAAAAAGGCTTAATTGTACTTTGGTTACTCTAATTTAGACTATATGTAATTTTGGTTACTTAAGCTTTTTTCAAAAAAATTAAGTCCTCTTACTTTTAAACTTAAGCATATTTGGTCCATCTGTCAATTGTCTTCTACTTAAAACTCTCAAATTCTCATTTCCAATCCAAATATTTGAGGGTTTATGTCAGATTTGGGATATGAAATCATTTTAAAGTTTCAAAAGTAAAGAATTTAATAAAAATGTGATAAAATTTGAAGGATTTTGTAGGATCTAACATTAGGGTTTAAAGAGAGTGAAAACTTATGATTTTCAATATTAGGCGAAATTTAATATTTTGATTTGTGGATTTTCATATTAAGAAGATTTAAAACGATTTAATCAATTCAATTTATGAAAATTTGAGGATTTCAGATAGAGAACAATTGGAGGAGCAGGGGCAAAGCCAGAAACTATGGGCAAGGGGGCCAATGTTATAATTTTTCCTAATTAATTAGTTCACTCCCCAATATAACTTTGTTGTTATATATAAATTAAATATAAAATAGCAAATTAAGATAAGCACTTATAGTTCATATATATATAATGTATTTAAATTTTTTATCAACTATTTTAATTATTATTCTCTTTTTATTATTTCTCTTTTTATTATTTTAAAAATATAATAAATGTGTTTATTTACATTAAATTTATTGTGTTTTTTCCTGATATATCATTTTATCTCTCTATTTTAATCATTAATTTTTTCTCCTTATTATCTTTTATTAAGGCTAAATGTAGGAAAGAGGTAATTAACACTCTCTTAATTTTCTAAATAGAACATATAAATAAAAATATTTTTTTAATTGTGACAAATAAATTAATGAAAACATAAGTAGTAATATATATGTATGTGTGAGGTATAAAAAAAATTGAGGGGGGCCATGGTCCTATAGAAATGGCGAGAAATGGAAGACAAAGGGAAGAAATGGTGCATAATTCTTTTTCCTAACGTGTTTGGTGAGTCAAAGAAATGAGAGTGAAATGCTCAAAGCAGTGGGCCCCATACAATTTGTATTTCTCCCCTTTGTTGTTGAGAAAAGCGAAGATATGTTGTTCAGCTATCACCCCGCCTTTGCTCAACTCAATGGCCAACATATAATTTGTATTTCTCTTCCATTTCTTCCATCAAACCAAACAACTCACTTTCATATTTCTCTTTTATTTCTCATCTATTTCTATCACACCAAACAATCTTTAATTCATCTCTATCGACTATGTCAAATTTAGGATATAAGAGCACTTACTTTAGGGCGATTCCGTGTTTTTAAGTGTTTGAAATGAACGTTTTACCCTTCAGGGCGCTTAAAATTTGGGCGGAAGCGCCCTTAAATTAAAATGTGCAGGGCGCTTCCCTGGCGCGCCCTTTTAGCAGGACCGTATTTTTTTTATAAAAATTAACATTCAGGGCGTTTCACTGAAGCGCCCTCTTCGCAAGGCACTTAATTTTTTTTTTACAAATTAAATTGCAGGGCGCTTCCCTGAAGTACCCTGTTATCAGGGCCATTAATTTTTTTTTTATAAATTAAATTGCGGGGCGTTTCATTGAAGCGCCCTCCTATTACGGCCTTTAAATTTTTCTTTTTTATAAATAAATGTGCAGGGCGCTTCACTGGAGCGCCCTACTTTTTAACTAGACATATTAATTTTTTTTTTTAAAAAAAATTGATATCCAGGGCGCTCCTAGAAGCTCTCTCCCTTTAGGGCGCTCCAGGAAGCGTCCTCCCCTAATCTGAGAGTCATTTTAAAATTATTTTCTCTCTCCCGCGTCAGTACACAACACCCCTCTCTCTAAAATTGTTTTCCCCCTCCTTCTCTCTTGTTGCCTCGTCCTCGTCCCTCTTCCTCTCTTTGTCTCCGCTGCCATTGCTCTGTCGCGCTGCCGTCGTCCGTTGCGTTGTCGTCCTCCGTCGCGAGCAGAACCTCCGAACGGTGAAGCACGAGCTCCTCTACCTCACGCGAACGTCTGTCGCGCTTCAACAACTCCGAACGGTGAAGCACGAGCAGATCCCTCCGTCCTCCGTCGTCCTCCGCCTTTAGCATCGTCCTCGGCCGCATCTTGGAGAGGTAGGCGCTTCTCCTCCTCAAGCTTAGTTGTATGTTAAGTTAGGGTTTTTTCTGCAACATTATTACTGGCTGCACCCCTTTTTTGACTATTTGCCACCTTTTTTCTGCAACTGTTTTACTGGCCGCACCCTTTTTTCACTATTTGCACCTTTTTTCTGCAACTGTATTACTGGTTGCACCCCCTTTTCACTATTTGCACCCCTTTTTCTGCAACTGTATTACTGACTGCACCCTTTTTTTCACTATTTGCAACATTTTTTCTGCAACTGAATTACTCGCTGCACCACTGTTTTTACTAGTTGCACCCCTTTTTCTTTTTTTATGGTTATTGATTATGTTAACATTGTTGTTATTCATATTGATGTAATTGTTGATATTAAGATTGGAAATGTGTTGCATAAATTTGTGATACTTAAAAAAATAAACTGAAATGCTGCTGAAATTTTTAGAATGAATTAGTTATGCATGCATGTAGTAAATTAATTTGTTATTACTTCTAAATTATGGTTGTTTTTCGAGTCAATTTATAAATTATTTGATGTTTTGTTAATAGAATATGGATCGTTCTTGGATGTTTGCAAACTGTTTGATAAGTGAGTATGAGGAAGGAGTGGAAATGTTCATAAAGTTTATCGTTGATCATGCAACAAATCCTAGAAAAATTGTGTGTCCGTGTATAAAATGTTTTTGTTCTAAGCAACTAAGTGAAGCGGAGTTGAGGAACCATCTTTTCTGTTTCAGAATTGATAAGAGTTACACAAGTTGGACATTTCATGGTGAGACTAGAATTGAACATAGTTATATGGGAGAGAATAATGTCAACGTAGAACATAGTGATGATGAGTTTGGGACTGGATGGGAGGATTGTGACAGAATTGATGAGATTCGAAATGTGGTTGAAGAGGACCTTAGAGATTTCCCAAAAATGTTTGATACCCTGGCTAGTGATGCAGAAAAAACCACTGTACAACGGGTGCACCAAGCACACAAGGTTGTCCGCGGTGTTGAAGCTGTAAAATTTAAAAGCATCAAATGGATGGTCTGATAAGAGTTTCACAGAGTTACTGACATTGCTAAAGGAGATGTTGCTGGAGGACAATGTGCTGCCTAACAGAACTTATGAGGCAAAGAAGATGTTACGTTCTATTGGGATGACCTATGAGAAGATTCATGCTTGTCCCAATGATTGCATTTTGTTCAGAAATGAGCATGCATCATTAAGTGTGTGTCCTAAATGCAATGAGTCTCGTTATAAGAAAGAGACTTCACCAGCAAAGGTGCTTTGGTATTTCCCCATAATTCCAAGGTTTCGAAGGATGTACTGTAGTGTCATCGATGCAAAGAACTTAACATTGCATGCAAATGAACGAGTCAAGGATGGCATGTTGAGGCATCCCGCTGATTCTCCACAGTGGAGGAAGATAGATGATGAGTACCCTTCTTTTGGGAAGGAAGCAAGAAATCTCCGACTCGCCTTATCAACAGATGGAATGAATCCGCATGGTGTCCAATCTAGTACCCACAGCACATGGCCGGTGTTATTGATGATATATAATCTACCTCCATGGCTTTGTATGAAGCGCAAATACATGATGTTGTCCATGTTGATATCTGGGCCCAGACAACCGGGTAATGATATAGATGTGTACTTGGCACCATTGATTGAAGACTTGAAGCTATTGTGGGATACTGGAGTAGAGGTCTATGATGGCTACAAAGAAGAATCTTTTTTGTTGAGGGCAATGTTGTTTGGAACGATTAACGATTTCCCGGCCTATGATAATTTGTCTGGCTATAGTGTAAAGGGTCAGTGTGCATGTCCTATGTGTGATGAAAATACTTCTTGGATGCGTTTAGCACATTGTAAGAAAAATGTATTCCAGGGTCATCGTAAGTTTTTGCCTTTATCCCATCGTTATAGGGGATGGAAGAAAGCATTCAATGGTGAGGCCGAGGAGGGGAGGCATCCTTCTCCATTGACGGGTGATGAGTTGTGGGAAAAGGTGGGTAACCTGACCAACAAATTCGGCAAACCTTTTGCCGGGCAACTTGTTACTGGAGGTTGGAAAAAGAAGTCTATCTTTTTTGAGTTGCCATATTGGAAGTCATTGTTTGTTAGACACTTCCTTGATGTGATGCATATAGAAAAAAATGTGTGCGAGAGTATTATCGGCACGTTACTGAATGTCAAAGGCAAGACCAAGGATGGGATAAATGCGAGATGGGACTTGTAAAAACAGAGGAAACTCTGCCAAATTTTTTATAGGTTAATAACTAGACTTGGTCCTGGTTAAGGATGTTGTATATGTTAAGCATATTCAAAACTTTTGACATTAATTTCAAGGATGAAATTCTGGCTGCCGGTATGGAGCATTGCAAGTGTTTAATACTGTATTCACAGCTTCAAGTAAATTATAGAGCAAAAAAAAGGATGGAGGGCTCTTCCTTGGAGCGCCCTCCACTCCTGACACTTTGACGAGGGCGCTTTCGTGTTTTTTATAAGCGCCCTCTCTGCCTTCCGTCAGGGCGTTTCTGGACACGCCCTCCTTTTAACGACCAAACAAGAGCAGTTTCTATTATGGCACACGGAAGCGCCCTTTTATGCTGCACGGAAGCGCCCTTAAATAACTTTTTTGGCATATCTCTTCCTTATTTATCTTTTTCCCATTTCTCTTCTCTATATTTCCCTAATTACACCAAACAAAATGGAATGTCCAGTGCACCGTAAGACATGCCTACGTCAGGGAAAACTGAGAATCAGAGATGGTGAATGGGTTGTTTTGCAGGAAGTTTAATTTTGGGGAAGTTATGGATTAAAGGGGGTTCAAGATTTCAGTCTTCAGAAATAAAAGGTGAGAAGGAAAGTTTAGAGAATAAACTTTTTCTATTTGCTCAATAATTTGGAAAATGGAGATGAGGAAGGGAATTCAATAGTTTTAGAGACCTTAGGGTTGTACTTACATGAATTAAGAGTAAGGATATGATTGTTGACTAGAAGCAAGTGGGTTGGCTAGGAGTGAAATGAATTGAGAAGCTGAATGGATAGTGGGATTGGGGGAAAGTAATTGAGGACACCTTACAGTGTAAGGGTAAGAAACATGGTGTTAGTTCATTAGGCCCCTAATTAGACCCCTAATGATATAAGGTAGTAAGATAGTAGAACTTAATTACGGTTAGTAAGGCAAATTTTGAGGTCAAATTTTAGTTAGGGGGTAGAATTGTAACATCCAAAAATTAGAGTTTTAAGAAGTATAACACAATTCTAAGTTAAGGACTCTGTTAAGATAGAAGGTTGAGAATTTAATAAAGGTTCAGAGTTTTAGAGGAAGTTTTAAAGGTAAAATCAAGTGTTATGTCTCAACTTGAATCATAAATAAACTTAAAAGAAATCAAGCTTGGATGTGAGGGAATAAAGTTTATAGAAGTGAGGAAATGAGGGGAGAAGTTAAATACCATCTTCATAATTAAAATTATAATAATTTTTATAAAAGGAATTAGCTTAATGAGGGTTTAAAACTGTTAAAAATGGCCTAATACTGTCCCTTTTTTGCTCAAGCAAGAATTGACTTGC
Source organism: Sesbania bispinosa (assembly GCA_026901365.1). Taxonomy (NCBI): domain Eukaryota; kingdom Viridiplantae; phylum Streptophyta; class Magnoliopsida; order Fabales; family Fabaceae; genus Sesbania; species Sesbania bispinosa. The sequence continues at coordinate 616,454 of QLOH01000384.1, forward strand.
TTGAGCGAGTAGAAATTGAAATTTGGTAATTCCATTCTGTGAGATTTTCGCTCAAGCAAGAGCACTCTCATTTGAGCAAAAATATCAGATAAAATAGGGTAAACCCTGCTGATCTTTCCGCTTGAGCGAGAGAATTCTCACTCAAGCGAAAATGAGGCAGAGAGCAGGGTGTTGTTTCTGTCTGGTTTTTGCTTGAGCGAAAAAAGGTTCCTCAAGCGAAAACAGGGTTCTCGCACAAGCGATAATGAGACAGAAGCTCATTGTCTGATTTTCGCTTGAGCAAAAACTCGCAAGTTCAATTTTTAAAAATAGATTGCCATTCTATTTATCATATTTTTTTTTTAAATCACATTAACATCCACATCATGGTGGGGCTAGCTCTTCTAGCGGAATTTTTTTTCATCCACAAGACTCGAACTCGAAACCTTACTAAAAGGGAATCAAGCCTGTAACACCTAAACCAATCTCGTTAGTATTATATTTCTTATATATAAATATATATGGAATGCCTATTCCATTCTATGTCGTGTTTCAAATCATAAATTTCAATGGTGGGGTAAACATAAATAGAAAAGAAAATATGTTGAAGAAAAATGGAAGAAAAGGAAAATGAGTGAGGTTTTAAATTATTTTTGTTTGAGAGAAAATGGTAGAAAATAAAAATATACTTTTATTTTCATTAGTTCGGGTTAATAGAAGAGTGGGAGAAAAGAAAATGAATGTCATAAAAGATTCATCTTTTACCCTCAATGTACATTTCATGCAAATAATTGGAGTTTTTTTATTTTTTATTTGACTAAAATGTGCAATAATTAGTTAAATTTCAACAAGATATGTTGGATATTTCTTTTAAAAACAGAGCAAGAGAGTTATTTGAATAATCTACAGCGGTGCAACCCTTTTGACAAAATAACTATAAATAGATAAGAATTAGCTATGGTAATTACCTACAAAATGATTCTGCAATTAATTCGAACTATTTTATAGTTAAGTATGTTGTAGAAAGATGCACCATTGTAGAGGATCCAAGCATAGCAAAGTAGTGGCATGTGATGAGCTCTTGCAATAAATTTTCTTTTATCTCTCCTGTTTAGAAGCGGTGACTATACTTTTAGGCAACATCTAGGGTGAACTATCATCTAGGTGTCTCACAGGTGTGCCAATGCCACCCTCTATCCGTCGTTAGATTTTTTTTTTTTAATGAATGGTCTAGATCACATATCTGTGACCGTTTTAGCCTGTTTCTGCAAATTTGCTCACGAGCCCTTCCGCCTATTTTATATACAACATTTCTTTTGAGGTAAAATGGCTTATTTTGGCAACATCCTATTTTGTGAATGTGTTATCTGATCGTACGCATTATTAAAAAATGAGATTAATTAGTATGTAATTACAGTGTAAAAAAGTTTTACACTGATGTTTAATCATGATTCTTTATTTATATGACTTTTAAAATATTAATTAGCAAAGTCAATAAACTTACCATAAAACAAGGGTCGTGATTAACCGTATGTATAAAACTTTTTACACTGTCAGTGCACAATCATTTTTCTCTTAAAAAATATCATTTTTTTGGGATTCATCCATGGAGTCATAGGCCATAATAATAGCTTAAGTGACGTGTCAATAAAATGTAAAACCACACCTTCCACATTTGCTCTTCATGGGCTCTCTAATGATTACTCTCTTGTCTAGCACTAATGTACATACCTAAAACATTTCCAAATTACAAAATTTTTTCTCTAGATTGAACGTAGACAATTAATCATATATATTCAAACTGATGATGTTAGGTAACATCACACCATATTAAAAAATATGGTGATTGGGGCATTTGTCCAATATTTTATTCAACATAAAACATAAAATCCTCCAATCTCTTTACTAAAAACTACTTTGACGAGGACAATGGAGGAATTTGAAGTAGTCCTTAATTACTCTCTGCACTAATAAATGGCCTTACAATCTCAATAATTAACAAAAAATAAAATGTTGCCAAACCATTTTCTGCAAATTATTAAACAATGTTTTTTATTCCAGCAGGTCACATGACTAGATATCACCTAAAAAAATAGGTGGAACACCCTAAATAGACCCATACTTTTATTATTTTTTAAGACCTTGCTCTCCCCCCGTGTCACTCCTCCCTCCTCTATGATCCCTTACCTTACTTCTCTCATTTCCTCCCACCCTTTTCTCTCTCTCTCTTATTTTCTTGTAATCCCATCCCTATGCCATTCACATTCTTTCTCTTTTTTCTTTTTGTGATTCCTTCTCACTATTCCAAACTCAATCCAAATCTTTTGGTTGGCCCCATTCCTATCTCCCCTCTCACTTTTCTCTCCAAGGCTTGTACCTAGTTAAGGTCTCTGTATATGCTACAAGCTCATTTTACTTAGGTAGATGTTGTCTTTTCCTTATTTGAAACATTTGTTAATTTTTTCGTGCTATATATAATGTTTGCCTTGGACATGAAGCTAAGGTGAATGGTGAATTGGGGTATTGAAAAAGTGAGAATTTTGATGCAGAATTAGGATTTGGATAGTCTTTGTTTGATGGTTATTAATGGAGATGATTGAGGGAGTGGAACAACTTTAAAGGAATGTGGGAGCACAGATATAGTGCTAAAGGCATAAATGGAAGTTAGGATTTTTTTTGTCTTCAGTCTTCACATTCATCCTCATGCCTTTTTCATTAGTGATTTCTGACAATGGGACTTGGATATATATTTTTTTCATGACATTTTCATACATGATCTAAGGAAAGGAAAATCTTATTTTCCCACTATTTTCCATCGTTTGCTTTTCCATCTGTCACATTTTCAACAACATGTTTTCAATCTAAACAAAAGGAGTTGTAGAAAGTTTAAATTATTTATTTAATGTTCTATAAAATAAGATTTAATTTTCCCAGCACCTCACAATTTACTTTTTAAAAATTAAAAATTATTAACCCTCATTAAATTTATCATATTTAAGTTCTATTTTTATTTTCTATTTACACTTCTTGCCTTATAATTGATCTTAAATATTTCTTAAATCTTAGATAAAAAATCACAAAAATCTGTAAAAAAAAAAAGAAAAACAATAACCAAGATAAGTTCATGTAATTATTATCAAAACTATTGAAGAACAATAAACATTTTATGACATATTTTATTTTCATTTGTTACAAAGGATATTTATGTTATTTAAATTGATTTTCAATTTCATTTTATAAAAATTATTCATGTATTAAATAATTAAATAGTTTATAAATTTATCATTTTACCAACACGTGTTGGTTCAAATGATAAGAAATTTGCTTCTTTTTAAAAAAGTCTCTAGTTTCAATCTTATAAACATATAGATATTGAGAGAGTTGAACCAATGAGTTGGTTCAAATGGTACATGCTTGATTCCCTTTAAATAAAGTATCGGGTTCATGTCTCGTGGATGGAAAAAATCCTGTGATAAGGATTACCTCTCGTAGGTGGAGGATACCTCAACGAGGGTTTTAAATTAATCCCGTTAACGAGTACATCCAGGGCACTGGATAAGAATACATATATAGAATATTTTTATTGGAAATCACGACATTAATTGAATCTTTAACATTAAATATTACACATTCCAATAAAAACTTTCTATTTTTTATTTCTTAACCATTGCCCGGGGCACTCGTTAGCTTTTCCTTCTAAACGATCCCGCTAACGAGTGCCCCCGGGGCCAGGGCCGACCCAACATATATGTAGGTCTAAAGCAAATTATATAAGATGAAGGCCTAATTTTAAGAGAAAAAAATCATTTTTAATTATTATCTATTAACTAATAATTAGTAACATTTTTTATATTTGATATAAACATTTTATTAAATTTTGGGTAAAAGATATTTTTAAATCTTATAAATTTAAACATATTTGGGCTTGGTTCTCATAATTTAAAACCAACGTGTTGGGTTTCTCTTTTCTTAAAACCATCTTACTAGGGACTAAGACTCTACCTGATAAGAAATACTGGAGACTAAAAACACACATGATAAAACTAATTTTGAGTAATTTAAAAAAGAGAGACTCAACACATCAATTTCAAGTTAGGAGAATCAAATCTATTTAATTTTACAGAAACTACAAAAATATTTTACTCTTAAGTTTAATATATAAAATATTAAAAAAATTGAGGTCTTATAACAGGGGAAGCCTAAAGCGATTGCTTTACCGGCCTCCCCCTCGGGTCGGCCCTGCCTAGAACACTGATTAAGAATACATATATTATAAGGTTTTTATTGGAAATCACAACATTAATTGAATCAGTAACATTAAATATTACATACTCCAATAAAAAACTTTTTATTTTTTATTTGTTAATCATTTTTCCAATTCTAAAAACTTCCAAAATCCCATTTTTATTATGCGGAATCACTATTCCATATCAAATGTGAAATAACTCTTTTAGTGATGAAAGCACATTACTATCATTTAAAAAAAACCACACAATCATTTCTTCAAAATTAAAAATATTGACCTCCGAACATGAGGAGGGATTAATTGATCCAATTTAACGTTTGAACTTTGAGTATATAACTCCAATTAGAATGGCAGATCCTTGTGATAAAAAAATTTAAAAATATTCATTTGTTTTCAAGAAGGTATTAATCAATCTTTAGAAATTAAATGAATAGCATTTAATTAGTTAATCACTTATTAAATTTAATCAACAAATAAATGTAAAAATACCTAATCACTTTTTATTAAAATTGTTCATTAGTCTACCAAATTAAGTTGCCATTAGTGTAAACTCAACAAATTCCGGTGACGTGATTGTAATGTGGACCTTGAGACATAGAGCGAAAGACACGTGTAATATGATGTGGTGAAATTTGAGATTCGCAAAGGATAAGGAAGAGGTGAAGATCATTCCACGGTTCCAATCCAACAAACTACAAAGGAAGAACGAAATTGGAATCTTCAATTGCAAATGGAAATTCATACACAGCTTCCAATACCAAGTTTTATATCTCATCGCTTCTCTTCACGATACCAAACCTCTTCTTTTTCTTCCCATTCCCCTTTCAAATTTCTCTGTTCCAAAAAGGAATCTCAACAAAACGGCGATAACAATAACAACGGTATATATTGCTCTACAATTACCATTTTATTTTATATGTTGAAGTACTATAATTGTTTGTTTAATGTGTCAGGTGATAAATCTTCAGCAGATTGGGACAAAGCATGGTCAAACTTCAAGAAGCAAGGGAAGAAAACACTCTTCTCCCAATTTTCTCCAGATAAGTATGTGAGCTGGAATCCTAGGCGTTCAGATTACCCACTTTCTGAGGAAGTTGATCCTATCAAGAGAACAGAGAGATCAAACCTCAAGTTCTGGAATAGTCCAACTTTCACTCTAGGTGGAGCAATTGTAATTCTCACATTTCTTTTGTTGTACACCATTCTTGCACCAATCAAGTGATCTTATTTTAAAGCAATAGAACTATAGAGTTGAAATATTGTCTCACAGAAAATGCAAATTGTTTATGAATGTAGTTTATGGCTTCTCCATTTTCCTCTGTAATTCTCTTGCTTCATCCACTAGAAACAAATTTCTTCCTCGAATGTGTTATTAGCTTTTCGTAGCCACTCATATTTAGAGATGGCTTTTATACATGAAGTGAGATATGAATGTGGAACAAATATATACGGTTAAATTTTAAGTGAGATTTGATTTTAGTTATTGTAATTTAAAACTAATAAACTGTTTGGTCCTTCAACCTTATCAATAAAAATTTATAGTTAATTTATTGTAAAATTAAAATTTATAGTAAAATTATATAAAATTAAAATTTATAGTAAAATTATATAATAGAAACTAAATTGGTATATTTTTAATTTTTGAATGATGAAAACCATCAGGATTAAAATTAAATCTAGACTATATTTAGAGATTAAAAACATATTAAACCATATATATGTTTGACTTGGATGAACTATTAATAAGATTCAAAATCCAACATTCAGGATTCACCCAATAAATATACAGTAAATGTAAATAAAGATCTAATAGTTTAATCACATGCTAAATTGCACAGAGCAAGAGAGTACAAACAAGATAAGAGAGCTAGGTATACTTATAATAGTATAACCATAACTGTTCTGAAGGTTGAAGAAAAAGGCTTAAACTGGCTATATTTCTTGGAGTAGGATCCTCTCCCATCGTCTGCAGCCGATTTTGCTTAATTTTAAATTGGGAGGATTTAAATTATTCAAAAAAAAACTTGAGGTACAAAAAATGCACAAATTTAAAATTAGAGAGACCAAAAGTGTAAGAGTAAATTAGCATATTTATCCTTGACTTTTATAGGGTCTTGTAGTTCTGTCCCTAAGTTTTCTAAAGACTAAAACGTCAAATTGGTCCCTGAAAGATGAGATCAATTTCAAGTTAGTTCTCCAAAGAAGGGAATCTAAAAAATAGTCCCTGAAAGTGTGCTCCGTCTTCTAAGTTAGTCCCTCCGTTAGTTTCCGTGACTTAACCATAATGGAGATGCTTAGTTGGCACGTTAACTGCAACGTGGCATGCTGATGTGGAGATCTACGTGACATAGATTAAAACTGTTAGAAAAAACTCTTCATTTTCGTCCCTCACATTAGAAAATAAATTTCATTTTAGTCCCTCACGTTAGAAAATAAATTTCATTTTAGTCCCTCACGTTAGAAAATAAATTTTATTTTCGTCCCTCACATGCATTATGCAATTGAATGGAGGAGATTCTTTTATTCTAGCTTAGACTTCTGGGTAGGGATGACAATGGGTATGTTGTGGGTAGTGTACCATAGTGCTCGTCCCTATATCCGCGTTTTAAAAAAAATACATACCCGTCTGGGCAGTAACTTTAATGCATGTCCCTGTACCCGCTGGGCACCTATATGTTCATACTCGCACTCATTACCCGCAGTTTAGTTAAGTGAAAATTTAATAATTCAATAAAAAAATATTGATTAAGGAAAATTATAACTCAGTTGCAAAATTACTCCAAAATCATTCAAATATAATTATTAAATATCAGTTACATAACAATTTAATTAAATCTAAACACATTAAGTTAATGTTCTAAAACACAACACATATTCTAATGTAATATTTTTATTCTGTAATATATGATATGGCCAATAAAGTGCCACATTACCGCTTTGCGGGTTTTACTCTGCCCATTGCAGGTAATGTGGTACTCTGTTAGCCATATCAGCCTAAAGTGGGTATGGGCGCGGGTACGGGTAATTAGCCCTATGGGTGCCCGCAAAAATTACCTACAATGAGCAAAGTAGAAACCCGAAAAATGGGTATGAGCGCGGTTACAAGTAAAAGCCCTGCATTTTTTCATGGGAACGGACGTGAATACGAGCACTATGATGCCCAACCCGCCACATATTCACACTCATATATATAAATATAATTATTTAATAAATAATACTATATATAATTATACGTAGACAGGGACGGACCTACATTAGGCTTTGTGGGGGCAATTGCCCCCACTAGCATTTTTAATTTAACTTAATACTATATATGATATACAAATTGCTCTTTCATTAGAGAGATTTCTTATATTATTAAACATAAGAAAATTATTCAATATTTTAAAGTAAGAAAATTCATAGAAAAATAATTATAATATATATTTATCATTTTAATAAGAATAATATATTATATTTTTAATGTTATAAATTTATGTGTGTATTGCCCCCACAATTTAATTTTTCTGGGTCCGTCACTGTACGTAGAGATATATTAATTTTATTAAAATATATAATATATTTATAAATATTTTTAAAATTGATATATATCATATATTACTGAATAAAAATATTACATTAGAATATGTGTTGTGCATGTTTTTTAACATTAACTTAATGTGTTTATATTTAATTAAATTGTTATGTAACTGATATTTAATAATTATCTTTGAATGATTTTGGAGTAATTTTGCAACTGAGTTATAATTTTCCTTAATAAATATTTTTTAATGAATTATTAATTTTTCACTTAACTAAATTGCGGGTAACGAACGCGGGTATGAACATATAAGTGCCCAGCGGGTACGAGGACATGCATTAAAGTTACTGCTCAGGCGGGTACAGACTTTTTTTAAAATGCAGGTATGGGAACGAGCACTATGGTACACTACCCATAGCGTACTCATTGCCATCCCTACCCAGAAGTCTAAGCTAGAATAAGAAAAATCTCCATTCAATTGCATAATGCATGTGAGGGACGAAAATGAAATTTATTTTTTAACGTGAGAGACTAAAATGAAATTTATTTTCTAATGTGAGGGACGAAAATGAAGAGTTTTTTCTAACAGTTTTAAACTATTTCACGTAGATCTCCACATCAGCGTGCCACGTTGCAGTTCACGTGTCAACTAAGCATCTCCGTTATAATTAAGTCACGGAAACTAACAGAGGGACTAACTTGAAAGACGGAGCACACTTTTAGGGACTATTTTTGAGATTTCTTTCTTTGGAGGACTAACTTGAAATCGACCACATCTTTTAGGAACCGATTTGACATTTTAGTTTTTTCTAAAATATCACTTTAGGGTTTAGCCCTTTTGAAAAATAATTTCCGAAAATGGATGGAATACATTTTGAAAGAAAAAGAATTTTAAAAAAGTAAGGGGTGCAAAAGGAAAAGGGGAGATGTGAAAAGAAAACGGGGTGTGAAAAGCAAAACATATTTTTTTTTGGTCGAAAAAAGCAAAACATATGAATGAGCCTAACTTTGCACTTTCAATTACAATGATGAGCCCAATAAGTATTTCATTACATTCTTCGGTCCAGAAATATTGCATTACATTTTGTTTTTGGATTTAATATTGCATTACATTAAATGCATGATAGAAGAAACAAGCCAATAATTGAAAGCCCATTTACAACCCAAAAACAAAATTCATTTGATCCAGCAACCTCCTTCTACTTCTCTCTCTTGATCATTCCCTCTGTTCTCGATCTCCGATCATCAACTACCTCCTCGTCTCACAGGTGAGTCTTTGGTTATCTCTTCCTCTCTCAAACCTCAATTTTATTTCCTCATTTCCCTTCTAAGTTTTTTAATTTCACCAATCAGATAGTGATGGTTGCGATGTGAATGTCTATTATGCTGTGTGTTGCGTTACATGTAAAAAATTCGATTCATACGTTGCTCTAGTCTAGTCGCTACCCATTATTGAAAAGCACATGGGTTTTTGTTTTTCAAGTTCAAAATTGAATCTTATTCACTGATAATGAAACCCCTGTTTGGTGTGTGTATGTGGGGATTATATAGATCTTGTTTGAGAAGAAGAGAAAGGAAAGGGAAAATGTCGGGGCAAACACAGCGTCTGAATGTGGTCCCCACAGTGACGATGCTGGGAGTGGTGAAAGCTCGTTTGGTGGGAGCTACAAGAGGTCATGCCCTTCTGAAGAAGAAGAGTGATGCTCTCACCGTGCAGTTCAGGCAGATCCTGAAGAAGATTGTGTCCACCAAGGAATCAATGGGTGACATCATGAAAACCTCTTCTTTTGCCTTGACTGAGGCCAAGTATGTTGCTGGTGACAACATCAAGCATGTTGTGCTTGAGAATGTTAAAGAAGCTTCCCTCAGAGTCCGCTCTCGCCAGGAGAATGTTGCCGGAGTTAAGCTTCCCAAGTTTGATTACACTGCAGATGGTGAGGCCACCAAGAATGACCTCACTGGATTGGCAAGGGGTGGCCAGCAGGTGCAGCAGTGCCGTGCTGCTTACATCAAGGCAATTGAGGTTCTTGTTGAGCTTGCTTCCCTTCAAACCTCTTTCCTCACCCTTGATGAGGCCATCAAGACCACCAACCGTAGGGTCAATGCTCTTGAGAATGTCGTCAAGCCGAGGCTTGAGAACACCATTAGTTACATCAAGGGTGAGTTGGATGAGCTTGAGAGAGAGGATTTCTTTAGGTTGAAGAAGATTCAGGGATATAAGAAGAGGGAAATTGAGAGGCAGATGCAGTTGCAGGCTGCCAATGAACAGCTTGGTGACAAATTCCCCTTGCACAAAGGGGTTTCCTTCAATTCTCAAAACTTGTTGTCTGTGGCAGCTAACAAAGATGATGATATCATTTTCTGAATATATATAATATAATATATATGGAGAAAGTGAGAGAGAGCAGGGTTCTTGCTCCTTTTTCATGGGTGGCTGTGTCTTGGTCTGCTACTGCTTCATCTGCTGGGTGAGACTTCTCTACAATTTGTTTAGATGACAGTGTTCTGTATCATGAATAAAGGGGGCTTAGTATATGTTGATTTATTTCTTTGTTATTTAAGGACATAAATTTTTATTATATTCAGAGGCATTGGGACAATCTGTCATTTCAAAGTATTGTTCTTATTTGGTCTTATGAAAGTTTAAGTTGTTGTGATTAGCTTTAATTTTCCATTTGAAATGTGTTACATTAAATAGATCATATGGCTGAAGCAGAAGTCATTGCACAAGTTGAAAAGCATTCTGCTTGTCTTAGTTTTAAGTCTTTAAGTAAACCTTCTCATGTATTAAAATTGTATTCTTAGCCTATCATTTGCATTTCATTTGTATATGTACATCAGTGACAGCAGATTTTTCTCTTGAGGCCTTGTCTTATTAACTACTACAATACAAGCAATACTGTTGTCTCCATCCCTGACTCTACTATCAGAAAGTTATGAAAAGACGATGCTAGATACTCGGTTACTGCCATTTTTGTTATAAATACCCACCAATTCACTTTCTTCTCGTGTTAGCTAGAGGAAATTGCTTCAAGTTCCACGCTTTGTGAACATGGGTTTGCTGCAGCAGTTGGAATGGGTGAATGCTTATGGCAAGAAGCGTTACAGGAGTCTCTTTTGGAGGATGCGGGCTGCAGTGAAGAGGGCTTTCAAGAATGGGGGCAAGAAGCATGCGAAGTTCCAATATGATCCTTCAAGTTATGCACTCAACTTTGATGATGGCTGTTTGCATCTTAAAAACGCAGCAAAGATATTCATTGGAGATGCACGAGGCCAGGAGCTCACAGACTTAAACAACACAACCTGGGTTTATGTGCTTTGGGTCAAAACCAAGTGACCTGCTTGCTAATTGAGGCTCTCAAACCACCTGTCTTCTCATGCGTGATGTTTAATGTTCATTTTTAAGTTTCTGGTTTCCAAGGTAAGAATAGCATTGCAGGATTTTTCAAGGATATTGTTCTCATCCATTGTGCTAGTGTATGTACATCCATAGCTTCTGTCATGAGTAACAACACCCGTAAAGCGATGCGTAATTTTCACATCAAAAGTTTAGCTGTAAAGGAAAATAGCACAACTCTTAGTTTATATTCTTCACTTATGTCTTGAGCTAGAACGAGTTAAATTGGCTAAATAAATTGCATTGTTCAGAAGCAACTAAATAAATTGCTCTCTGGAGAAAGCAGGCACGCGTTTATTTCACCTATTGCCAGAGAATTGTGAGTTGCATTGGAGCACATTGTTACATGCTTGTGTATGTGGTTATGGCATTTGCTGGCTAGTTTATATACTTACTTATTAATATATTCTTAGCAAATATCTCAAATATGGAGCAGTGATCTGTCTCAAATATGCTGTCTCAAATATGCATAGTGGTAGGTGTCACTTTCAGGGTCTTAATGGTATTTGTTGAGTTCCCTTTGCCTATAAATGGGGAAGCTCTCACCACTAACTTAAGCTGTGAGTTGAAGTTTACAAGAGCATAGCTTTCTAGCTTACTAAGCTTACTACACTTTAGCACTTTGAGTTCTTTTCTTTTCTTTTCTTTCTGGAACCCCAGAAAAAATGGTAATTAGTGATGAATTTGTGAGCAGTTTTTGGTCAACGGCAGCTGTGACTTGAAAAGTTAACTTTTTTATGAATTGGGGAAGTGAGAGTGATGTTGAATATATTCCTGGTCACTTTAACACCACACTCACAATTACAATCAGACGTGATTCATTTAGCAAAAGCTATTTGATTTCATTTTTTATGGTTGTTGGCCTTAGAATAGACCAATATTTACTTTTTCTAACATTAATGTTTATAGAGGTATGAATTGGTTGCTTTGGTTCCATTGATAAGATTTAATAGATTGACTATATATATGTTGTGTAGACATGGTATAATTGAAAGAGAAATGAGATCAAATTAATTAAAAAAGCTAGCATCTAATATATATTAACTAGCTAGCTAGAAAGAGTTACATATGTTAATAATATATAAGTGTAATTAATTAAGAAGAAAGAGTTAAATTACTAATTGAATAATTCAGGTGCTTTTCTTTTGTGTTCTGTTAGGATTGTTGAATTAAAGCATTAACAAAACATTTGATAGGTTCCGCACATCAGAAAAGCAGTGGCATCTATGGCCTAGCTACCCCACCTCCTGGTGAATGTATTGCCACGAAAAGGTAAACCTATAGCACATCACGTTCAAAAAGGAGAACAACATTATTGGTATGCTTTTTGGGAGTAGATTTAGTACTGTTGGAAGCATCATGTTATGTTTTGGCATTACTGCTCTGGTTGGTAGTGGTTGGGTGAGTAGTTGATTCTTGTTCATTTGTGTTCTTGATGATGCTTGTTCTCTGTCTGTTATGACTTGGTGTTATTGACCTTATGACCATGTGAGGCTTCAGTAAATATGAAAATCTATTGTATATCCAAAGATTGGGGTCAGGCAACCAACCCCCTTAAAAATGGTTTGATAATACAAAGGCACCTAACAGCAAAACTAAGATAGGTGTCTGTGAGGTTTTACTAAGAAGTGAGAAAAGGAGTGCCCAAGCTATGTAGGCACCCTGTGTTTCAATTGAGTAAGCAAACTAAGAAGCCTGCAAGTCTTGGCATTGTAAATACTAGGGAAGGAGGTGGAGAAGCTTGGGCCTAAACATGCTTCTGTGTGACTAAGATAGGTGTGTGTGTGAGGTTTTACTTAGCATAGTTCTAGTTGTAGTCAATGCTTGGTATTTTAGAAGAATGTAAGTTCATGACAGGTTTAAAGACGTTGTTAACAAAGGCTCTTGCAAATGATTGATCTCCTCTTCCTCTATAGAAAGTTTTAGTTGCTGACATCAAAGCTTTTGCTTCAAATATGTTCAGTATTGTATTGATCTCCTAAAGTTCTTTTTTTAAGTGAATATGTTTATGTTATTGTGACTGTTGTTAAAGGCATGGTTCTGTAGTATTGTAATAGTTATATTGAATCTCTAGTAAAACCAATTTACTGTTTTGGTAATAGTTATATTGTAATAGTTATAAACTAATTTTTAGTAGGTGCATACGTCACCTCTTTAAGGCTTGCTCTTCTTTACCGGAATACTTCTTTGGTAATTGTGGATACTGTTCCAAACATGTGTGTAAGGGGTAGTACTTAGTACTTAATTATTGAGAATTCTGTTTTTAGATTATCAAATTGTTTTTAGATTATCAAATTATTGGGTTTAATTATCAAATTCTGATGTGAGTTGAGATGGATAAAATTCTGTTTTTAGATTCTGTAAATACTGTCATTTTCTAGTAATTATGCAGCAAATACTGTCATTCTGTTTTGCTTAGAGTTTTTCCAATTGCAACTCATTTTCTACTAAATGATGTATTATTCTCAATGACTTAATTTAAACAAATATCCAATACCATTGGCAGACCAGTAAACTGTTACATGCCCTCATGTTTATCATTCTTTCCTTGCAAACTGTTATTTTCTTTTTCTTTTTTGAGTTAGAGTGCATCTTCACTTATTGGACATTTTACTTGCAGTTGCAATGAAGATTTGCTTTCACTGAATAGAGAATCAGATAACAGTCTTTTCACTCTTTCTTTTTGTGTAGCCTGAGATGGCCAAATCTTAAAGGGTGAAGGGTTAAAGACTTCTGTATTTTTACTAAACATTAGACTCACCATATCAATTTGCTAAGTGGTTCTTTATTCTGGGTGTATTCTATAGGTGTAGTGTTTTTAGTGCTAAGGTGAAAAATATAAAGTGAATTTTATTTGTATAGGTTTAATTGTAAATTCAAAAAGCTAATTGATCAATACAGAAATGAGCATACATTTTAGAGATATTGTTGACTTCTCAATATAAAGTTCAATTTTTTTGTTAACATTGTGCTTGAATGAAAAAGAAATTCATAATTTTCATGATTTAATATATTAGTTATTACTACTTTTTTATATATAAAAATTATCATATTTTTTTATATTTTTATAAGTATAATAAATTATTATTTTTAAATAATATAATTTGTTTTCCATTTACTCATACATACATATATATATATATAAAATAATTATAAAATTAGTTTTTGTTAAAATAATAGTTTTTCTAATTCTATTATAAATTATTTAAATTCTATTATTATGTTATTTATTTCAAAATTAAAATAATATAATTAAATTTAATTTAAAATAATAAAAATAAATAAATTTGATAATTGGGGAATTTAATTTCTTCATCCAAATAAAGAATTTTAAAAATGAAGCAATTTAATTTTTTTTATCCAAACAATAAATTTTAAAAATGAAAGAATTTCAATTGAAGCAATTAAAATTCTATGAAATTTAAATTCTTTGGAATTCTATTGCTTCGTCTGTTTGGACGCAAGGCTATTGCCTGAGAATTGTGTATTTCATTAATGAGACAGCAACAAAGTGAAGATAGTTGTGAGTTGCAAGTAATCGAAATTCGAAAACAACAGGGTCAGACCTGGGACTCTTACTATCCTCGTGATAAAACTCAACACACAACAGAATACCTTAACAATCGTCAACTAAAGAAAAGAATTGATGACTGTATTGAATATCTTTTTGTACAACAGGGTATAAATCCACTGGAATAGCTATCTAGAAGAAAATGGACATCAATGTTAAAAATATCTTTCCATTAAAGTAATACACAATTTTTAATGCCAACGACCACAATATCTTCATCTAGAACCTAAAAGCTCCAAATTGAAATTGAAACGCCCCAAGTATTCAAACAGCAGGATCTTCTAATATAGCTGTGGATAGATCATTTATGCGAGGGTAAGCAGCTTTCTCATCTAGCTGGTTTTGGGCCCATATCAGCATCTTCAACAAGCTTGGAAGTTTTGGGTCTGGTACAAAAGACATCAATGTTAAAGACTTCTGGAGCATTGACCAAAAAAAATTCTAGAGCATAGCATTAGCAAATTCTTCAGATAACAAAAACGTATTGCAGAGTTAATATATGTTTGTTTGGGCTTTTTTAGGCCTTGAACACGTGTTGATACAGAGCATGTCTGGTTTAACATTGGAATGGTTGCATTGAGGAATTCAAACTTGAGTTTAGCCAGTTTTCAACTCTAAACCAAATATACACACAGTCATGTATATAGAAATTACAAATTTCAGCTTCTCACTGAATGTGGCTTTGGAGCACGGATCCAAACACATTTAATCGTGTTTTAACAGTTTAGAAACAACTAACCATAATGGAACATAAGAACATGATAGAAATTCAAACAAGTGCAAGGAGCGCTAGGTTGGCAAAAAGTGCACAATAGAGAAAAATAAATCTAACACCTGTCACTCAACCATTCATGTAAACATACAATACTTAGAACTCAGATCTTCACCTCAGCTTATCATTCTTATACGTCATACACTTCATCCTTGTGTTAAGAATGAACAAAATGTTTTGTACAATTCTCCAATAATTTTATGAATAGAAATTTTAAGAAAATAAAATAAATATGCCAATAATGAAAATAAGAAATTTCTCCAATTGGTCTTCATTTCAGACGGATTCCAATCACAATTCAATTGCAGAAATTGAACACCACAAATCATTCCTGGAAGTTCAAGCCAAATCATTCCTTCAAGTGCAAAGGGAAGATATAGTGTGTTTGGTTTACACTGGATTCACGAAACTAAACACACACATAAAGCACATATAAACATAACACTGACATTTCCAACGGCATGTAAAGGAAACCAACAAGCGACACAGTGATTGATCCTAGTCTCGATATTACCTTGGAATCTAGATTTGTGAAAACAATGATATACTTCAGATAGTTAATCACTTACAAGCTCTAAAAGTTTGAATCCATCGTTTGGGCATAAATCATCAGAACTCAGCTGATGTACACTAATGGAACAATGGTTGTTTTATTGGTGTGGATCTAGCAATGCCTCTATTATATTCCCATATTTTACAACACACCAGTTGTCATTTGATAAACATATCTCAATCACAAAGAACTTATAGGAATACAAATAAATTCCACACATTTCAGAGATAAATTAAATAGCCAGGCTAGATTTAAAACCAGAGTAAAATACACGTTATTTATGCTAAGAAACAGCTTTTTGCATCGAACACAAACCTTTTTCATGACTCTGGCTTGTAAGTATGGCCGCATTCACCTCACTTGCTGTTTTTAGACGCTGTGATATGTCAAGAAGCTCTCCGACAGGACAGTTAGAAACATCTTCAAAGGCAAGCAATGCAACAGTCCTCTCCAACTCTTCCAAAAAGCTTTGCTGGAATCCAAAATTTAAGCAAGTGTGAGCACCAAGTCTGAGCAACCAATAACAAAAAATTTCCTGCGATGACGATTTTATTTTCCTATTTTGTATCTTTCCCAACTACAGACTATCAAAGTAAATTAACATCCACATAATTAACCTATTAATAAAAATGCCAGAAATACTTCACTGGTAAAGATAATATATGAAAAGTAGATACAAAAATTGATTAGATGAGATTTACATTTTCCTCTCCTCTAGGGGCAAGCTCCTCCTGCGCAAACTCTAGAGCTTCTTCTACTTTTCCATTCCGGATTAGTTCTATCAGCCGTTGTTGTTGAAGATGGAAAAATAATTGGGGGTTTGTGTCCAGTATCTGCAGACAATATTATACATCAATATTAAATTCATAGAACTTATGAATATGACGATGATAAATTAGTGCTCTGATAAATACAAAAAGGTTTTGTATTTGGTGCAAATTGGTTTTAAGAATAAGGCAAAAACAGAAGTAGCAAAGACGGGGGATTGTTAACAAGAACTAGATGAATAAAAGGAAAACCCTACAAATTTTCATAAAAAACTAAATCCTGACGGCAGCAAACTGACCTTTGGGAATATATTATTGAAAAAAACGTAGAAACATAGAAATAAAAAGAAAACAAAAACTAGATGCACAATGAGATGAAAAAAACTAAGGACTAAAGAATGTACTCAAACATAGTAAAAGAATTTTAATGCAAGACATATTGCCTTTTTAGTTGATATAAATAAATGAGGCTTTGTCGTGTTCTATTTAAATTCTGCATTATATTGACCACATTCATGGATAATGCATGCATTATGTGCATTGTACACGACAACATAAAGGAGACTGGGGTACATAGAAATAAAGGAATAGGAAGCTCACCTCCGGATTTAAGTCATTCACTTTTTCGATTGCATCTTCAACATTACCACTTTGTACTGCCTTCTTAACAGCCATCCGATCAGTGATTGTTGCAAGATCTATGTCTGCTATATATCAATAAGGACAAGCATAGCTCAATAAAGAAGACAATCCCCCCTCCCCCAACCCCAGAAAAAAAGACAGTGATAAGAGGATACGTTCAGTTCCAGACTCCTTTCGGAATTTCTCAGCAGCTTCAACATATCCCTCAGTGACAAGGAAATTCATGACCAACTTATTCATGTCTTCTTTCCTAATCTTCACATCGTTAAGCTTCTTCTCCCACTCTTCCCTTGTTATCACTTTCTTTGATGCAGCCTTTATACAAAAGATGAAAATCCTTAGTATATTGCCAAGACATATATGGGAGTTGCAGCACTTGCATCCATGCAGTGTGCACAACATCCTCTACCATCAGTCCATTGTCCATATATAGTAATACTTCCATCAAAATGACTAAAATTGACTCCTTATAAAACACCATACATCCCTACCATACAAAATGTCTAAAATTGACATGTGTAATTTTGTTGTCTGACACAGTTACATGTAAGAAAACAATGGCCTTGAATGCGGAATTCATCTCCCACCACATTTCAGGAAATTAGGAATCTAAATGCTAGGCATCAGTAGTTCAGTAGAATATGAAGTACTTTTGCTTATATGCGGTGCTTCAGAAATTGTAGGAGAAATTAACGCACAGAACAGAACAAATCTGAACTACCTTTCTGAATCTCTTTACAATCACGTGGAAATTAAATGGAGAACAAAGCATCAAGAGCTCTTAAATTAGCACAAATTTAATATCGTTTGCACCTCTAGCATTAAAAACTAATAATTAAATATGCATCCACAGATAAAGCTGGGGTAAAAAACAGAGAGTCAAATACCATTGCCTCGAATTCCGCAAGTTGACGAATTACAATCCAGAACAATGACATCACTCAAACCCCATTTTAACGCTAAACGACCCACGTCGTACCTCTCCCGAGAATCTGAACAAAGGCACCAAATCTGCAGGTCGAAAATCATGGACGTCAATAATTCAAATCAAAATTGTCACATTTACTTATTTGAAAGTATATTATACATTAAGTTGAGGTTATTCGATGAAGTATTAAATGGTTTTTGAAGTTTATGAAATTTTGTAAGCTTGATCTACTTAATAAGAACTTTCAATTCAATGGTTGGATTGATGAAAATCAACATTTTTAAAAAGTTATTTAGTGGAGTAACTTTACCAAGAGTTACTCTGAAGTAATTTGATGCCACCCTATATATATAATTTAGGTATTTTGATGTCCAAATAGCCGATTTTAAAAATTCATCGTATATCGTTGATTTGGTATCAAATAATGCAATAGAAAAGAATCAAACTGGAATTGGATTTTTTAAAATTGGAAAAGAATAAAATGAAATATAGTTTTTTTAATTGAATAAAATAAAATATAGTTGGAATTAGATTTCATGGTGCATTTCATGTCTAATACCTTCAGAAAAGGCCCATAGTCACCCTTAGTTACTTTTTGTTTTGTTTACTATTAGATAAAAATAGGGGTGGCAAATGGATGGATTGGATAGATTTGGATTAGGACTATAATGGATGGATTGAAACAATCCATAATCCATTTATAATCTGTTAAAAATATATTATAAAAAACCAATTCATCTGTGACCCATGAAATAAAAAACATCCAATCCATCCATTAATGACTATTTTATGGATGAACATTCAATCCATCCATAATTTTTTTAAAAAAATAATTTTATCATTCTTTTAAAATATATTAGTGATCGACCATATTTGAGACAAAATTCAAGTAACCTCACAGTCATTCGTTCTCCCCAAAAATGAAGAGGAGGAAATCTCAGATGTTAAAAATTAAAATACAGGAGATAATTCTTACACCCTGCCCATCACAAAGATTACAACTCCATGGAAAATATAGTTACCTATACAAACTTTTTGTCACACTTTCTCACACACAATTATTTAAAACAAAAGTAACTCTTTTTAGTTTTTTCACCCATGCATGAATTCCATTTATTACTTTTAAGGATCAAATAATGAATACATCAGTTGAACTTCTGATGTGAGCCAAATGCAAGGACTTCAAGATATTGTTTACATATGCTAAGTCTTTCAAATGGATAATATAAAAATACTTAAAACACGATTCAGGAAAATCATTGCAGGGGATGGTTCCAGTGGTCAATAGTAAAAACAACATGCACAAGCACTGGACTCGCATCCTACTATTTCTGAAACTCTGAACAATTACTCAAAGGATCAAGTTATCTCCATTTTCACTCAGGAAAATTACAAAGAAATCTAGCTGAGAAATCTCATTTCAAATCATTCTCCTCAGCAATAAACATAACCATATCACAGATCATTTAATCCTAAAGAAAACAAGTGAAGCCCACTTCATTTTTTTGCAATAGTTTAGAGGAAGCCCAAATATAATAATAGTCAATAGCAATGCCAAGAAACCAAGGAAGCAGAATATAAGCACAGATATTATGAAAATTTCTAAGTGCTCGTTCGATCTAGTACAAGTCCAATGTAAGTAGACTTCATCAATTCCTCTGGTCCTAAACAATAAGAACATATAATGAAAGAAGAATTTGAATCACTTTCCTAATTTATTCCAAGGGGCATAATAGGTCATGATGATAAGTATCAGAGATACAAAAAGTCAGCAATAACATTATAGACTTGGTGGCATATAATTTCTTACAAAGTACAAACAGAATTTTGAACAAAGTACATAAGGATGCCACTTGAGACAACTATCTATACAGGAGATATGTTAGACAACTGATTATTCATAACCAATTATTCATAACACTTCCCTAATTCCTAGACACAATTGAAGTAAAATGACAACCGCTTTACCTGTATGACGAAGGGGAAGGGGGATGAATTGAAGTAAAACCTGCAGATCGACGGACACTGACTCGTGACGCGGCAGCTTCTCGACGGACACCGATTCGTGACACGGCAGCTTCGCGATGGCTTCTGCTCACGGTGGACCGGTGGATAGTGATGCGGCTGCAGAATCGCAGATCGACTCGCGACGCGGATGGAGACGGACTCGCGATGGCAGATCGACTGGTTTCGGCGGTGGTGGTCTCGACGGGATCGCAACAATGATAGGGCCAGAGCTGAGGAGAAGTGGAGAATGAAAAACCTACGGAAGGAAAGGGAAAACGAAAAAAAAAAAAAAAATAGAACAGAGGAAGAGGGATTCAGTCAGATTCACAATTTTTTTTTTTTTAAGTTAGGCACATTTAGGGCATGTTTGGTTTACGAAGACATTTCCTGTTTTCATTTCCTGTTTCCTGTTTTCTGAAATTTTGTAAAGGAAATGCTGGAAACAACAAATTTTTGTTTCCAGCATTTCCAGTTTTTCCTTTGTAAAATTTTAGAAAACAGGAAACAGAAAATGAAAACAGGAAACGAAAATGCAAACCAAACATGCCCTTAAGTCCGGTTCAAATGTTAAAAAAATCCAATTCAACTTAGTTTTGCTTTGTTTCAGAAGGATTAAACTCAAGTTTGGACCTCTCAATGTAATTATTTATAGCATTATAAATGTAATTTTATCATATTCTAATGTTAAACCAGCCACATCCTTAATTGGTTTGGTTAAATTTATTGGATTCCCCGGATTGAAGAGATAAACGGGTGAGAATTCTCTTCAATTTAAAACAATGAAATTTGGTGTATTAAAATTTAGTTTTAATAAAATTAGATATTAACGGTGGTGAAAAATGACTGCTTGTAATTTTTTTTTTCAACCGCAGGAATCCACATCGCAGATAAACACCCTAACCACAAACAAACTATCCCAACAAAAGAGCAAGTCACGTGGCTAGTGATTTTTCCTTTAGTTTATATATATTTTTTAACTTTTCAATTTATATGTACCATAATAATTAATTATATGTAAAAATAGGATTGACACAAGTGACTCTATGTTCTTTTTTATTTTTACATAAAATTTTTATAGAAGATTTAATTATTTGTCTATATAAAGATATGACAATAAGATATTGCACATCAATCTCAAAAACTTATACAATTATAACAAAATCTCTAGAATAATTTTTTCCTATATTTAAATCAATTTTATATATATTAAAAATATATAAGATTTGAATATTATAAACTTATAAAATTATATATATTATTGATAAAAAATAAATGCATGAATATACCACTCATCTTACTTAAATTGTTATTTTTAAAAAAATATAGAAGAATTGAGTTATTGAAAGGTTAATTTCTTTAACTCAATACGAAAAAGAATCGAAATAATTTTAGCTTATTTTGATTTTATGATAAAATGGTCCTAAATAATATAAGTGTCATTTGTACAACTTTTCAAACAAAACCCAATACATTAAAAGTAATGAAAATATTTGCATTATCAAAATTTAAATTTCAATGTTTTGAGTGAGATCCATTTCAATGTTTCGAGAGAGAACCAAGTATCCTGATCAATAAATAACATTTTAACTTTTCTTTTATGATAATAGTTATAGGAAGGTTTTGCTATGAAATTTTTTTATTATTTAAATCAAAGTTTAAAATGGTTTTTTAATCCAAGGCTTCGTTTGGCCTAATTTTTTTATTTACTCATAAGTAGCTTTAAAGTTAAAGTTAAAAATACCTTCTTATCATTTTGCATGAAAAAAAAAAGAAGATAATCGTAGTTAATGAAAAATGATGGAGATAGTTTCCCAAAAAAAATTATGAAAAAAAGGAAACAAGAGGCATGTGGTGTTATGCTTCTAGTTGGCTTACATGCATAATTTTGAATGGAAATTATTAAGTTAAAAGTACGAGACAGAAATAAAAAAAAAGCTCACTAGGAGGGAGTAACATGTTTTAGGGCCTAGTAAGCTCTATATCTTGTTATAAGACTTCAAAACAAAATGCAGCTCAGTCCATTTGAGACGAGCAAAGCAGAGTAGCAAACTTTGGACAAAAAAAAAGAGAAAAAACAAAGTAGCAAACTAATATAAGCTCCCAAATAGCAAGCAGCATCACTAAAATCCTAAATCTTATCCTATCCGAGAAGTGGCTTTGTCTAGGGTGTTTTACTTTAGGGGTGTTTCATCCCTTCTTAGCCATTAGATTTAATAAATTTTTAATTAATGATCCAGATTTATTACTTGCTACCTATTATTTGTAATTTATAAATATTGCTGTCCCTCTATCTTTAAAAAAAAACTGCTTAATTTATTGTTAACATTTCACAGCTAAGTTCTCTCGTTCAATGGTACGTAACTTTTTTTTGCAATAAACAATTGTAACTTTTTATTTGTTCGATAACTACGTTATTTAATTATTGATTAATTAAAATTCTCATACCGTGTGTTTGTAATCCTAATATATAAATAAACTTTGAAAAAAATTATATAACATAAAATAATTTGGAATGAAATATAGAATAAATGAAATAATTAAAAGTTGAAAAAATATTTATTTTTTATATTTTTACTTTTGCTATTTTATTTACTTTTTAAATTTAATGTAAAAATTTTAAAATTGAATATTAATATTAGTATTTATAATATAATGTTATTTATTAATAAAATAATTGATTATTTGGTGATTTTATAGGCTTTATGATTGTTTTGGATTCGCCTGTACAGAGAAATAGATTGGCTAGCTAATTATTCTTATAGCTTTTCTCTTGTCTCATTTTTTAGATAGACCTTCAACTGGAACAAATTTTTGGTACTCTTGTAAGTACTATCATCTTAATAATTACCTTAATTTATGGAAGTATTTTTTATTTTAATTTAAAAAACTTTAAAATGAAAAAGAAAAACTAATTATATAAGACTAAATGTTAATATCATATAAAATCAATATCTACTACATGAGTATTTATATTATTGATAAAATTTGGTTATTTATCTAATTTGTGATTTATACTATGTGCTAATTAGTATATTAGTATTTTTAAATTTCTAATAAATATGTATTAATTGCACATATTAATTTTAACTAATCATAATAAAAGATTAAAAATTTAAAAGTAAACTAAAATAAGATTATTAGATTATCTATAGGGTCGGACCGGTGGTGGAGGGTTTGGATAGTTTTTTTTAGATGAATAGAAGGGCCTGAAAGGCCAGGAAACAAACAGAAGACACTACATACCCCCCTCTGGATCAAGGATCCAACACAGTGAGAAACATAACAAATAGTAGCAAAATGAGGGAGAAACACATAAGTTCTAAAAGACCCAACCATCTCTAACCCTTTCTCTAACCCAACCAAAATGAGGGTTTGGATAGTTTAACCCGGGTTCTAGGTTCAAACCTAAAAAAAATTTATAAAAAAAAACAAGTTCACATAAAAGTAACAGTGAGTTAACGATAATTGAACGGATGGATTATTTGCTGGAATGATCATAATTCTGAAACTAAATATGAGGTTATGATTGTGCCATGTAATATGAAAATATTGGGTTATTATATACAATTTTATCCTATTTTTCCATCACAACTAGCTGATTTCTACAAATAAATAAAAATATGACCAACATTTTATTTTTCTTATTTAAAAGAAATTACTTTATCAATTTAAAAAATTTAATGTAAAACCCTCTATTTTTTTAAAAAAAATTATTTTATGCCACTAGCTACCTCACTTTTGTTTTAAAACCTCACTTGTATTCGCTTTTATATTTGCTAAAACTGGAAAACCCATACTCCCTTTGCAATCAAGGATTTGAGCAATATCCACGATGCATGATTATCTAGATTTTGAAGTTCTTCTTAATAGATAAAGTTATCGAGCAGTGAATAAAAAATTCAAACTAACTTCTAATATTTATTAATTACAAAAAAATCAACACTGTAATGACTAAATATTTTCAAGACTAAAATTTAAATAAATGAAAAAATTGACATGTTAATCATATAAATAAAAAATTAAATATTTAAAAACAAATAAATTGACATGTACTGTAAACTTAAAAACAAATATAACAAGCTCCTATTAGTAAATATTGAAACATGAGATTTAATATAATCCGCAGGTCAACTTACCTACGGTAACAGGTTATCTCCCTAAAAAAAGGAGTGAAACACCGGTCTTTTCACCTGCGGGAACGAACCAGACAAGTTCTATTATCACTACCGATAATAGGATGGGGATTTACAGATAATAGCATGGCAATCCAACCGAAGTTGTGGTTGGGCCACGTCAGATAAACAAAAGTGGTTGAAGGCTGAGGCTGAGGAGCCATGGCCACCGCATTTGCATCCTCCTCCTCATCTCCACAGATTTCAACCTTTCTTTCCTCTACTTTCCATTCAAAGTCTTACACATACATGTCCCTTAGAACTATTACTCTCCCATCTCCTCGGTTTTCTTTCTCTCCCATCATTATCCCATCCAAAAAAATCCTTCCTTTTTCACCACCCACCTCAAAGAAACAACAGAGTTGCGCCCATTCTTGCTGCTGCTGCTGAAGACGCTCTACCTTTGGAAGCTGCTGCGGTTGATGCTACCAATCAAGTGGTCACCAACAGCGATGATGGGGTGTCCATAGTCATATCAGCTCTTCTCTTTGTTGCTTTCATTGGGCTATCAGTAATCACTATTGGGGTAAAACCATAAAAGAAAAAATTCCCTACTTTATTCTTGTTTAAAGTTTTGATTTTTCACTTTAACTTGTTCTGAGAATGCGCCTAGTTACTGATTATCATTCTGGGGGGGTGTTTATGTTGCAGGTTATCTATTTAGGAGTGACAGATTTCCTGCAGAAGAGAGAAAAAGAGAAATTTGAGAAAGAAGAAGCAGCTAAGGGTGGAAAGAAGAAGAAGAAGAAGGTTGCTGTCAGAGCCAGGGCAGGGCCTAGAGGATTTGGGCAAAAGATTGAGGAAGACAAGGATGATGATTAGGTTGGAAATAACCACACTTTCAGGTCCTCTGATTTCTGGCATTGAAATTGGAATTTACTTTGAACCTTTTACTCTTTTTCCATGGTAGCAAATTGTGTAGTCTTCAAAATGTGATTTCTGAGATTAGAAAAGAAACATGTTTTTGACAACGAAAAGCAAGGAGTTACATTTTTTGGATTGATGGAAAGGGTTTCAGGAAATGTTGAATGTGCCTAAGAATTTTTTGGAATTGCCTTGCCATGAAGTCGGTGTTGGATATTACTGGGTTATTTTTTAATTTAATTTGATGAATCATGAATGATACTCCGGTTCTGTGCTACCAGACACTATATGCTATGCTAGTTATCTTACATTTTTCAACAAAGATAAAACTGGTATTTGGTAATATGCAAATCAAATTAGATTAAGAAAAATAATTCAATTATTTTCAAAACAGAAGATCATAAATGGGTCTTTCTTAGTTCCACAAAAAATTTATGAAAAAAAAAAAGGAAACAAGAGGCATGTGGGGTTATGCTTCTAGTTGGCTTACATGCATAATTTTGAATGGAAATTATTAAGTTAAAAGTAGCAGGCAGAAATAAAAAAAACTCACAAGGGGGACAGAGAACGTAGGAGGGAGAGGGAGTACAAAATAAAATAAACTGAAGACCTTTTTTTTTATCAATGGACATGTTTCAAAAGGCTACGAGTTAAAAAAAAAACATTTTTTAAAAGTCATCTTTCCTTAATAAAAAATAGAGCAATGATTCACGTGCGAGTTTAAAAAAAAAAAAACTTTTTTAAAAGTCATCTTTCCTTAATAAAAAATAGAGTAATGATTCACATACATATTAAAGTGAATCCACCGAAAATCCACACACGTGTCCACTCCTCTCACTCTCTCTTTTTTGGTTGTGCTAAAATAAAAGTGTTGTAAAATTGTTGTACGCACTGTTTTATATAAAGTTATATTTTTCCTAAAACATAAGTAGTTTAATTTTTTAAAAAGCTTTTAGAAAACACTGTTTAGCTTAGCTTTTGTTTTTAACTGGCTTATGAGTCCAAAAAAAAGCCCGGCCAAATAAATACTAAATGTAGCTATAAAATAACATTATTATTTGCTATATTTCTATATTACTTGAATACATCAATTATTAAAATTGTAGTACATAAGTTAGACCATTGTTGTTCATGTGATGAAAAAAATATATATGCATTACAGCCTAAAAGAAAAGTAGAAAATTTTTACAATGCAAATTTATCTGGTCACTTTTACCAAAAAAAAAAAAATCTCTTGGCCACCAAAATCACAAACTTCACAAAGACCAGCAAAGAACAGGCGGAAAAATGAGATTGTAGTTAATAAGACAAGGCCTCAAGAGCCCTGCAAACAACCTCAACTTTCTTATGCTGAAGTGCATATCTTTAAATTCTATTATTCATCCTGAACCTAAAATAAAAAATCCGCCCACCGATGTACAGATATAAATGAAATGCAAATGGTAGGCTAAGAATACCATTTTAATACAGTAGAAGATTTACTTAAAGACTTAAAACTAAGACAAGCAGAATGCTTTTTCACTAGTGCAATGACTTCTCCTTCAGCCATATGTTCTATTCAGATGTAACACATTTCAGATGGAAAATTAAAGCTAATCACAACAACTTAAACTTTCATAAGACCAGATAAGAACAATACTTGAAATGACGGATTGTCTCAATGACTCTGAATATGATAAAAATTTATGTCCTTATATAACAAAGAAATAAATCAACATATACTAAGCCCCTTTATTCATGATACAGAACACTGTCATCTAAACAAATTGTAGAGAAGTCTCACCCAGCAGATGAAGCAGTAGCAGACCAAGACACAGCCACCACTGAAAAAGGAGCAAGAACCCTGCTCTCTCTCACTTTCTCTATATATATATTATATTATATATATTTAGAAAATGATATCATCATCCTTGTCTGCCACAGACAACAAGTTTTGAGAATTGAAGGAAACCCCTTTGTGCAAGGGGAATTTGTCACCAAGCTGTTCCTTTGTAGCCTGCAACTGCATCTGCCTCTCAATTTCCCTCTTCTTATATCCCTGAATCTTCTTCAACCTAAAGAAATCCTCTCTCTCAAGCTCATCCAACTCACCCTTGATGTAACTAATGGTGTTCTCAAGCCTCAGCTTGACGACATTCTCAAGAGCATTGACCCTACGGTTGGTGGTCTTGATGGCCTCATCAAGGGTGAGGAAAGAGGTTTGAAGGGAAGCAAGCTCAACAAGAACCTCAATTGCCTTGATGTAAGCAGCACAGCACTGCTGCACCTGCTGGCCACCCCTTGCCAATCCAGTGAGGTCATTCTTGGTGGCCTCACCATCTGCAGTGTAATCAAACTTGGGAAGCTTAACTCCGGCAACATTCTCCTGGCGAGAGCGGACTCGGAGGGAAGCTTCTTTAACATTCTCAAGCACAACATGCTTGATGTTGTCACCAGCAACATACTTGGCCTCAGTCAAGGCGAAAGAAGAGGTCTTCATGATGTCACCCATTGATTCCTTGGTGGACACAATCTTCTTCAGGATCTGCCTGAACTGCACAGTGAGAGCATCGCTCTTCTTCTTCAGAAGCGCGTGACCTCTTGTCACTCCCACCAAACGAGCTTTCACCACTCCCAGCATCGTCACTGTGGGGACCACATTCAGACGTTGTGTTTGTCCCGACATTTTTCCTTTCTTTTCTCTTCTTCTCAAACAAGATCTACACACACCAAACAGGGGTTTCATTATCAGTGAATAAGATTCAAATTTGAACTCGAAAAACAAAAACCCATCTACTTTTCAATAATGGGTAGCGACTAGACTAGAGCAACGTATGAATCGAATTTTTTACAAGTAACACAACACACAGCACAATAGACATTTACATCGCAACCATCACTATCTGATTGGTGAAATTAAAAAACTTAAAAGGGAAATGATGAAATAAAATTGAGGTTTGAGAGAGGAAGAGGTAACCAGAGACTCACCTGTCAGGCGATGAGGTAGTTTCTGATAGAGATCGAGAACAGAGAGAATGATCAAGAGAGAGAAGTAGAAGGAGGTTGATGGATCAGATGAATTTTGATTTTGGGTTGTAAATGGGCTTTCAATTATTGACTTGTTTCTTCTTTCATGCATTTAATGTAATTTAATATTTCTGGAGTAAAAATTGTAATGAAATACTTATTGGGTTTATCATTATAAGTGAAAGTGCAAAGTTAGGCTCATGTATTACAGAAATATTTAGCACATGTAAAATCATGTCATGTACTCATCTCAGAATAGTTTTATGATTATAGAAAACTCAAATATTTATTTTGACAACATAGCTACATATAAAAAAGGAATCTAAATTTTATGCCATTAAAACTACTTTTTCTTTTATGTGACACTGTAAATAATAAAACTATAAAAGTATCTGACCTGATTGTGAAGGTTCTCAGTTTTATCCACCAAAACCTCAATCTTCTCTCCCCGATCAAGAACCTGCACACAAGATATAATACAGTGATGGCCATATTTGAGATGAAATTCAAGTATCCTCACAGTCATTTGTTCTCCCCAAAAATGAAGAGGAGGAAATCTCAGATGTTAAAAATGAAAATACGGGAGATAATTCTTACACCCTACCCCCCACAAAGATTCCAACTCCATGGAAAATATACTGTAACCTTTACAAACTTTTTGTCACACTTTCTCAATTCTCACACACAATTATATAAAACAACAGTAATTCTTTTTAGTATTTTCACCCACGCATGAATTCCATTTATTACTTTTAATGATCAAATAAAGTATGCATCAGTTGAACTTCTGATGTGAGCCAAATGCAAGGACTTCAAGATATTGTTTACATATGTGAAGTCTTTTAAATGGATAATATAAAAGTACTTAAAACGCAATTCAGGAAAATCATTGCAAGGGATGGTTCCAGTGGTCAATAGTAAAAAAACAACATGCACAAGAACTGGACTTGCATCCTACTATTTCTGAAACTCTGAACAATTACTCAAAGGATCAAGTTATCTCCATTTTCATTCAGGAAAATTACAAAGAAATCTAGCTGAGAAATCTCATTTCAAATCATAACCTTAGCAATAAACATAAGCATATCACAGATCATTTAATCCTAAAGAAAACAAACGAAACCCACTTCATTTTTGTGCAATAGTTTAGCAAAACCCCAAATATAATAATAGTCAATATCAATGCCAAGAAACCAAAGAAGCAGAATATAAGCACAGATATTATGAAAATTTCTAAGTGCATGTTCGATCTAGTACAAGTCCAATGTAAGTAGACTTCATCAATTCCCCTGGTCCTAAACAATAAGAAATATATAATGAAAGAAGAATTTGTATCACTTTCCTAATTTATTATAAGGGACAAAATAGATGATGATGATGATAAGTATCAGAGATACAAAAAGTCAGCAATAACATTATAGACTTGGCATATAATTTTACAAAGTACAAACAAAATTTTGAACAAAGTACATAAGGATGCCACTTGAGACCACTATCTATTCGGGAGGTATGTTAGACAACTCATTATTCATAACCAATTATTCATAACACTTCCCTAACTCCTAGACAACTCATTTATTAAACTACTAATACAATGTAGAGTGCTATACCCCAAATTTGTACTACAAATCTTGTGAATTCAGAAAATGCAGGGAAGTGCTTCACAGAACAAACCATCCGCCATGTCCCTAATTTACGTATTATATACCATTCCTGAATATGAAACCGCGTAAACCATTCAAACAATACAAAATTGAAGTAAAATGACAACTGCTGGCGCAAGGGAAAGGGGCATGAATTGGAGTAAAACCTGTAGATCGACGGACACCGACACGTGACGCGGCAGCTTCGCGATGGCTTCTGCTCACGGTGGATCGGTGGATGGTGATGCGGCTGCAGAATCGCAGATCAACTCGTGACGCGGATGGAGCCAGACGGACTAGCGATGGTAATAGGAATTTAGAGACAAA
Organism: Sesbania bispinosa; assembly: GCA_026901365.1. Taxonomy (NCBI): domain Eukaryota; kingdom Viridiplantae; phylum Streptophyta; class Magnoliopsida; order Fabales; family Fabaceae; genus Sesbania; species Sesbania bispinosa. The sequence continues at coordinate 646,848 of QLOH01000384.1, forward strand.
ATCACATTTATCAAAAGTAAACCTTTGTTTAAAGCATTCTAATACATATGCAAGCACATTACTCGCTTGACTCCCTTTAATTTATCCATTAAGATATGCAATCCATAAATTAAGAAATATAATTAATTTTTTTTCTTAAAATTTATTTTTAAACCTTCCAAAGTAATTTTTCATTTATTTTATGAATTTAGTAAATATATACAATTACTCTAAAATAATTTTACACGGTCATTCAATAAAGTGTTGTCAAATCATTTAATAAATGTCACACCTCATGTGTCATTAAACTCAATCAATGATGTGACAACACATTATTGGATGACAGTGTGAGAGTGTGAATATTTTATCCGACATTATATATAAATTAGATACTTATTTCATATTTAGCTCTCCTTATTTATCTTTCATATTAATTATTTTATTTTTATTATTTAACATTTAAGATTTACATGAGTAGAAGGGTAAAATTAAGAAAATTATAATTAAAATACAAGAGAATATTAAATATTTAGCTCTTCCAAAGCTTACTCCTTCATGTAATCCGAATAAAAGAAATGGATGGAGTAATAATTTTCTCATACCATACTAATTTAAATCATAGCAGCTGAGTTTATTAAATATTAAAATAAACACATTTTTTTAATTACTCTCACACTAGGTGAGAGCAGAATGGAGGGGAGGCACCCAATCTCCCAATGGGGGGTCATGGGGCCATGGTTGGTGATCCTACGTGAGGGAATAGGGTTGATGGTAGAGAGTAGGGGTGGAAGTAGGCCAGGCCAGGCCAGGCTTTGTAAGGCCCAAGCCTGGCCTACCTGATAATTTCGCAGCCTAAGCCTGACCTATTACTTGTCATAGGCCAATTTTGTAGGCCTGGCCTGGCCTGTTTTAAAGTTTGGCCTGGCCTATTAGCCTATCTAAAAGCATGTTTCATGTCCAAGCCTTTAAATAGGCTAATAGGCCTATCGTTTAGCAGGCCAAAATACAGGCTTGTAGGATAATAGGCCTACTAAATAACCAAGTAACTAGGCCACTTAAAGAGGCCTTTAAATAGGCCAATGGGCCTATTCTTAAATAGGCCGCGGGCTAATAGGCTTATACTTCTAAATAGGCCATTGTATAAACCTAAATAAATTTCTTTTTCAGCAAGACAACAACATTGTTTTAAAACCTGTATAATCAATTAATCATTGATGTTGGTCTATTTAACATAAAAACAATTGTGCATAGGTATGTATAGAAACAGTTTATAACTACACTATTAATCTATATATAGGCACCTCTACAACAAATTAAATAAAGACAGTGTCTTGCTGCTACATCGATAATAATATTCAAGTGTATCAAGCATAAGGATATAAAGAAAGGCAATAATAAGACTTGATGGATTCTCATTGCAATTAACTATGTATTTACGTGAAGTAGACTTGATGGAACCTCAGAAACAGTGGGCCATAAAACAGCAAATGGGCCAAAATGGGAAGTCTGAAACAGTAACCAAAATGGGAAGTCTATATTAAATAAACAATTTAGAAATAGAGGAATGACCTATTTCTAAACAGCAAATGGTTCAGCAGGCTATTTATAAATCAAAAATGGTTCAGCAGGCTATGCTTAAGCAAATGGTTCAGCAGGCTATTTCTAAACAGCCAAAATGGGAAGTCCATAAAACAACTATTGCCCTGTTTTCGTTAATTTCTAAACAACAGGCTATGCTTAAGCAAGCTTCAAATTAGATCCAATTAAAAATAGAGGAATAGCCTATTTATAAATAAAAAATGGAGTGGTATAACCAAAGGCCAATAAATGTGTTTCACAACTTGGTGTGTATTTCATGTTATTGAGTTTTCTGCTGTATGAAAACAATTTAGAGATAAACTCACGTGTAATGCTAGACTTTCTTGTGGTAACTACAAAACTTCAAAGATGGAAAATCATTAGATTGCGATTTTAAGTGATATAAAAAGTGTGTATTGGATCTGTTGGTGTGCCAGCCCTAGTAAGAAGAATTCACAAGATAGATAATAGCCTAATAAATAAAGGTGGAGGAAGACAAAGGAAAATTTTGAAATCAGCCATTAAAAAAGACTTGGATCTAATTAAAAAGACAAACATTCTGCTATGCTTAAGCAGGCTTCAAGAGTTCAAGCCATTAATGTAATTTCATCAAAATCATTCCAAAGGGATTGCAGGTTAATTTAATTTCAAAGGATTGCAGGATAATATGAACACTATGTTTAAAGGAAGGATCAGAGTAACTAGGTGATGAAACATACCTACCTTTCCATTCACTAAATATAAATTAGTCCTACTCCTATCTATGCATTTTCGTTGTACTTTCTCAACTCTGCTCTTACTCCATCTTTATTCCCTTATAATTATGCAATTCGAGTACAATCTTTCGGCTAAACAACCTCCCCTCTTTTAGATGTCTATTCCATCTTTTCTTGGGTTTTTATTGCGCTATACTATACATACATGCAAGAGCGCCACCAAATTTTTACAACTTCACTTCTTTTCAGCCCTAACAATAATACTCTTATCATTTTTAACAGCAGTGTTTCAGTTTATATCAGGATTGGCAAGGGGAGATGCAAGGAGCAGTGTCAATCACAATCACAAGATACATCTATTGCAATCTTAGCACATTTATCATATTCATAACCATTATAATCCAGCCTTATAAGGCAACAACAGAACAAAACTAGAGAAAATGTAAACAGGAACTCACAGAGTGTGCTACGATACGAGTGAACGACGAGTGAGGTGGCGCGGTGATGGATCTGAACGGTGGGGAAGAGAACGACGGACAATGGTGGGTGGCGCGGCCGATGGATCTGAACGGTGGGGAAAGGAACGAGTGAACGGCGACCGGTGGTGGGCGGTGGGGGGCGCAGCGGCGTGAACGTGATGAACAATCTGAGCAGCCTGCAGTGGGTGGCGCAGCCGGCAGCCTAATAGAAATGTTATGTGAGATTGTGAGTGTCTTAGTGAATTTGATACACAGGAGTAAACTAGCAAATTAGTGCTTTCTTTTATTTTATTTTTTTTTATGATATGTCAAGTTCCGTGATAATGTAGCATATTATTTGTCATCGGAGCACAAAAGTAACGTTATTGAAGTTGAGACTTTCCAATGAAAAAAGGGGAAGAAAAGAGAAAAAGGGAAAATAAGGAAGCACATAATGGTTGAAGTTGGAAGTCTTTTGTGACAAAACCACATCATTTTTGTGTCATAGTTGATACTATAGTGACAAACAGTGCGATAGAGTGTCACTAAACGTGACACATTGTAAAAAAACTAACGGGAAACACATAGTTGGACTATAATGAAAGAAAAAACAAAAAGTCAGGGACTATATTGTGGTTTTCTATTTCTTAGGGACTAAATTGCATGACCCTAAAAAAGTCAGGGACCAATTTGCTAGTTTACTCACTATAATAGGGTTTCTAATTTTACAGAAAAAAATAATCTTAATAGAATAATTAAAATAAAAAATAATTTATTATATATATGAAATTATGAATATATATTATAAAATATAATAGGTCCCTTAAACAGACCAGTCCAATAAGCTAAATAGACTTTTTTAAAAGCCTCAGCCTGACTTATTTATTTAAATGAGTTTTTATAATAGCTTGAACATGACCTTTTTATTAAATAGTCAGGTCATAGACCCCTGTCGGACAGTCTGACCTACTTCCACTCCTAGTGATTACCGATCTATATTATATATAAATCTGTGTTAGCTTTTTACCGTACAATACACATGTCACTTTTGTGTTGCTTTTGTTCTTTAAACAATAATGGGTGTTATTTTTTATATTATTTTAACTTTTCTTTCAAACACACTTATAAGTTATATGCGTTTCTTTCTCTCTTTTTTTTTTTATTTTTTATCATATAAGATGGTGATTTTTTTTCTAATATATCATCTATCTCTTTATTTTATTCAAAATAATAATTTTACTTGGGGTTAAGTATGTTTTTGGTCCCTCAAAAAATTTTGGAATTTGGTTTTAGTCCCTCTAATTTAAAACCACTGGTTTTGGTCCCTCAAAAATTGAAAATACATCAATTTAATCCTTACCAATAAAAATTTGTAGCTAATCCGTAGCAAAGTTTGTAGCAAAACTAAACAATAAGGACTAAATTGGTGTATTTTCAATTTTTGAGGGACCAAAACTAGTGATTTTAAATTACAGAGACTAAAACCAAATTTGAGAAATTTTTAGGGACCAAAAACATACTTAACCCTTTTATTTATTATCTCTCTTATTTATATACTCTATCTTAAAATTATTTCCCCTTACACGTTTCATGTTTTTTTACTTGTGTTTTTTTCATTATCACTTTAGTAAAGTGTTTTTTTAATGAAACCACATATATCATCCACGGGTGACATTTTTGCTCTTATCATTTTCTGTTTTGTTTTTTTATCACACATTCATTTTCTTTTTTTTAGTATTATTATATTAAAATATTTTTTCTTATTATTTATTCCAATTAATATGTTTCATTACAAAAGTGGAATTTTATGAACCACGAATATCCCTCACGGGCAATGGCGGATCTTCAATAAAATATTTTGGGGTGTCAAAATAACAATGTGTTTAGTTTACACCAAAATTACGTTATTAATGTAAATTCGAGTCAATGCTCCTATTAGAGTATGTTTGTTTACACCGGATCCACGTTTAAAATGTGTTTTTATGAAGTGTATATAGTTTTCAATTTTAGGAAAAATGTTGGGGGAGTCATGGCTCACCTCGGCTCCAACTAAGCTCTGAACTGCTCACGAGAACAGACGTGTTCTAACCGTTTTCTTTTCTTTTTTTCATTTTTTATCACACTTTAATTTTTTATTATTATTATATTAAAATAAATTCCCTCATTTTTCATTCATGTTTATTTATTTCATTACATAAAAACATATTAAAATACAGGGTTAAATATGTTTTTGGTCCCTAAACTTTTACTCGAATTTGGTTTTGGTCCCTAATTTTTTTTTCGTTATTTTTGGTCCATAAAGTTTTCAAATCATTGAAATTAATCCTCGTCGTCACCCCTATATTTAACAGAGTTGACGACATGGACTAATTTCAATGATTTGAAAACTTTAGGGACCAAAACCAAATTCGGGTGAAAGTTTAGGGACCAAACCCGAATCTGAGTTTGGCCCTTAATCTTTATTTTTCGTTGTTTTTGGTCCCTAACATTTTCAAATCATTGAAATTATCCCCTGTCGTCAACTCTATTAAATATAAGGGTGACGACAAGGACTAATTTCAATGATTTGAAAACATTAGAGATAAAAAATAACGAAAAAAAAGATTAGGAACTAAAACCAAATTTGGGTGAAAGTTTAGAGACCAAAAACATATTTAACCCTAAAATATATATAATAAATTTGATGATTTATATTAAATTTAAAGTGTTTTTTCAAATATATCATTTATATCTCTATTTTATTCATTATTATTTTCACTTATTATCTCTCCTATCTATTTTATATCTATTTACTCTTAAACTTAAAATTGTTCCCTCAATACACATGTAATGCTTTTTCACTTGAGTTTTTTATTCTCATTTCAGTAAAGTGTTTTTTTATGAACCTCGGGAGACAGTCTTGCTATGTTTTTTTTTCTTTTTTTAACCACATAATTTTCATTTATTATTATTATTATAATATTCAAACTGTTTTTCTCATTATCTATTCCTGTTTATTTGTTTCATTACACAAAAGCACACATTGAAAAAAAACTACAATAAATGTATTGATTTACATTTAATTTAATGTGATTTTTCCAATATATATATATATTATCTCTCTATTTTATTCATTATTGTATTCACTTATTATCCCTCGTATATATTTTTTTTATCAATTTACTCCATATTAAAATTGTTCCCCAGTACACATGTTATATTTTCTCATTTGCATTTTTTCTTTTTTTATTCTCGCCTCTATAAAGTGATTATTATTATGAATGATGGGCATCCTCAACAAAGGGAGTCCTGCTCCTGTCATTTTTTTTCTTTTTTCTTTGTTTTCCAGCACACTTTCATTTTATTTTTTTAATATTATATTGAAACATTTTTCTCTCATTATTCGTCTATGTTAATGTTTCAATAAAAAAGTGATTTTTTTAATCATGAGAATACTACACGTAATGCAGTCCTGCTCTTACATTTTCTTTTTTCCCATTTTTATCACACTTTAAAGTTTCTTTATTATTATTTTTATCATCATCATCGTCATCATAATATTAAACGGTTTCTTTATCATTTATTTGTGATTATATGCTTCATTACATAAAAAATACCGATTAAGAAATACAAAAAATATTTCAATATACATTAAATTTAATGTGATTTTTTCAATATATCATTTATCTCTCTATTTTATTAATGTTTTCACTTATTATATTTCTTATCTATTTTATTTATCTATTTACTCTCTATTTTAAAATTGTTTCACAAATACATGTGTCACGTTTTCTCACTTGCGTCACTTAAGAAAGTGGTTTTTTATGCACCATTGTCCACGGTGATCCTCCACGAGAGATGGTCTTGCTCCTGTTATTTCCTTCTTTATCACATTTTTTTTATATTAAAATATCTTCTCTCATTATCTGTTCCTATTAATATGTTTCATTACTTAAAACATAGATTTTAAAAATATAATAAATGTGTTGATATACATAAAATTTATTGTGTTTTCTGTAAATACCATTTATCTCTATGTTTAATTCATTAACATTTAATTTTCACTCATTATTTTTCTTATATATTCTATTTATCTATTTACTCTATATTTAAATTATTCACCCCACACCCAGTACACGTATCACATTTTCTTACTTTCATTTTTTTAGTTTTTTTAATATTTTTATTATCTACTCGGTAAAGTGATTTTTTTATTAACACTGAGTATTCTCCACGAGAGAGACAGTCTTGCTCGAGTGTTTGTTCCGTGATCATCCACATAATGGTGGTGTAGTGCTAACTCTTCCAACAAGGTTATTTACCATACAATTTATATAGGTATAAAGTGATTGATTTGTGCGATGAAAAATCTCAACATATGTGTGTGTATATATATATATATATATTTATAAATTTATAATTATATTAATGATGTATTGATTATTATTTTTTATAAACATGATAATAATATACTCTTTACGTTTTAATAATTAATTTATATGATTATATCATAAATTATTTTTATTATAAATTTTTAGTTAGTAATATATGCAAAAATGGATATCACCCGCAAATCAACCTTACATGTGCAAATGCACGGGTACCATGTTAAAATGCATTATGTATATCACCTGCTTATTGTACTTTCTTCCACTTTATATTAAAATATATTAAACTGTTGTTGAGTTTTTTTTATCATTTTATATTGAGAGTTTTATGTGTTTAATTTATATCAAATATTTTAATTAATATATAATTTTGCACGTAAGAATAGTTTTTTTGTCCCCAAAATATCACGATTTTTTGTTTGGTTCCCCATTTTTTCAAAGTGATCCTCCAAAAATGTTTTTTTCTCAAATGGTCCATCTGATTTTTTTTACCATATAAGTGTTGACATGCACCGAAAACAGATGGACCATTTGAGAAAATCGTGATATTTTTTAGATTAATTTGGAAATCGTGATATTTTATAGGGACTAGTTTGGAAATTGTGATATCTTTGAGGGACCTTTTAGAAAAAAAAATTGTAAAAAAATGGAGGAACCATTTAAGGAAAAATTATTTTTGGAGTACTACTTTAAAAAAAATAAAAATATGAGACCAAATGAAAAAATGACGAAATTTTGGGACCAAAAATATAATTTAACCTATTTCTTTTTTCTAAAAAAAATTAATAAAAAGCCTAATTTTCCCCGCCAACAAAATGCTCCTATATTGAAAGTAAAAGTAAAACGATTGTTCATTGATCAATCAATCAATCCCCCATTTCGTTGGTAGGAAATGTTGGGAAAGGATAACATCATTTAATTTCCAAACCATACAAAAAAAGGAGAATCCAATCCAATCCAAAACCCATATAAACCCCCCACCCCATCCTTCATTGCTTCAACCAAACAAACGGTTAGCCAAGAATGAGATATTTTGTGATCCTGGGCTCCTCCATTGTCACTCCTCCTAACCCATCTTCCAGTTCCACTCCACAACACCGTCACAGCATCAAACCCCACAAGTCTTCTCTTCCAAAGCTCACTCCTTTTCCCCCTTCTCCTTCCTCTCCATGGCACATTTCTTGCACCCCCCTCAGCCTCAGCCTCAACCACTGTGCTCACCTCGCCTCCAAGCTTGCTCAAGAATTTGAAATTGTTCTACAGGACCCGCTTGATTCTGAGGTGAACGTTGAGCTTCTCGCCAAGGTGGTTCTACTGGGTATTCGAGGCAGGAACGTTCGGACTGCGATTGACACTTTGAACAAAGTGCAGGGTCTTGAGATTTCTCTATCTACTCATCTTGATGCCTCTGCCATGAATGTCATTGCTACTGAGTGTTGCCGCATGGTTACATGCGGCCACATTGAAGAAGCTGTTGAATTGATGGAGGTTCTATCACGTAATTGTTTTTTTTTTTTGCTACCAGTTTTTATTTTCTTCTTTGGTTCTTTTTGCTTGTAATGTAGATTGAAGCAGTTCTAGAGGGTGTTTACAGTTTACTCTTTCAAATCTAACATCTATGCTATGCATTCAGTGACTAAACTCATTTTTTATGGAGAAGAGAGAATATTAAGCATGAAGCAGCTTCCTAATGATTGACATTTCTCTTTGTGATAAATAAAATTCATGAATTTCTTCCTTCAGGTTTCCAATTATCAATCAGAGAACTTGTTCAGCCATCTGACATAATAAAAAGATGTGTTCTTAGTCGTAACCCAGATTTAGCTGTGAGGTAGGATTTTATATTGTTTCAATATGTTAAGCATATTGGTGCCATTAAAGTATGTTGTCTTTGATGTTATGTTTATGTTTTCTTTTTGTGATTGTGACATTAATCTATACTTTCAGGTATGCAAGTCTTCTTCCACATGCACATATATTATTCTGCAACATTATATCTGAATTTGGCAAAAGGAGGGATTTAATTTCTGCACTGAAAGCGTATGATGCATTGAAGAAGCACTTGGATAGTCCCAATATGTACATATACCGGGCAATAATTGACGCTTGTGGTCTCTGTGGCGATTACATGAAATCTAGGTACATATATGAGGTATTTTCCAATCAGTTTACATTCTCTTACTTCAACTTGTCTGCAAAGACTTAAAGCAATAGACCTATTTAAGGACTTCTGGGTTTTATTTTAGTATTTTACACTCCTAGATGCAGTTGCCCTTTGCCTACAACCAACATGTTTAATTGTTTATTTACTCTCTTGGTCTAACTTTGTTCTCTTTATTGAACATCCATTGGTAGATCAAACATGGAGTTATTTTAATGAAGACAAACATTGTATTGGAACAATTATCAATTAAAAATTTTCAAATATACACATGTTTAGAAATGTCTCAACTTACTCAGTATTTTGCTTTGTCATGTTTCCTAAACTGTTTCTGTCTTAGATTTTCAAAATATGAAGTTTAAACTTGATTATTCCGTGAAAGATAAATACCATACTAGTGGTCATAATGTTTTCAGATGTGTATTTTAGCATTCATTTGTGCAATTTCTGGTGCAGGATTTGCTTAATCAGAAAATCACTCCAAATATTTATGTGTTCAACAGTCTCATGAATGTGAATGCCCATGATCTTAGCTACACGCTAAATCTATATCAAAATATGCAGGTAACTCCTAGTTCCCCCAAATGTCATTGTGGCACACACATATACACATGTGAAACATTCACAAACACCCCAAGAAACAGAATTCTAGAACAGAGATGTGCATTTATGCATATATAGTCTAATGGAGATTCTGAAAACTTGGCTTAAGGGACCAATTGTCTTTACTGTTCCTATTTTCTCACCATATTATTTTTCATAAACTGAATAAGTCACATCAAAAGAAGGCTAATTAGATTTTCTTCTGCATAAAATGGCATATTAATTGATACCATATGCTCTCATTTTCATACCAAGAGTTGGCAAGAGCATTGAACTTTCTCTTCATCTGAGCAAATGCTACATATTGGCTAAATTCCTTCTACAAATCCAGAATCTTGGTCTGAAACCAGATATGACATCTTATAACATCCTGCTGAAAGCGTGCTGTGTTGCTGGAAGAGTTGACCTGGCCCAAGACATGTATAAGGAACTTAAGCATTTGGAATCAGTGGGACGGCTGAAATTAGATGTTTTTACCTACAGCACAATTATAAAGGTATATTACTATAAATAAACAGAATCACCACAATTTCATTGTTTTTCATGGTACTTACAAGTCACAACCTCTCCTTCACCCCTCTGCAGTGAAGGAATATGTAATACATTCTAGTACAAAATATTTGGCATCTCCTGACTGGTACCAATTTCAGGTCTTTGCAGATGCAAAATTGTGGCAAATGGCTCTAAAAATTAAGCGTGACATGCTGTCTGCTGGAGTGTCTCTTAATACCATTGCATGGTCATCATTAATAAATGCCTGCGCACATGCAGGGCTTGTAGAACAGGCAATTCAGTTATTTGAAGAAATGCTTTTGGCTGGCTGCGAGCCTAATACACAGTGCTTCAACATAATTTTGCATGCATGTGTTGAAGCTTGCCAATATGACAGGGCTTTTCGCTTTTTCTATTCTTGGAAGGGAAATAAAATGTTGGGGTCCTTTGGTGAAGGCTATAATAGCAATTTAGAGCAGGGAACTATGCATAATGCTACTACTGTGCCAAATGGCATTTCTAATTCACATATCTTGAGTTTTACAGAGAGGTTCCCTTTCACACCAACTACATCAACATACAATATTTTACTGAAGGCCTGTGGTACTGATTACTACCATGCAAAAGCATTAATCGATGAGATGAAAACAGTAGGTCTTTCCCCTAATCAAATAAGCTGGTCAATTTTGATAGATATATGTGCAGGATCAGAAAATGTGGAGGGTGCCATTGAGGTAAAATTTAATTAATGTAGAAAATTTTGTTTTTGCATCTATTTTGCACAAGTTTTTTTGGATTTCTTAGGATTGGTATTTTGGTAACGCTGCCACAGGGAACATGATCGATTTCTTATCATATCTGACATTTTTATTGGTATATTTAGTCACACCAAGGGAAGTAAGAACAGTTATATTATAACTAAACTAGTTATTACTTTCATAAATTTTCCCAATATGTTCAATTTTTTGGTAGGGTATCAATTGAAATGTATAGCTTGATCAATAATTAGATAAAAGACTATTGATTTAAACCATGGAGGAAAAGAATAGGTGAATAGGAAAATCCTTCCCAAATGTTAAAAAGCAAAATATTTACCATATGCAAATCTGTAGCTGCAAGATAAATAATAGTGGAACTGCAAAATTACCATGTTTACATTGAAGCTATGGAAAATGATTACGGGCATTAAGCCTCTCTTACCATTCTTTAATTAGCAAACCTTTCCATGAAGTCATATTCAAGATAAAACCATACTTCATAATGATCACTGAGAAATAGTAGTCTGCCTGAATATTGATATACGTAGAGTCCAAACTATTCTACTTAGCTTAATTATACTTCCCTTGCAGATTTTGAAAACCATGGCTGATGCTGGAATTAAACCTGATGTTGTTGCATACACAACAGCCATTAAGGTCCGAAGCTTATCCTGTCAAAATGTGCTCATTTTATTTTATAAAATTACTTGTACACTTGAAGGGGACATTTTTTACCATCTCAAAATGCTTGGCTTTTGACATATGGGAATTTTGTCTTTTGGTTTGCAGGTTTGTGTCGAAAGTAAGAATTTTATGCAAGCATTAACATTATATGAAGAAATGAAAAGCTATGAGATACATCCAAATTGGGTGAGTGCATTCTTATCATGTTATGGTTCTATTCTTCACAAAATCATATCCACCAACTCAATGCAATTGGAATGAGGCTGCTCTAAGATTCTTCCACCATAAAAAAAAATCAACTAAAATATAAATAGGATGGTTGACAGATCTACTCATCATTTCCAAGATGAGAAAAAGAAATGTCAGACAATGCATAATATATTAAACAAATATCTCAAAAATTGGAAATCAGAAATTTCTTGTATACAGGGAGAAGAACAGAGAATATGCTTCATCAAGTTAATATATATTGATTTTGTTAATTATCTTCTCAGGTAACATATAACACACTTCTAAAGGCACGCAGTAAATACGGCTCTGTACAGGAGGTGCAACAATGCCTGGCTATATATCAGGATATGCGAAAGGCAGGGTATGTTACCTCATACTTACTACATTTAACTCGGACTGATTATCTTTTCCATGTATATATGTCCAAAGTTAGCAACTTTTTAACACATTTGAAAGATCGCTGCTTATTGGTTTTAAGAGAACGATTAGCCAATTAATATCAATAGTAGCATAGATACCCATGCCTAAAAGGTTTCTTTTGTATGTTATTTCAAGCTATATGCACACACAGGCATACATACATAAATAAGCAGTCTGCACTGATGCTATGTTCATAGAAGTTAATCTGGCCATGTGTGATCCTATTCAATACTCCATCCGTTCCTATATATAAGAAACAAAAATGAATATTTTTTTTAGAGTAGTTAAAGAGGTACTCACTCATTTAGTCATTTAATACTAAGGGTATTTTGAGAAAAAATTAAAATCATGGCACTATTAATTACCATTAACATATTCCAATGCATTTTCTTGATCTTGATGATTTTAGTCAAATGTTTCTTATATATAGGAACGGAGGGAGTATAATTAATTTACTATGGGACCTGATTTGATATTATAAGCTGTTGTTTCTAGTTATAATTTCTCCAGGAGAAAATTGGTGGTAAAAGTTTGTTATGTTTTACTGGAGCAATACCTATAAGCAACATTAGTTTTACTACGGCCCTCTTTGGGTCTTCTTGAATTTAAAGGGAACAGGAATCCCTCATTGTTTATAGGAAAAAAAGGGATTCTGATCGAAATAATTTATGCTCATTGAGACACTGTCCTCATGGTACAATATAACGAGCTCCAAGATATTATCCATGGCTACCTTGTATGTTTAAAGGAATGGCCAGAATATCCTTTGACTCAGATATTGCTTTGATGTTATTGTAGGTACAAACCTAATGACTATTATCTGGAAGAACTCATTGAGGAGTGGTGTGAAGGAGTAATACAAGATAACAGAGGAAACCAAGGAGAATTTTCTTCTATCAACAAATCTGAATTAGAGAGGCCTCATAGTTTACTTCTTGAAAAAATTGCAGCACACCTGCTAAAGAGGGTAGCTGACATCCTAGCAATTGATGTTCAAGGGCTCACAAAGGTGCCTATACATTCCTCAGTTATTATTTGGCATAAATCTGTCTCAACTCAAGCATGGCTTAAAGATACATTTTTATTAATTGCAGATTTTAAACAGCACTTCATTTGTTTTGGTAGTTATATTTGATCTTGATGAAGTCTTAATTCATATTGTGTCATCAAACCTTCTGTATCAACAGGTTGAAGCTCGACTGGTTATTCTTGCAGTTCTTCGAATGATCAAAGAGAATTACGGCCTTGGTATGAAATTTTAAATATGTAAATGCTACAATACAATGCCATTTTTGCATGGTCTTTTGTCTATGTAAGCATTCATAGTCATATGAACTATAAGAAAGAAAACGAGTGGAGACAAACAAAAAAACCTATGTAACTAAATATACTGTTGGCCTTTATGGATACAGGACAATCAGTTAATGATGACATCTTGATCATCATAGGAGCTACCAAAGCAGACGAAAATCCAGCCAAACACATATTAGAAGTGGAAGAGGCAATAATAAAACTTCTCAAGAATGAATTGGGGCTTGATGCTCTTCCTGCCAGAGCCAGAATTGCACCAAGTGACACACCAAAGTTACAAAGCCCCAACCTTTCAAATCTCAACATAGAACCACTTCCAGGAGATAATGCATCAACCACAACAATGAGTTTTCAGACAAGGAGACCTGCAGTTCTACAGAGGTTGAAGGTCACCAAAAAATCATTATACCGTTGGTTGCAGGGTAAAGTAAGCGTTAAATAGTACTAGAGCCTCTTCATTGTTTATATTAGGACTTATAGGAGTTATGTATATAAATATTAGATATGCCATTGTTTTTTTGTTTTTCTCCCAATGGCTTCTTTGACCTGTATATATTGCATCCTGGTATAGTTGCATATGTATCTGTATCCAAAGTGTAAGCTGTAACACGATGAATGATACCCAATGTCATGGAATAAATCATCTATATTCTTCATCATTTTCAGTATTTTTCCCAGTTGTACTTATTCTCAATTGCTGTAGTGAATTTCAATCCAGGATCTTAAGCAATGTTAGCTCAACCAATTCAAAACCACTCTGGTCCATGGCAAATTGAAAATAAAATAAAATCACACAACACGACTGAAAATGTTGGAGACAGAAACATCCATTATGGGTAGAATACTCCACAATGCAGGAAGCCAAAACACTCAAAAGGCAGGAACCTATTTCCCTTGAAATGAAAAAATATTATATACAAGATTTTGAACAAACAATAGAACCTCAAATGAAGAGCCTAATAGTAATAGGTTCCAAATTGTGAGCTGTCATTTGGTGCATGGCGAGTAATAAATTTATCATATAACTGAACCTCAAAGCAAAGCTACTATACAGTGTAAGCAGCAGTTAAATATGATGTACAACGCTTTATGATGGGAGTACCACACTTCATTAAGCAAGATGAACAAAACAGGTAAAGAGGGGCTCCCTCTTTCTTTCTTCATGAGCAACATGCTTTCAAGATATCTTCAATTTCTGGGTCATCCCCTGCTTCTTTGTCCTGCTCACATGAACATATATCATATAATGATATCAGAAAAATGTAAACACATATGCCATGAATATTCTGCTGATTGATGACTGATTGCAGCTAAGCTACCAGATAATACACATTCTATGAAAAAATGGAACAGAGGGTTGCGCATACCTTGAAAATGTATGAGATGTTATTTTTACCAGGACCTGCAACCAGAATTCCTCCTTGTTTCCTGCCACAATGCCAAGTTGATAATATTAAGGAAAAGTTAAGCTCAGCCAAGCACAAAATAAAGAACTGCAGAGTATATTCGAGTATCTTAGATGATCTATTAGGAGTGATTATCATATTTCATGATTTTTGTTTCCTTGTTTAGGAATGAAATCATTAGAGATAGGTGGGTAACTCCCACTGTAAAAAACATGGTAGTCTCATAAAGTTTCTTTTCAAGCAGCCAAAATTTGTTTAGTCGTTATAGTAGAAATGGTGATGACCATTTATTCCAATTATAATAATATTCTTCCACAAAAGTCAACATAACAAATGTAAAATGTCCAACTAGAGTTCTCTTCTAGCAGGAAGCAAGGTGTAATAGATGGTCCATTGCCATTAGGTTAGAATGGACTTCTTACCTTCTATCCTAAATCATAGATTCATAGTAAATACAGAACTTTGGGATTTTGGGCAAAACAAAAAAGGTAAAGAGAATACCAAGAAGGATCCTTTTTTTATACTAGTGTAGATTAGGTGAACCTTGAAAACTTCGCATACAATCAGATAGTTCAAGACTTATGAGATAATTTACATACCAGCCTCCCTTGGTAACAGTATCTTTTTCAAATGAAAGCTTCCAATCTTGTCGATAACCTTCCATATATAATTGTATTATCTTAAGACCTGCCTGCAGTGTAACAGCTAAAATTACAATAGGAGTCCTTTATACAATTAACAAAATTCTCAATCTACAAATATATAATTATTTATCATTCAGCCACTTGTGTTTTATGCAGTTTTTACGAATAAAGGATCTGGCGGTTTCTCTCTTACCTTGGGGGTAAATGTGGTTAAAACTCCAGAAGCAAAATTTAAGGCCTCATATGATGAGTGAGTGGGGTCAGCATAGATTTCTAGAAGAGATAACAAGGTCCTGTCAAAGTGCTGATATAAGAAGACAAAATTACTAAAACTAGCACAAACAATAGGTTAGCTATAAAATACCTCCTTCAAATTTTGTTTGTTCAGCAAAGGTTTTGGCCTGCACAAAATATAGGTATTAGCAACAAAATTACAGCATCGAACTGATAATTGTATGAAGTGCACTTCAGTTCCCTCACTCAATATAAAACTAGACTCCAATTGAAGAAGATAATTAGATAAGCAATATCTTACATCCTTCCCCATCAAAGATCATAGCTTATAAAAACATGTTCAGAGACATGGATTTATGTTTAATTAACCACAGGAAGATGGTGGATGCAGCAAAAGAAAATGCAACAAAAGAAGAAAAAAAATCCAACCCAACACACCTGATCCAAAAGTAGTCATTCACTATAATTCTATTGACATACCTGATCAACGCTCCCAGGCCCAATTAAAACAAGTGCCACGCCAGATGCATCCATTACATCCTGTTGACAAGCATATCCATGTTAATGGAGAGACACAAGTCATGGTGAAATAGAAATATTTTCCATTGTACCACTATCATGTAATAAAAAAGACAAAACAGGAGTCCACTCAACAAAACTTTAATTGCTAGCTATATTCTAGAAAATTGGCACTCATGTTTCGGCATTTCACCCACGGTAAGGATTAAGGACTAGGGAGGATATCTCCATTCAAAAGTAGAGAAGGTAAAATACTGTTTACAAAATAAGGAAGTGATACACACTCAACATGCGAAGGGGGACAAAAACTATGAGTCCTGTTTGCACTAATATTTTGAATTAAGATGCACTTCTTGTGGATACTATAAACTCTAAAAACAAGAACCAAAATCATCTTATCAGAAGACTTAAGTGCTTAAAGCAAGGTTCATGCTTCTGGCAAGAATCAAATGAATCTTTGGATAAGGTGTAAGAACTAAGAACACATTGCAAACTACCAAAAAAAAAAGAGAGCAATAACACATCGTTGATCAAATTTCATGAGATAGCTTGCATTTGTATAATAACAGCAGAAAACTTTACCTTCTTGGATGCAAGATAATCAGCCCTTTTGCGGCAAAGCACACACCTGTAAATGTACAGAAAAAAAAGGGCATATGTTATTGTTACCCAAACTCAAACAAGAGCTAATATGTGTGTGTTTAGTTTACTGCAAAAGCACATTTGGAACGTGGTAGCGTTGGTCCGGATCCACGTTTAAAAGGTGCAAACGTGGTTTTGCAGTAAACCAAACTCACACTATATCTAGCTAAAGGGTAACTTAATTTGTGTATGAAATATGAGAAAATCACCCAAAGTGGCGAGCAAATGCCACAACGGCTTTCCTATCTTTCCATAAGTCAGAAATTGGAATCCCGTTTCCTTTCAAATCAAACACTTTCACCAAATCCAGTGAACTCGAGGTATCCTCATTCAACACGGGAGACTCAACTCCTGTTCATATTCACCCATTGAAACAACCGAGCCTTAATTTACATATGTGGCTATTCAATTAACATAACCACTGTAAATTAAAAAAAAGGAACTTTTCTGTACCATTTTGATCATCTCATATTCGTTATATGATGAATTCATCAACAATTCTAGTGCAATCAAAACTGACAAGTGGGTGTGAATTGTGATGCTACTTCAGAAAGGGAAAAAAGCATAAAAATCTTTTTTTTAAGTGTAAAAAAATTTAATTTTTAGTTATTTTACAAAGAGAAAAGACTAAAGAGTGAGACAAAACTTGCCTGCAGAACCAGAAACAGAGGGCACGGTCGTTGCATGGTGGCGGGTTGTTGAGAGTTTGAGTGGATTCTTAGAATATAATGGAAGGTTTTGATTTAGTGAGAGGGTGGGAGAGGGATAGACATGCAGCCGACAGTGATTTGTATTATTATTGTTGAGGTGAAGAGAATTGGACAAAAGCGTTGTAGAAGGAGAGCATGCCATGGAAAAAGGTTTCAAGAAATGGTGAGTGGAGCCTCTTTCATTTCATCTTTCTGTTTGTCCCTCGTTTTAGCAAGTTAAGAAGACGACAAGTAATAATGCAGTAACATGGGTGTGGACGTGGAAGAGTTTAGAACTTGGGTTGGGATGAGAATCAACAAACGTGGCATATTCCATGGCATAAAAATTCTTTTAGGGTTTGTTTGGTAGTGTGGAAAGAAATAGAGTTGAGAGAAATAGGTGGGAAATAGAGAAGAAATTGAGTTGTTTGGTAGGAAAGAAATAGAGATGAAATAGGGTGGAGAAAAATGATATTTTTGTTTGGTATAAGAAAAATAGGAAAGAGAGAAATTATATTATAATATGTAAAAACTAAAATACCCCTAATTAAGTATTGATAAGTAAAATTTATAAAAATAATAAAAATAATTAATTTTATAAATAATATATAACTAATTTATATAAAATCTTAAAATATATATTAAAAACTATTAAAATTATAATTTCAATTAATTAAAGAATTTAATCATTCCACGTGTATTATAATTATAATTTAAAATATTAATAAAATTATAATTAACTAAAAATATAAAAAGAAAAGACTAAAATATAAAAAGAAAAATGGAGTGAACATGTCGGCTGCTGCATTCGGCATTCCTGTAGGTAATAAACTAATAAGGGACCCGTGCGAAGGCTCGCGTAAATTGATGGTATGATTTATGTTGCTCGTGCTTCGCACGGGATAAAATATTAACTATCATAAAAACTTATATATTAAGAGAGTATGTATGAATATAATAATAAAAAAAATTAATATATGAGAAAGAAAGAAGAAAATGATAAGAGCAAGGTTGTCTCCTGTGGTTCATTAAAAAATTACTCTTATAATAAAACAAATTATAGGAAGGAATAATTAGTGAAAAAAATGATAGGATAGACTACCGCTCATGGAGGATTCTCGTGATTAAAAAAAATACTACAATAGAAGCTAAATAAATAGAGATATAATTTTGATAAAAAATAAAAAGTAAAAAGGATAGTAAAAAAAAGAAAATTAATATGTGAAAAAAATAAAACGGTAGGAACAGGACTGTCTCCCGTGGAGAATCCGCAGTTCATAAAAAAATTCTTTTATAATGAAACATATTAATAAAAATGAATAATGAGCGAAAATATTTTAATATCATACTAAAAAAGAAACTGAAAGTGAGATAAAAAAAATTAAAAGGAAAATGACAGGATTAAGACCGTCTCCCGTGGAGGATTCCCGTCATTCATAAAAAACACTACAATAGAATCTAAATAAATGTAGAAATAATTTTGATAAAAAAATAAAAAGAAAGTAAAAAGGATAATAAAAAAAGAAAATTAATGTGTGATAAAAAATATAATAGTAGGAACAAAAGTGTCTCCCTTGAGAATATCCACAGTTCATAAAAATATTCTTTTGTAATGAAACATATTAATAAAAACGAATAATGAGAGAATGAGAAATGCTAGGAACACACTCTTTTGAACACTCTCCCTAACACACTCCATGTGATTGGTTAAAATTCACATGGGTCCCACCAATTGGGAGTGGGACCCATGAATTTGGTGGGACCCATGTAAATTTTAACCAATCACATGGAGTGTGTTTGGGAGAGTGTTCAAAAGAGTGTGTTCCTAGCACTCCTCATGAGAGAAAATATTTTAATATCATAATAAAAAAAGAAAATGAAAGTGAGATAAAAAAATCAAAGAAAAAAGAAAACGACAACATTAAAACTGTCTCTCGTGGAGGATTCCCGTGATTCATAAAAAAAATACTACAATAGAAACTAAATAAATAAAGATATTATTTTGATAAAAAATAAAAAGAAAAGTAAAAAACATAATAAAAAAGAAAATTAATGTGTGAGAAAAAATAAAATGGTAGGAACAGATCTGTCTCCCCTGGACAATACCCGCAGTTCATAAAAAAATTTCATTTATAATGAAACATATTAATAAAAATGAATAATGAGAGAAAATATTTTAATATCATAAAAATAAAAGAAAATAAAAGTGAGATAAAAAAATAAAAGAAAAAAGAAAACGACGGCATTAAAACTGTCTCCCGTGGAGGATTCTCGTGATTTATAAAAAAAATACTACAATAGAAGCTAAATAAATAAAGATATTATTTTGATAAAAAAATAAAAATAAAAGTAAAAAAGATAATAAAAAAAGAAAATTAATGTGTGAGAAAAAATAAAATGGTAAGAACAGGTTTGTCTCCCCTAGACAATACCCGCAGTTCAAAAAAAAAATTCATTTATAATGAAACATATTAATAAAAATGAATAATGAGAGAAAATATTTTAATATCATAAAAATAAAAGAAAAAGAAAACGACACGATTAAGACTGACTCTCGTAGAAGATACCCATGATGCATAAAAAACACTATAATATAAATTGGAGAGAGAAGATTTAAAAAGTGAGAAGATTTAAAAAGTGAAAGTAAGAGAGAGAAGATTTAAAAATTTAAAAAAAGAAAAAGAAAAAGTGGGAGAATGAAGCAGGAGAGAAGAGAAAAAAATTAAAAAAAAAAGAAAAAAAATGAGAGGATGACACGTGCACATGAGCGAACTCTTTTCTTACCGAGATAATAGATAATAGATAATAGATAGAAGAAATATATATATGATAAATAGAATTAATGCATGAAGGGTATTGTTTTTTTGACGTCAATGAAGGGTATTGTTGAACAAAACAAATAGAACACTAGTGTGATATGTTCAGTGGCTTTAGGATAAAAAAAGTAAAAAAAAATGGGTGAAATTTGTGTGGGAAATATACAGTTAAAAATTGGATAATTTTTTTAACTGAGTTTAATAATTATACACAAGTAGTGTAAACAAGTTTTACACGATCATTTAATAAGGTGTTACCACATCATTTAATGAATATGATGTTTCATGTGTTATTAAACTCAATAGATAATATGTCAGCACATTATTAAATGACAGTGTAAAACTTTTTTACACTAACCATAAACATAAATTAAATCCTTTTTAATAAGTGAGGACTTATTTAGGGTGGTTGCAAGTTTTTATTTTTTTGTTTTTTAAAAATTTAAATCAAGTTTTTATAACTCAAAACCAAAAATTGAAAACCACGAAAAGAGAAGGCACGGTTGGACGTTTTGAAAATCACAAAAAGTGATTTTTAGTTTTCAATTTTGAGTTGTAAAAACTTGATTGGATTTTTTTAAAACCAAAAACTGAAAACTTACAACCATCCCAAATGGCCCCGAAGTTTTCAATTTTTGGTTTTGAGTTGTAAAATCTCAATTGAAATTTTTTGAGAACAAAAAAACTGAAAACTCGTAACCAACCCAAACGACCTCTAAGATAATGGAACATTTTCGTTTCTTAGAAAATGATGGAACCAAGAGATAACAAAACACAACATATTATTAATTTTTTATTAACAAAACTACCATTATTTCTCCCAACCTTTCTCCCAAAATTATAAATTTATCCATTGTCACTTGATACCTACCACAACCATTGTCGTCTTGCATTGTACCTTGCCACCGCCACCAATGCAACCACCACCACTTCTACCACCATTGTTACCACATCACCGCTACCGCATATGCTTAATACCCTTAATCATCGTCGCTTATCACATTCTCAACCCGTGTCGTTGCCACCCGAATCATCCATTGTCGTCGCCATTGCTTGACAATCTCCATCACCAACTTAATCCCCACCAACGCCACCACCATCATTACCTGCCACCCTCAATTCCCCATCATTGTCGCTACCATTCAAATTTGGATTTGGTGCAGTCAATACAATCACCAAAATGTGGATTGTCTGATCAAAATCGGACGACTCAAATTTAGCAACATTATCAAATCCAAATCCCTACCATCCAACACTCCCCATCACACACTTATTTAATTTTTCAATAATCAGTTAAATACTAAATAGGATAATGATATATAATTGAACAAATATGATATGTTTTGTTTTATAACTATCAAGCACAGCAAACAAGACATTATTTATACTATTACATTCTATTTTGTTCTATTCATTTATTAAATGCTAAAAAAAATCCCTTTGGATGGAAATGAGTTATTCAATAGTTGATATATGACGGTTTAGTGAAGTGGTAATTTATTAAGATATAGATTATGTAATTTTGGTCTTCAATGATTTTTAGAGTTTAATAATTATACATTATCAATGTAAAACAGATTTACACAATCATCTAATAACATGTTGCTACATCATTTAATGAATATGATATCTCATATGCCATTAAACTCAATAAATAATGTGACAACATACTATTACACTGACAGTGTATATAAATTAAATCCTAATTTTCAGTGCCGGATATTCAACAAGGCAATTAAGGCTATTGCCTAGAGCCCCCAAATTTATAAGGCCCCCAATTTTTTTTAATAGTAGTATTATTGATATAAATTATTTTTTAAAAAATTAATAATGTTTGAGATAGGGCCCAATATTTTATAAGGCTCATATCTTACATTTTTTTATATTTTTTTATCATTTAAACTACTTAAAAGTCCACAGCTAATTTATTAGTTTTTACAAATGAAAAATTACTCAACATTCAACAGTGAGTTTCCTTGTATCGGTAGTATTGTTGAGTCTATGATCTATTGGTTATTTGTACGGTTATTGAAATGAATATAGAGCCCAAGTTCAATGAAAAACGTAAGATTCATAGGAAAAAACATTTTGATGACACTGTTAGTGATGAGATAGTTCATTTTGCTGAAGATTTGTTTTGCATTGATTATTTTTTGTATATATCAAATTAGTCTATTCCTTCTATTGAGAGTCGATTTGAATAATTTTTAGAATATGAAAACATGTTTGGTTTTCTATTTGATTCAAATAAATTTAAAACTTTAGGGGAAGATGAATTGAAAAAATATTGTATCAATCTTGAAAAGATCTTGAGTTTTGAAGACCATTCTGATATTGATGGTCTTGATTTGTTTTTAGAATTAAAGTTATTGAAAGAAATTCTAACAAATGAAATCAACACACCGTTAAAAAGATTGAACTATATAAAAAGATCAGGTTCTTTTTCAAATACATACATTGCTTATAGAATATTATTAACATTACCTTTAACTGTCGCAATAGTTGAAAGAAATTTTTCAAAATTAAAATTAATTAAATCATATTTAAGATCAACTATACTACAAGATTGATTAAATGTGTTAGCTATATTATTTATTGAGAGTGAGATGTTAGAATTACTTGATTATAAGACATTAATAAATAATTTTGCAGCTCAAAAAGCCAAAAAAAAAATAAAACATAAAAATTATTAGTCTATATTAACACGGGCCCCTATCTTAATTTTTGTCTAAGGCCCCGAAATTCCTAGATACGGCCCTGTTAATTTTTATAAGGAAAATATTAATAAATACCCTAATGATATTTATTAAAATATAAAACATAGAAAATTTTATTTAATCATATAATTTTGCGTTTTTAATATTTTTTAAATTAAGTCATATTCTGGCCCATTTTTAAGCAACTCAACTTGTGGGACTCACATTAAAATAATAGTTTTTAAGTTAAGCAACTTTTCTAAGCAACTCCCATTGGAGATGACTCTTAGGGCCCGTTTGGGTGGTTTTCAGTTTTCAATTTTGAAAATTTTAAAAACCAAAACTAGTTTTCAGTTTCGAAAATTTTAAAACTAAAAATCAGTTTTCAGTTTCAGTTTTATGGTTTCCAGTTTCATTTTTTTTAATATCGGTTTTAAGTTCTATGCATTACAGGAATAATTCTCCCTCCTCTCTCTCCTCTGTTCCTTTATCCTCTCTCATTTGTTTCTCTCTTGTCTCTCTCTCCACTATTTCTCTCTCCTATCTCTCTTCTTTCCTCTGTTTCTCTATTGTCTCTCTCTCCTCACTCTCTCTCATCTTTCCTTTGTTTCTCTTCTATTTATCTTTCCTTTGTTTCTCTATCCTCTCCCCTCTATTTCTATATTATTTCTTTTTCCCCTCTCTCTCTCTTGTTTCTTTCTCCTCTATCCTTTGTTTCTCTATTGTTTCTCTCCCCTCTCTCCTCTGTTTCTCTATTGTTTATCTACAGAGGAGAGATAGGAGAGAGGAGAGAGAAATAGAGGAGAAAGGAGAGATGAGAGAGAAACGGGAGAAAAAACAAAGGAAAGAGAAACAAAGAGAGGAGAGATAAACAGAGGAGAGAGAAATAGAGTGAGAGAAATAGGAGGAGCGAGAGAAATAGAATAGAGAAGAGAGAGAGGAGAGAGAAACATAATAGAGAGGAGAGAGAGAAACAGAGAAATGATAGAGGAAAGAGAAGGTTAGAGAGAGAGAGAAAAACAATAGAGAAATAAAGAATAGAGGAGGAGAGAGACAAAGGGAGAGGAGAGAGAAACAGAGAGATAGATAAGAGAGAGAAAGAGAGAAAGAGAACAAATGAGGAAAGGAGAGGAAAAACAAGAGAGAATCAAAGGAGAGGAGAGAGGAGAGAGAAACAGAGAGGAGAGAACAAAGGAGAGAGAGGAGGAGAGAAAGGAGAGACAAGATAGAGAGAGAAAGGATAGAGGAAGAGAGAATGAGAAGAATGAGAGAGGAGAGAAAAGGATAGAGGAGAGAGAAAGAAGAGAGAAAAGAGGAAAGAGAGAAAGAGAATGAGAGAGAGGGAGAGAGCGACGAGACGAAGAGAGCAACAGTAGGAGACAACGGAGAGGCAGAGAAATAGAGTATAGAGGAGAGAGAGGAGAGAGAGAATAGATGAGAGAAACATGAGAGAAAAAAGGAGAGGAGAGAAAGAGGAGTGAGAGAACAGAGGATAGGGGAGAGAGAGAGGGAGGAAGGAGAGATGAGAGAGGAAATAGAGAGAGGACGAGAGGAAATAGGGGCGAAAATAAATCAACCTGAAACAGAAAACATAAACGGGTGGTGTTGGCACACTAGCTGATAAGCTAGCTTCTAGCTGATAAGCTAGCTGCTAGCTGATAAGCTCCGAGCTGATAAGCTAGCTTATTGAATTAGAAGTGTTTGGTAAACTAGCTCATAAGCTAGTTAGTAAATGTAAAATGACATAAAAGGGCATAATTATCTAAATTTTTATTATATAAATTTTATTTATGTTTTTTTTTAGAAAAAATATATTATTATGTAATTATAATTTATATTTTAAAAAAATAATTAAATTCTCATAAACCTTTTTAATGATAAAATATTTAATTAAAAATTAAAATAAATAATAAAATTAATAAAATAAATAGTGTAATATAAAAATAATTTCATAAAATAATGAAAAGAAAATAAAAATTTAATTAATTCGTAATTTTTTAAATTACTTATTATATATGTAATAATAGGTAAAAAGAAATTTGAAGGTTTTTGTTACTAAAATTGAAAATATATAATAATAGATAAAAAGAAATTAAGAATAATAAGGGAAATGTATTAAATTATAAGGGGTAGTGATGGAAGAAAATTAAATAAGCTACAAGCTACAAGCTTGGTGAACTAGCTTGTAGCTTATAAGCTAGAAGCTCCTAAAATAAGCTATTTTGATATACCTTACCAAACACTTTTGTGTTGGTCAAACTAGCTTATAAGCTAGTCAAATAAGCTAGTAGCTAGCTTATTGACCTTGCCAAACACACTCAAAACTTTTTGTTTGTTTTGAAAAGTAAGGGGAATTGGTTTTGAAACTTGCGTAAAAATTATTTTAACCCTATTTTATCCAAACACGTTTTATTTTCAAATTTGGATTTCGAAACTAAAAACTAGAAATTGGCAACATTCCCAAGCGGCACCTAAATTATATAAAAGCGAAGTTGCGAAAAATAAATAAAAATATCCCAAGAAAGATCGTTTCAATAAAAAAAATAGAAACGAAAAGAAAATCAGTATTTTAGGAAGGTTCATAGTGGGCATCAGTTCAGTAACACAACACAACACCAAGGGCATCATCATCTTCTTGTTGTTCCTTCGATCCCAATGGCGGCCATAACCCGCCTCGTAAAGCGCACCCCTTCCCTTTCTTCCTCGGCGCGTGGATTCATGTCCCCCTCCTCGCCGCGTGAGAACCGGAATGTCCAGTGGGTCTTCTTGGGTTGCCCCGGCGTCGGCAAAGGCACCTACGCCAGCCGTCTCTGCAACCTCCTCGGCGTTCCTCACATCGCCACCGGTGACCTTGTTCGCAATGAGCTCGCTTCCAATGGCCCCCTTTCTTCCCAGGTTCCATCTTCTATCTCTCTTCTCGTTTTCGGATGCAAAATCTCACCTTTATTATGTTGTCGCCGGATTGTCCCCTGCAACCTGAAAAATAAGAAATAAACCTGAGGCGCGTGAGAAGCACGCTGTCCTTAAGGATTCATCGGCCGGTTGCGATGCTCCCCCAGGATACAACAGGTTCATCCCACACCATAAGTGCGAGGTCACACTGAACTAACAAGAAGATTCCGTTGAACCCAAGGATAACTCATACTGGTTTTGTGAAGGTGATAAGAGAGTGGAGGCACCCATAAGGTTGAGAAAAAAGGGGTTTATATATTAAAATAGTTAGGGTTAGAAAGCATAATAAAAGTGGGTTTTTACCAAGTCAAAAATGGGCTTTGACCAAGTCAATAAATGTTTTCTAAAAATAAATAAAACATTTATTTATTAACTCTCTTAGAAAACTTTTGAAATAAATAAATATTATAAAAAATCCAACAATCCCCCACATATTTCAAAAGTTTTAAAAATTGAAAAGATCAACTTCCTGGGTTAACGCCATGGGATAAATGTTTCGAATCTGGTGTCTTTTGGACTATGAACCAGACCTAGACTGATAAGTCGTAACATACAAGTGAATCGGTGGAACATGTCCTATGAACCAAGACACTTTAGTGTATGCCAGAGGTCTTACCAATCACATTATACCCCCACAATTCTCGCTGTTACCGCTGTGTTGCGCTGTGTAAGGCCATGCGCGCGCCTGGTTTTAATGAGTGCTCTAGAGATTTTGCCTTAATCTCATACAAGCGGCCCCCACTTGACACTCATATAGGTGATTTCATCAAGTGTATGCTGCACTTCATACACCACCCATAAGGGATATGAGAATCATTAAAAGCCTTTTGGGCTTATCCTCTCCAATATGCAGTCTAGCACCTCATACACCATAGGAAGGGACAAATAAATAGTGCTAGCAAGACTAACAGATGACTTGTTTTTACCCATATGAACCTTCTTCATGGGGTCTCCAATCACAAAGGTTGGGTTACCATCACTGTTAATATCAAGTTGGCTTTTAGTCCCATTCCCCTCGATGTTTTAGTCAAATTTATTTTGACCACACATTGATTAGGGATATAACCCCATCATTTAGTAGCTACTTTAATAAATAAAAGGTATACGTATACGTCTCAATATTCAATTATAAATTGAATTTACTCTGGCTATTTCAATATAGCAATCACAATATATAGATATGGAAGGCTCATCTTCCTTCCATAAAGAAATATATGCTAAGATATTTCTTAGCCAAACCATTTTCACATCTTACCAAGTTAAAAATAGACTTGGTCACCATCATAGATGAGATTATACAGGTCTACTTGGATTACCAAGCGACAACTCCTCCATTGAGGGTAAACATAAATTCATTTGTGAATTTATTCTCATCTAAATCAAATCAGAATATCATCACTATATCATTACTATATAGTGGCAAACTCATTATATACAATACCATAATTCATGGTACCTCTCAAATCACTCTTGAATACAGACATAGCAAACAATTTTATTTTCTCATAAATCAATGAAATAAAATACATTCCCAATAATTTGTGCTTACTCAAATTGGAAAATATAATATCTCTAGTTAATATCATAAGGGATACTCAATAGATTACTTCAAAGTAATCAAAACTTCCTAAGAAGTTCCTTAAGTGATAAAATATTATCACACTTCCTTATGAAATTAACTCCCCAAATTGCAGCTTGTCTAACTCATCCTTTTAATATATATAACTCTCAATAATGTTCACAACAGTACTCCTTTAAATGTACAAGCAAATATAATATTTCATCATAAATGAAACATCCCGAGTCACTGTACTCATACATCCATAAAAGAATTCTCAAAATAAACTCAAAGCAATGGGAATAGAAATTCCATATTGCAAAATATTAAGTAGGAGCATTGCGAACTAAAATATAATATCATATTATATTGAATTGAGAAGATAAGAAACAACCAAATTTATTAACAAAGAGTTTGTCATGTCCCGCAAAAATATATATATGTAACATACTATTTTGACAAAATTTGTTCATAGCAAAATCTCAATTTCATCATGCAATGAACATCACCATCATTTCATGAAAGCTATCACTTCCAAACTCAAGGGTACTAGCCCGTTATAAGTTTTAAATTATCAATTCTGCATATATTAAAAAATAATTCACAAGATAACACCATAAGCATAAGATAAAGTAATATAGAACTTTGAAATCTATCTATATGCTTAATAAGCATTACAACACCTATAATTTATTCATGCGAATTTATATTTCTTGTTCTATATCCCAATGCAATGTATACTTGACACTCAACCTCAAATTATGTCACATATAAAAATAACCCCCACATTTAATGCTCAAAATCTCATAATTTCACCAATAACCTTTATAAAAGTTAAAATTGAAATTGATTAAAGAATATATTCTATGTCTCATAAAAATCAATACACAATATCATATAATCAAAAGCTATAATAAACCATAATGTCTCTCAGAGCACCAATTCCAATTTTTTTTTTTTATAGTACTTTATGAAATCAAAAAACATGTAGCACCATAAAACACTAATAGCATACTTTCATACAAAAGTTTCTTATTAAACTAACTCTCATCAGCACCATTCATGACCCTCTCGTCTTCTCTTTTCCTCAATATTATTTCTTAATCCCTCTTATGATGTATAATTAATCCCAATATGCTCAGTTCCTAAAGTTTACTATTTCAGTCAAATAATATTACAACTCATCAAATAATTAGGTGTTCACATAAAACCAACTAGCCATTCACTGCACTCAATCACTAGAACTAAGTATGTCCTTATGATGATATTTTTTTTTTTCTTTCTACATAACACTTTTAATGCAATCTTACTCACAAGTCACACCAATTTAGAGAAGAAAGTTAGGATCTTAATTAATAATCCAAACTGACGCAAATGCACCCTTCAAAACAAAGCAATAGACAGCAAAACAAAACACATTCCACTTTCAAGGGTGCTGGATACACAAGACTAGGGACAGAAGGCACCCACTGGAAGTTATTTAGCAACTCAAATATGCCTAATAGGAGGAAAAAAAAAATAAGCATAAAACTGAAGAGTGGAGAAACCAATCCTAAATTTCCAGTCAATGCTAAAGCATGCAAAGAATCTCAGGTAACAACATGACAAATAAGAAATTTTCCTTTGGAACAGTACTACAATTATCACTCCATATTTTGTGTGCAGCTTATTTAAAGGCGCAATATTTAAACCTACAGAGCACAATTTATCCTTCCAGGCTTTCAAATTGATATATTACTTAAGTTAGACATGTTCTCAAAATCAGACCTTTAACCCAAATCAAAAACGCATACAACAATATGAAAGGAAAAAGGGAAATTTCATCATTACATCAGAATAACGATAATTAAATCGATGGACGAATCAAACTTCCACCAAAATCCAACATTCTCTTCACAAAAATCAATGACTCAAAATTCCATCCATTCGATTGTGTGAACAAAAATTGTGTGAAACTATCACTTTCCTAAATATCATGATTTCAAAGCCAAAAAGACATACCTTTTCTTCTCTACTGAAAATCTTTTCGAACTGAACGAAGTAGTACCTCAAGAAGTCGTCATCAACACCGAGTGTTGCGGTCACAGCCCCAAGGGTGCAAACACCAGCACGCCCACAAATAAAGGCGATGTCCCTTGTCTCAACTTCCCAGCGAAGCTAGCACCTCCACCCAGTTTCTGAGCGTCGTCGGACTGCTTGCATTGCGCTGCATGAACTGATTGGAGGGCACGGTAAGTATTCCTGAAATACTTCTCCATTCTTCTCAACTTCTCTTCCTCTGATGCTTCGGTTCCGACTCTCGGCCACCGTTGGCTTCGGTTGGTGGGAGCGCGTGCGAGCCGCCACGTCTTGGTCTGAGTCTCTCTGTTTGGCTCATCCGATAACTGGGAGCGCCCGTGGTGGACGCGTGGGTTCAATGAAAATTAAGATGAATTGGAAAGCCTAACCCTCACAAATTGGATTAATTGCAGAAGTAAATTCCGATCAAAATGAAATGAATCCTTAAGATTGTTGTCGCCGGATTGTCCCCTGCAACCTGAAAAATAAGAAATAAACCTGAGGCGCGTGAGAAGCACGCTGTCCTTAAGGATTCATCGGCCGGTTGCGATGCTCCCCCAGGATACAACAGGTTCATCCCACACCATAAGTGCGAGGTCACACTGAACTAACAAGAAGATTCCGTTGAACCCAAGGATAACTCATACTGGTTTTGTGAAGGTGATAAGAGAGTGGAGGCACCCATAAGGTTGAGAAAAAAGGGGTTTATATATTAAAATAGTTAGGGTTAGAAAGCATAATAAAAGTGGGTTTTTACCAAGTCAAAAATGGGCTTTGACCAAGTCAATAAATGTTTTCTAAAAAATAAATAAAACATTTATTTATTAACTCTCTTAGAAAACTTTTGAAATAAATAAATATTATAAAAAATCCAACATATTATTTCTATGCTATCTTGCTGATGTGCTATGCTATGCTGCGACGAACGCAAATCAAGTTAATTTGGAGCATTTGATTTGTTTCAGTTTCAAAATCATGTACCCATCTGCGTGAACCATGGCATTCCTATGAAATGATCTTAAAAGTTTGTGCTTTTTGACCCGCACTGCAATACTTTAAACTCAAGCGCTCTGAATAGTGATTCAGTTATATGATCCCGTGGTAATAGGTTGTCCCATATCAGTTTTATAAATCTTTGATTTTTGTTGCACATTATTAGCTGGAATCATAGATCCAAAGGACTAACAATTTATGCCATACTTTTTTCACTTGTTATTGTTGGTTGTTAACATTTTATTGACAATCTCTGCAGTGGGTGTATCTGAACTTAAGATCTGTTGATTTTCAGTTTCTTAAACAATTTAACTATTGATGCTCTTGTATTCTGCTGTTTGACTGTGGTGGAGCATGATTCTGTTCTTTTGATTGCATATTTGCAACTCATTTACTGGGTTATGAGGAAAGCCTACCTGCCTGTTCTCTGAATTGGTGAAGTTTTGATTACTTCACTTTTTTATTTTTCTTTTTTTAAGTGTACATGCTATTGGAAGTTTGTATTCTTGGTCTTTTTTAAGCTTTTGATAGTGCATAGTTATGGTATTTCAATTCCAATACGTCATATAATACTTTCCCTAATTTTTATCTGTTTATTGGCAGCTGGTAAGTGTGAATTGAAGATAACATAATTTTAACAAGTAATTATAATATTAGACTTTTTATCCAAACAAATTATAGAAGCTACTATATTTATTTTTCTCTCATTCGCCTTCTGATTTGCTATATTTTTGTCTCTTTTACAGCTATCAGAAATTGTAAATCAAGGTCAATTGGTTTCAGATGAAATTATTATAAGTTTATTGTCAAAGAGGCTGGCTGATAGGGAAGCTAAAGGCGAATCCGGATTTATTCTTGATGGTTTTCCTCGAACAATAAAGCAAGCGGTAAGTATTTTTAGATTTCATAATCGTTAATCCATCATTCCATCTCCTGGTTTTAAAAATCTTTTATATTGATAATAGGTTCTGATACTCAAAGTGCAATTTCCAATGAAAAATAACATAAGGAACTTTGCAAGTCAGGATACTCTGACAATTTGATAGACAACCTAGCTTGTCTTGGTTCCTTTACTTTTCCACCTAACCAGATACTGCATTTTACCAAAAGTTTTGAAATGCTTTGGATTTAATTTTGATTCAATGTCATTAACAATAATTACAAAAGCCTTTTCCAACCAAGTGGGATCAATTACATGGATCAGATGATGCCATAATGTCCTATCATAAATCAACTCTAGTGGCAATTCTACCATATAGGTTTTCCAAGGACATGCCTAAATCACCTAAGGTGAAATTCTACCATCTTTCCCACAATAAGTGCTAGTTGGTGCTACTCCAACTTTATATCTAATGCATTTGCTCATCTATTGTAACATTCTTATTTTTGCGCCTTTGAACTTTCTCTTGTCAGTTTTTTGCTACCCAACATCCAGTCTCATACAACATCGTGGGTCCTATAGTTGTGCAATAATTTTTCCCCCCTTAAATTTTAGTTGTAAGTTTCTATCACAAATAACATGTAAGACACTCCTCCATTTCATCCACTTTGCATGAATCCTATGATTTACATCCCCTGCCATTTCTCCATCATTTTGCATGATTGACTCAAGATACTTGTAACTTGTGGCCCATAGGCAATGTAATTTAAAAAGAAAAAAAAAGCTATCACCCAATCATGTCTTACTGCATCATTTTAAAGGTTCAATTAACAAGTAACAAGTACCTAACAAGTTGAACTGTTTTAATGACGTGACAACAAATATTTGGATGATAATTTGTAGTAGTTTAAATTAAAAATGGATCAAATATAAACTCAGACCTTGGAATAACCAAGGCCTCATACAAT
The DNA here is from genome assembly GCA_026901365.1 of Sesbania bispinosa. Taxonomy (NCBI): domain Eukaryota; kingdom Viridiplantae; phylum Streptophyta; class Magnoliopsida; order Fabales; family Fabaceae; genus Sesbania; species Sesbania bispinosa. The sequence goes on from QLOH01000384.1 coordinate 679,661, forward strand.
ATTCTTTATATTAAATAACATGTGTATGTAATTTATGTCGTCTCATCTGCGATGTTTCTAAAGACAAACTAAACAAGCAGCTATCTTTTCTGTCCTCCCCAAATCCCTTTTAACCCTCGTGTGCTGATATTGGAACATATCAGTGAATTGTTTAATTTTCATGGCAACAGTTTATTTAAAATGTGCTTAAAATTTGTATTACCTTTTTGTGTGCTCAGGAAATATTGGAAGGGGTAACTGATATTGACTTGGTGGTCAATCTGAAACTCCATGAAGAAGTACTGATGGCAAAATGCCTTGGTAGGAGAATTTGCAATCAGTGTGGAGGAAATTTTAATGTAGCCAACATTAACATCAGGGGTGAGGATGGGCGCCCTGGAATGACCATGGCTCCACTTCTTCCTCCTGGCCATTGTCTGTCAAAGCTCATTACTCGCCCAGATGACACTGAAGAAGTAGTCAAAGAAAGGCTTCGTATATACAATGAAATGGTATTTTCCCTATTATTATTATTATTGTTATCATCATCATCATTCTTCTTCTTCTTCTTAAGGGGAGTAAGCAATTTTTCTACTTGAGTTACTTCTTTATTTGAAGTTCTATATATGATAGCTTTTTTTAATTTTGAGTGAAGTTGATAAACGTTTGTTTAATTGTGTTGCTTGCAATCTCTTTTTTTAAATGATCTTTTTCCTTTTCATTTCTGATTGTTTTATAATTTTTTTCCATCGCAATTGCAGAGTCGGCCTGTGGAGGAATTTTACCGTAGTAGAGGAAAACTGTTGGAGTTTGACCTGCCAGGAGGGATCCCAGAATCTTGGCCGAAGTTGCTGCAAGCTCTTAATCTTGATGATTATGAAGAGAAGCAGTCTGCTGCAGCATAAGATGTAAAAGTGTACTATACAAATGGATATTTCATTCTTTGCATGCTTATATTGCATGCCTGGCAATTTTGCAGGAAATAGAACCAACGAAGGTGGACTTTTCCAATTGGTATTAATTGGACAAATAATGATATCAGGAAGTGTCATAATCTGATTAAACTTATACCCTGTTGGGATTTACACTTTTTTAAATTTAAGTAATATATGGCAATGGTTTTATTGCTTTTTCATGTTGTTGGGAGCAGTTAGTTTCTGACAGAGTTGCTGCTAGATAATTGGTTAGCATTTAGCAATAAGCTTCAAGAGGATTGGCACATAATTCTTATGTTGTAACTGAAATATGACTGAATTAATGTTGCTGTATTATCACTGATGGGATTTAGGGAAGGGTTTTACTGGAGTAACTTTAGGAAAGCCTAATTGATGATGTCTCTTGCTGTTTAACTTTGCTTGCTGATTTCACATTACTCACCAATTACTCCTTTTAATTGACTATGCTTTCATTTGATAAACTTTTTATTTAAGGCTAGTATGGTTTCTAATATATTCAATGATTCTACCAAAGTGGCCCTCCTGCCAAATGATAAGTAGGTAGTTTTTTGTTTGTCACATGTTGGGTTGGGTTGTGGAGAAAAAGGAAAAGAGGGTAGATGGAATTTGTGAAGGGGTAGAATTTTACTACATTGCAGTTGGCCGAGCTGGTTTGCTTAAGTATTTGCGAGCCAGTAAGTTATATCAACTGCTAAAATAAGACAAGGCACTGTACCAGCTCTTGACTGCTTAAGTTATGCTGGTGCAAGATAGATTGAGCCGTACATTTTATCTTCTTACTTGTTAGTATATGTTTGGATTGCAATTTGCAATTCCAAATGTACGTTTAGAAACGCAGAATGCTATTTTGAGTGTGTTTGGATTTCCATTGAAAATTGCATTTGAGTACAATTTTCATCTTGAATCCACGTTTAAACCAACGGAACTCTATGTTGCTTTTGGAAACTTAAAGAGTCCGTTTGGTTTACAGTTTGGTAGAATTGATTTTGATAGAATTATAGAATCAATAGTTGTAAATGAATGATGCACGATTTACGAAACACGTTGGATGAAAGTGATTTAAAATCAATTTTGGCAGAATTGATTCTCATTGATGCAAACTGGTATTCAAACAGGCATTAAGTTTGCAAACTTTAATCCAAACACACTCTTAGTGGTCCTTGTGTCACTGTGACTCCCTTTTCCTTCCACCATTTTTGCTTGACTTTCATATATTAGCTATGGCCCATGCTGCATGACTTGTGGTAAGTTCTCCATAATTGGCATTGGCACTTATTGTCCAGATAATTTTTGTCGATTCTTTTGTTTTGCTTTTTTCATTTTTGTTGTAAACTTGTTAAATTTATTGTCTATTATTGCAATTGATTCAAGTATGATTAATGTTGTTGTATTATCACAGATGGGATTTAGGGAAGGCTTTTGCTGGAGTAACTTGTAGGATTGATAATGTCTCATGCTGTTAACTTTGCTTGCTGATTTCACATTTCTCACCAGTGACTCCTTTAATTGACTATGCTTTCTTTTGATGAATTTTTTATTTAAGGCTAATTGGATTTCACATATCTGATCTTTGTCCGAATAATTTTTTTTATTTATTTAAGGCTAATTGGTATATGGGTTTCTAATATATTCAATGATTCTATCAAAATGACCCTCCTGCCAAATGATAAGTGGGTAACTTTTTGTTTGTCACGTGTTGGGTTGGGTTGTGGAGAAAAAGGAAAACAGAGGGGTTAGATTGAATTTGTGAAGGGGGTAGAATTTTACTACATTGCAGTTGGCCGAGCTGGTTTGCTTAAGTATTTGTGAGCTAGTAAGTTATTACAACTGCTAAAATAAGACAAGGCACATACCAGCTCTTGACTGCTTAAGTTATGCTGGTACAAGATAGATTGTGCCGTACATTTTATCTTCTTGTTTGTCCTTGTGTTACTGTGAGCCCCTTTTCCTTCCACCTTTTTTGCTTGACTTTCATATATTAGCTAATAGCTATGGCCCATGCTACATGATTTGTGGTTTAAGTTATCCATAATTGGCACTTATTGTCCAGATAATTTTTGATTGATTCTTTTGATTTGCTTTTTTCATTTTTGTTGTTAACTTACTAAATTTATTGTCTATTATTGTAATTGATTCATTTCTTTTTACAGGGATGATTTAGTGTGATTAATGCTACTTAACCCTTGCATTTGTGTATTCCTTTGTAAAATGGTTATACTCCCTCCGGTCCTATTTATAAGACAATGTTTGACACTTTTCAAGACAAAGTGTACAAATCTAGAAGCATTTATTGTTTTTTTTCTCATATTTGCCCTTGTTGACCATTAAATGTTTTAAGATGGTACAATTACTATGGTAGTGGAATTTAATTTTAAATAGGGATAAACTTGTAATCTTATAGAGTAATTTTTTGAAAATCAACGCATTAATTACTTTTCTTAATATGTGTGTTTTTGTCTAAATTGTCTTATAAATAGGACTGGAGGGAGTATTTGTTTGTAATGTGTGTGTACCCAACAATTGTTGATTGTAGTTGAAGTTGTTGGTCAAATATAACGCAAATGGTACCACTGATAGATACTACCTCCGGTCTTACATATAAGAAACATTGGACTAAAATCATCAAGACCAAGGAAACGCATTGAAATTTGCTAGTGGTAATAAATTTGGTCATGAATTTAGTTTTTTTCTCAAAAATGCCCTTAGTATTAAATGAGTAGGTACCTCTTTAACTACTTATAATAAATTAAGAGTATATAAGGTATTTAGCAATTAATGCAACTAAAAATAGTACTATTTTTCTTATATATAAAATTGAAAAATAAAAGTCATTTTTGTTTCTTATGTATAGGATATAGGAGATTGAAAAAAAGTCATTTTTATATCTTATATATTTCATATATATAGGATCAGAGGTAGTATAACGCAAGCGTTACACAAGCAGGAATTGATTTCCTTGGTACATTCTCACTAGTGGCAAAACTAAACCATTGTCAGAATTCTATTAATCATTGTTACTGTGAAGCATTGGTCTCTCTTTCAGTTGGACATCAATTTTACGATGATCTTTAAAAAGGTTTACATAGATCTTCCCCTTTGCTACAATGTCATGGATAAATCCATGGCTTGTAAACTACACTGACAGCACTTTCTTAGGATATTCTTTTATGATCCCACTTGATTCGGCCTTAGTCTTATTATGTGACAACAACTGCCATTTAGCTGGCTAGCAACCCCACTTGTCATGAGAGATCAAAGCATGCGAGTATTAACTACCACTTCATTTGCGAACATGACAAATCTAATTCTTATCCATGTCCCTTCCAAACATTAGCTAGCTGACATTTTAACGAAACCACTACTAAAGCCTTGGTTTTAGGCAATAATGTTCAAGTTGATGGGTGTATTAAGATCATAGCAATTATTAGTGTTTGAAAAGTGTTAGCCGCACATTTTTTTATACACTCTTTTCAACACATTTGTGATTGGTTGAAAGTCACATAAGTAAATTCACATTGGGAGTGTGACCCACATAATCTGATGGTACTCCATTTATGAATCAATACACATTATTATCTCGCTCTCTACAATTCTGCAGAGTTCATTTTCTTATATGCAATATCTTACGTTTTACACCTTAATTAATTAATTAATTAATTAATTAATGGTGTGGTGAGACATTGTTATGATAGGGATTAGAATATAGGAAATTGAATGTGTTTCATCAATTGGTTACTTCCATTTCATTTTGTTAGAAGTTGACCAAGAAAATAGCACTACCCTTAAAGGTAAATTTTAAGGATTAGAATATAAACAATGTTAAAACAATTTTAACGCAGCATATAGAATCTAGTTTTGTTTAGAAGATTTTATCTCGAGTTGATTTTTACTTGCGAAAGATATAAACGGGTTGATTTTGGATCTTGTGAAGTAATTTTTAGTTGCAATTTAGTGAAACTTTGATATGATCAATCATGATCTATTAAGTTTAATATTTAATAATAGAATTAATCGTATGGGTCTTATTAACAAGTGTCTAAGGGTACTAGTTAAAAAAACTCTCTATTTTCAGTTGCTTAACCAATATCTTAAGGTCACTCGTTCACATTCCTTTTTAATCATATAATTAAATAAGGATGCTAATGAGTGCCCACCGTTAAAGAAATTAAAAATAAAAAGATATTATTGTATTATCCAATATTCTATGGATCAAATGTAATTATTGACGTGTTTTTAAATAAAAATATGAATTTCTTAATTAACATTCTTAGGGCATTTCGTTAGAGGTATCCCTAATTAAAAATCAATTGATTGAAATTTTAGGGTCGTTTGGGTTGGTTAAGTTTTCAATTTTTCAGTTTTTAGTTATATAAACTTAGTCGAAATTTTTTTAAAACAAAAAAATACTTGCAATCACTCCAAACGAAGTTTTAGTTTTTAGTTTTGAGTTATAAATTAAAATATGATTAACATTTTTTTAAAATAAAAAATTGACAAGTTGCAATCACCCAAACGGGACTTTAACAATTTGAGAATACAACCTTAATTACTATAGAAATTAAATTCTAGCAAAAGACTTTTTTTTTTGTTATTATTATAGTTGATGTTTTAGAGAGGAAAGGAGGGGTGTTAAGCAGTTCGACCTATTACATACATATTGTGGAAAATATTCCTTTATTTTTCGTAGAACAATATTTTGGCTGTATCCTGAGGGAATGTATATGAATCCACGGGAATTTATTCTTGAGTAAGAGCGTAAGGCCAATATTTACTTGACAGAGAATCTAACTTCACAGATTAAAGATATTCCACTTTCTAATTTCATCAAGTTAGTATATATCTAACACCAAAAAGTTGCATTCCCATGTATGCATATGCTAGCTAGTTGTGTCAGAAAATGAGAGGAAAGAAAGATGGTTACGTTGCACGATTGAAGTGTTCTTGAGATATTGGGGACCTCTTCGACTTTGTGGTGTCACATATATAAATATAATGGAAGTGACAAAAGCAATAATGCATACTCCTAATGACAAGGTGCGCTTCCTTCAAAACATTTATAAAAAAACTTCATATCACATCTTTTGGGCTCTTGGACATGCATTTACCGTTGTGTCATTAGCAATCAATTTAGTTAATAATAGGACTTCCTCCGGTCCTGTTTATAAGACAACATTTGACTTTTTTTCATGGTCATATTTATAAGATAAAGTGTATAAATCTAGAAGCATTTATTATTTTTTCTCATATTTGCCCTTGTTGATTATTAAATGTCTTGAGGTGACACAATTACCATGGTAGTGAAATTTAATTTTAAATAGGGGTAAACTTGTAATCTTACAGAATAATTTCTTGAAAATAAACGCATTAATTACATAAATCATGTTTTCTTAAGAAGTGTGTTTTTGTCTAATTTTGTCTTATAAATAGGACGGAGGAGTATGGATTTGCATATCTTCTATACCATCAAATGATGTATCTTAAATAGAAGCAAGCCACAATTCCTTATATAATTGGTCCGGAATTGGCAAAAATTTTAAGCATCTACTTATTTTACCATTGCAAAAGTATAAAACCATGATTTCACAAAATTGATTTTAAATTATTTTTGTCCAATATGCTTCATAAAACGTACATCATTTATTTCAACCATTCATTTATAAAATCAATTTTGCTCGTAAACGAAATAATGGTTTGGTTAACCCTGGGGTTGGTTCAGCGGAGGAGGCTGATCCAAGCTTAACCAAGGTCGGGGGTTCGAATCCCGCCTTGGGCATGCAGCTCCTTTAAAATCCAGGGCCAGCTGTCCCACCCATCGAGATGCCTACAAACCAGCGAGGGGATTAATCACTACTGTCGGCGGTGGATACCCTACCAAAAAAAATAATGGTTTGGTTTTATTAAAAGTGGGAATTAGTTAAACAAAAACGTGCATCCCATAACTTTTTTGCTGCTACGGATCAAGTAAGTACTAATTAAGTAGGTAATTATGTTCGGATAGGTCTTACAATTTCATTAAAATATTAAACAGATTTTTATAATTTAAAAGTTTTTAACCGATTTCTTATATTTTTTTAAATAACTCTATTGGCTTACACGTGATTTTGATTGTGTGTGTATATATATAACGTAACGTTCTATATATTATTGTTATATATTTCAAGTCTAATTTTATAATTAGTGAGAATTTAACGAAAAAATTAGGGTTTATTTGGTTTTAGATATTTTTAATTTTACATTTTGTAACCTTAAAAGATATCTTTTTTTTCATTTTTTATTTTTAAACATTTATATATTGCGAAAGTAAAGTAGTACTCTTTTATTTAGTAATGAAAATATGAAACAAAAATACTTACAAACCAAATTTATTAAAGAATTCATCAGGAGAATAAGGCTCCATTAAAAGTTTCTAAACTATACAAATCTATTTAGATAATTTAATGAAATTCTAAATTACAAAGTGATTTTAACCTTGTTTATAAAGCCTTCATGGAAAGGCCTCTGAGTTGTGTGCTATTTTAATCTTATATATAAAAGAATTAATAAAGTTTATTTATAAATATAGAAATCTGTAACTTAAAAAAAGTTCAAAGCAACAATTTAAGTACCTTAAAACAATACTTCTTTCTCTACGGTGCAACAATTATATATAACTTGTAACCAAAAAAAACAATTATATATAACTGGACACCATTTTTACATTAGAATGATTTGATATTAAAGGATGTTATTAATTAGGTTCCTAAAAGAATAATACTTCAGTAAGAAAAATAAAATTTAACTAAAACTTGTTAAGATTTAAATGAAGTGTTAAATTTGTTTTTAGTCATTGAAAATTTAACGAAATTTATAGTTTTGATCCCAAATTTATTTTTTTTATTGATTTTGATCCTCAATTTTTTTTTAAAATAACATACTTTTGGTCCTTTTTGTTAATTATATACCGTTAAATCACGTTTGTAGCTCCATTATGGTTTTTTTCTGAGAAAAAATTCACATGAAATTTCTTACGATTTTTTCTCAAAAAAATCATTTGTAGTAGATTTTTCTTAAAAAAAATAGAATCAATTTTTTACGTGAAAATGTTGCTATGAAATTTCTCTACTTTGTTGTAAAAAACATAAATAGGAAATTTCACGATATTTTAAAAATTTGAATGAAATTTCCTATAAATTTTGAAATTCACAGAAAATTCAAAGGAAAATTTATAGAAAAGTGTACAAAAAAACATTGTTTTTTTGCTAAGCATTGTTATGTCATCACTTAACAAAACATAACTAAATCCGTCTCATTTTAAAAAATAGAGGGCCAACATTACTAAAAAAATAAATGATAATGGACTAAAATTAAAAGTGAGTGTATTATTATTTTCCTTACCTGAAAATAAAAACAAATATTAGTAACAGAAAGTAATTTGTTTGATACGCAAGACTCAAACTTATACCTTATTTAAAATAAGAGAAATGAAGCAAGTATCATTTCAAGCACAAATATAATAATTTGATATTTTATATATATTTAAAAATATCATGCAATTGAGAAAATATCTGCCTGCTGAAAGAAAAAATGTAGTTTGAGTGCTTGACACACACACACACACACGCACACAACTACCAGTCATAAGAAGAATACAGTATCGGTTTGGTTATCAATTTTTTTATCGTGAAAGTGCAGCGCCCCACGCGTTCACTTCTCTTCCCTCCCAACTAACATTCCAAATTTCCAAAGTCAGTCTCAACTAACTCACAATTCTTATATGACGTGAAAACCCTAAGTTTTGATTGTCAAATATCAATGACACATCATCATCATCCCCTTTTTCTTTCATCAGTCCTTTTCCTCGATCGATCATATATCTAATCTAATCTAATGCATATTAATATCAATGCCTCAATTAATTCCCTTCACCGACGAAACACACGAGACCCTATGGGCTATGGTTTTACTTTTCAAACAAGCACACACACCTACTAACATGCCTACAACAACAGAAACCAGCTAGCTAGATCTTTTAGCTTTCAATCTATATTAGACCCAAATTAAACCCTAACGGCTATACTTTTGTTAGATAAATTTCTTATTCTTTTTTAAAAAAATTAACAAGTATTTTTAATATACTTTTGACGGAAAGCGTTCATCAACATAGTAATTATTATATTAATCATATTATTGTCAATCTTTGGAGAAATTTGGTAAGGATGTTTTTTTTACTTGACCAGGGTATCCACCGCCGACAACAGTGACTAATTCCCTCGCTGGTTTGTAGGCACCTCGATGGGTAGGACAACTAGCCCTGGATTTTAAAGGAGCTGCATGCCCAAGACGGGATTCGAACCCTCAACCTTGGTTAAGCTTGGATCAGCCCCCTCGGTTGAACCAACCCCAGGGTTGGTAAGGATGTTTTAAGGCACTGGTGATTTCACTCAAATAATATTGATTTATTTCTCTAATTAATTATAAATATTTAATAGAGGATATAAAATGAATACCTTTTGACTTTTGTTTTGTTTAACCACATGTATCCTCCACGGATAATACCACTTGAACCAAGCATGTTCCGTTGGTAATAACTTTTGACTTTAAAACTTTTTGTTAATTGATTTGGTTTTTCCTTTATTAACTAAACCCAAATTTGAAGAAGCGTTTCCATAAAAAAAAAAATTTGAAGAAGCGTGACGACGAGTAATATACAATTATATTTGTTCATAATTACGTACCAACAAAACTCTTACATAATTAAGAGATAATCAGATCCATTACATGTTGACAAGGGTTTGATGATTAGCGCTGGTCGATATTAGTCTCTGACATTATATATCCAATTTTCTATTAAACTTGGGTAATATAACAATGTTATTCGCATAAAATCAACGGTTTTTATAATATCATTTTAGTATTGTGGATAAAAGTATATATAGAATGAAAAAAATTATTAAAAAGAGAAAATATTTAAAGTATAAAAAATGAAAAAATATTAAAACAATTATTGTTTTTATTATGTTCATAATGTAATAAATACTATTTTTTAAAATAAAAACTTTCTATTTTTGATATTATTATCCTCAGCCCTAATACCAAAATCGTAAAACCAAACATAAAAAATGAAAACTCTCCACTTTTACTGAGTTTTCTTTTTTCATTTATATTGGACAAGAGATAAATTATTCATATAACATAATTATATAATATTTTATACAACATATTTTTATTTTCTATATCTCTTCATTATGTTATATATCACATCATATATACATTTTTCCTTCTTTTATCTCTTTGTTTATCTATGTTGTAGAAAAACATTATACAAAATGGTTAAGTACAATTACGATTTCTCACCGGATAATGCTATGTATAGTAGGAAATATCTATACAAGTCGTTGCTATACATATTTTGACTAAATAAAATAAGTTAATTTTCGCTATTTGGAAAAGTTTGTTAAGATTATACAGAGGAGGTAAATATGCTTCATCCTCATAATTAAATGAAAAATACCATAATTCTTTAAATTTTCTTTATTCATAATATCATTAAGTCAATTTCTTCTAGCCAACCTTTTTTTTGTTGAAGTTGTGATTGGATTGATGGAATATATAATTAGGTTTTATTATTTGTGTCGTCTAAAAATAAGATATATGGAAAATTGATCAAACATATTTTATTTCATTACATTCGATTTTTGTTTCTTTTAATTTTGGATAAGTATTTATTTCTCATTTCATTATAAACCCTAAACCCTAATAGAATTGAACTTTATTTCATTTCATTTAATTAATTCTATTTTCATTTCATTCTATTATATATATTCACCATTAAATATCCAAATATAAATATGTATTTATCTGAATTTTTTTTGCTAAGCAAAATGAAATTAATTAAAAAGGATTACAAGGGGTACTTCAACCCGTATACAAATACAAAAAAAAATTACCTTCAAGCCTAAAGGAACTCCTCACTCATACTGGATGCCAAAAAAGACAAACAGAGTAAAAGCACAGGCACCTAGAACCTAGCCCGGGACAGAAATACAACACATCACACTGTCAGAAAATGAGCAGCGAACAAACCAACATAATGTTCACCAACAAAGAGAAACTTAAGGGAAATTAAGACATACACAAGGATTCTCAGACTAAGAATTGATAGAAGAAACTATTATCTTTCGCTTTTAGCCATTTCCAGGAGCGAAGTTTCACCAGCTCGATCACATCTGATGGAGATAAAACCTTATCGGAGAAAACAAGTGCATTTCTTGCTATCCAAACACTCCAAAGAACAGTCAACCAAATCACAGCCCTCTTGTACCTCAATTTTGAATTACAGCTAGGCAACCCGAGAAATTGTTCAAAATGAGCAATAAAGCTATTTGACAACACAAAACCACACCAATCCAGACAAAGCATCCAAACATGGTAGGCAAAAGAGCAATCAAATAATAGTCCTTTATTTGAATGAAAAGGACTCGTCAAATAACTTAAACATATAATCTTAAGCTCAATTAATTCTTAAATTTATGTGTATGAGAAAAATGCTATTGCGATGGGTTCTCACCTATATATGTTGTTTAACAATAATCCAACAATTTTCTGTCTCACATATAGAGCATGAGGATACTTTTTGGTTTACCAAAAAAAAAAAGTAAAAAACTAAACACATGATTTTTAATTATTATTCAATTATTATGTTGTAACGTAGTAAACAAAGTCAAATAAATAATTGAAAGGTCTTTTCAAATATTTAAGTTGACAAAAACCCCTAAGACCATTCTAAAGGTGTATATATAGCCTCACAACACAGAGCTAGGGGGAACCAAACCGCTAAAAATCTTTAAAATTTTTTTTTGTCTTTGTTTGGAGATTTAATTCATAAATTTAGTGATAGAATAATTAATTCTCATGTAAGAGTTATGATGATTAGATGAAATCCTCCCTAAAATGGTGATTTTGGAATTTAAACCCTTAGCATTGTAAATAAAATAGTGTACTTATCTTGTACTTGGATAGAGTAATTTAAAATTATTAGATTTCATGTGTTAAAATAGAGTAAAAGAAGGAAAAGAAAGAGTTTAAATGATAAATATATAAGAGATATTCTTATGATAATTTGGAGAAATTTCAAATGACACATATTGAGAAAAAATCTCATATCTGTATATGTTTAAATTTTAAATTATCATTCACGATATCTCTCATACTTCACTCTGATTTTAATAATCATTTGTAATTGATCATTTCAAAATTTTGAGTATTCTATGATTCTCTGTCCAAAACAATTTTACTGCGGCAATCCTATAACTACTATTGAGTAATAAAAAGTAAAAACCAATTATAATGGTAAAATGATAACAGCCCACTTTCACTTTTTAAACATGATAAAATAAAAATGGTTAAAAAAGTTTTACAATATTATTCAGTGACTCAATATAAAATATAAAACCATTTAATGTAAAATGATCTTATCTTTTTTCTTGTTTTGTTGTATTTCCACAGCAGGCATTAGCTACGTAGTTAGGAGATTTAATTAAGTTCTCTTATATATCCAAGTAAAATTCAATTAATGAATGTTAATGCAAACAAATTTTACATTAACCCAATAGGCTGACCCTAGTGGGGGAGTTTATAACTTTACATAATGTTTTAAGTTCAAATCTGAGTGTTTTCATTATATATAAAAAAACAAATTTTACATTGATAATTAGTCATATTTTAGCGTACATCAATAAAATAGATTAATTATGGTAACAAATATATAAGAAGGGAAACGCTTTTGAAGTTTTACATTGTGTTTAAATCATTAAAATATAATCAAATTATTGTGACTCATTTGATAAGATAGACATGAGATTGTGAGAAGAGCCATGAATTTTATCCCCACTATAAACACACTCTTATACTCAGTTTGGGAGGTGAGAAGTTGCGATGAGTGCAGCAAAATGGAGGATGCAACTTCACTCATTTGCATGGTGCAGGACGGAGATGCAACAGAAATGCAAAAAGTAGTGTGGGTCATCCCATCATTACTGATTTCTTTGCTCAATAGGCGAGAGATAGCGGAGAAATTAAGATTGAAGTATGATAATCGATTTATGGCACATAAATTAAAAATCAATTTTTTAAAAAATGTATGGAAAAAATTATAATTTTTATTCTATCACTCTGACACTCTCTATCTAACCCAACAATTATTCACTATTATTTCTATTCTATTTTACTATCATTTCTCTCCTACCAAACAACTTATAAATCCTCTTTATCTCTTCCCAATTTCTCTCTTTTCCATTTCTCTCATTTAATCAAATAGAGTGTACGTTAGGGAGGGGTAAGTAACCTTAACTGTGACTAAGCCCCAAGCATGAATATCCTGAGTAACAGGGGATACAGAGCCCGAACTCGAAACCACTAGTTAAGCTGGAATTAACAACCCCTTACTAGTTGATCCACGTGATCGGTGGTAGTAACAAGGGATATTTATGGTTAGCACAAAAAAAAATATAATATAGAAAATAAATTCATTTGATTTCAAAATTAATTTTCATGTTTGAAACTTTACAAATAAAAAGTTAAAAACTGAATTGACTTAAAGAAATATCACATGTTTGGTATACCTAATTGAATTGAATTTATTTTATTTCAGCAATTTACTCTAGTAATCACCATTACTTTGAATTTAAATAGGTGAATCAACAAGGATAATAGAAATATCAATTTAAATAATTAAAATTAAATGTATTAAAATCCACTTAAATTAAATAGGTTTTTAAATATACACAACGTAAATATAAAACATCAAAATGAAATTTATTCTAATATTATTAAATTTATAAACAAACAATCTCTTTTATAAATTTAAAAACAATTCTTAATTGTCAAAAGTGTGTAAGGATTGTTTCCGTCTGTTTTGCCGGTGCAGCAGAAATTAGCTATCAAATAGCTACGGAGCAGCTACGGATTTTAATTCCGTAGTTATTCCATAGCTGTTCCGTAGCTGATGTCTGCTGCAGCGGAATCCGGTTACGATTGTTCAATTTTTAAGATTATTATAATAGTTTGAATAAAATTGTCACCTCACAAGGAGATCAGAGAGCAATAGCATATATTTCAATTTCAGATTTAATTTGTATATGGAAAGAATGTAAAATGTTTACAAAAAACATCGTAAAGGAAAAAAGAAAAGGACATTGACGTATTTATTTTATGTTACGTGAGCATTTGCATTTTGCATTATGTATGGATTCTCTTGGAGAAGGAATCTTATCTCCTGGACATCACTTAGATCTGACATCGTCCTCTTTCTATCACCATAACTAGTATTAAACTAGTGTCCAACCCGTGCATCGCCCGAATATTATTATTCCAATAGATTATTAACATTGAATTACATAATATACATAATTTATATATTAAATATGTGTAATTAAAAAATAAATGATTTATTTTTTTTTTAATATTTAATTCTATATTTCTTGGTGTATAAAGAATATAAAAATTAAAAAAAAAATAGATTTGAAAAATCAAATAGCAATATTAATAATTAAAAATGGAATATAAATTTTGTTTCATTTATATTTTTTGAAATGTCTCCTTGTACATCATATTTTTTGTCACATTACAACACTTAAAATTGTCATTACATATAAGAATCATAAGTCTTGTTGAACTTAACCATAGATACAACAACATATAATTGACCATACAAGAAAATTGGTTTTGGTAAATACACACATGGGACAATGTTTGACATTCACTTTTATTAATCTGGTTCCATTACAAAGTCCCCCAGATATATCAAGATTACTCGTTAGTATGACAGACAATCATTCTTTAACATCAACTTATGATAAGGAAGTGCAAAACACCTAATATATCATTTAAGAACTCAGTTGTCAATCAATCAGCTTCAATACCAATCTCTCCATCTACCTTCCATATAGTGTCAGAACTCAAATACACCCTCCCTTCTCTAGGAAATAATGTCATGACATATTCATTAATTGAATGAACATCTAATGTAGGAGCAAGAATTGCTTTATCCTATCTCAAATACAAAGTTTCCAAAAATTGAAAGCAATTTATGGTATGCAAATGAGACTATATCTTCAATTGTATTACCTGTAGAATCCATCAGTAAATCCTTCGGTAATTCAATATTAATGATCACCATCACCATAAATGTCTAAATCATCATTACCTAATGTAAGAATTCACTCAGCAAACTCTATAATCTCACGTTTAGTTAAAGCACTCCTACAACTCTATAATATTCACGACAGGAGCAGGGCTAATTCCCGTGGAGGTACCCATGGTTTATAAAAAAAATCACTTTAAACATATAATTAAAAAAATGATTTAGCATTTAAACGTACTATATACTAAATACATAATAAATCAAAATATAAAATAATAATTTTATTGAAGTAGAAGAAAACAACACAATTATGAATTTTAGAATTCTAATTAAAAAATATATTCATAGAAAATTTTAACAGATCCATCATAAATATAATTACAAATTTAAAATATATTGAGAGAAAATATTTTAATAAAATAATAAAAAAATGAAATTGTGATAAGAAACAAAAAGAAAAGGAAAAAAGAAAACGACTGGAGCGGGACTACCTCCCGTCAAGGGTAAATGTAGTTCACAAAAAAACCACTTATGTAATGAAATAAATTAATATGAATGAATAATGTGAGAAATTTTTTAATATTATAATAATAGAATAATGAAATAAAGGTGTGACAAAAAAAACAACATAGACACTAATTTGAATTTAAATTTTAAATAAGGAACCATATATATATATATATATATATTTATAAGAAATCCATAAACAATAGATAAAGCTAACTATATATAGCAAATTAAAGCTAATTATACATAGCAAAAAGACCCCAAATGAACAGTGAAAATAAAACATACTAAATACATAATAAATCAAAATATAAAATAATAATTTTATTGAAGTAGAAGAAAACAACATAATTATGAATTTTATAATTCTAATTAAAAAATATATTCATAGAAAATTTTAACAAATACATCATAAATATAATTATAAATTTAAATTATATCGAGAGAAAATATTTTAATAAAATAATAAAAAAATGAAATTGTGATAAGAAATAAAAGAAAAGGAAAAAAGGAAAATGACTAGAGCAGGACTACCTCCCGTCAAGGGTAAATGTAGTTCACAAAAAAACCACCTATATAATGAAATAAATTAATATGAATGGATAATGTGAGAATTTTTTTAATATTATAATAATAAAAAATCAAAATAAGGTGTGACAAATAAAAAAAAGAAAACAACATAGGCACTAATTTGAATTTAAATTTTAAATAAGGAACCATTTATATATTTATAAGAAATCCATTAACAATAGATAAAGCTAACTATATATAGCAAAGTAAAGTTAACTATATATAGCAAAAAAAAAAATCAATGAATAATGAAAATCAAACTTCCAAAATATAATAGTATAGATACCTGCGTTTCTGACATGAGTTAAGATAAGTTTTATTTATTCTTCAACCCATTCCAATTTCTAAACTAGATCAATTATTTATCTCAATTGACTTGAAGAAACCGATTATATATAAGTCTAAATTGAAATGAAATTGGTTTAATCCAAAAGCATAAATTACAATAAAACAATCATATAATAATGGTAAAATTAAGAAAATAGTTTGTGTAATTTTAAGAAATATATCATATATATGTGAATTTCTCTTAATATTTACAAAATTTGTTATCCTTTTTTGATTTTAGAACATTAATAATAATGAGAATATATCATTATCAACTTTACATGTAAGATATTCTTTTAAAAATAGATGGAGGAAGATTGAACTCAAAATCCCTGAAGGAAACTGTAAATAATAAATGAGTTTAACTACTATACATTGTCAATGTAAAAATATTTTACACAGACATCAAATGGTGTGTTGCCACATTATTTAATGAATATGATACCCCATGTACTATTAAATTCATTAAATGATGTGACAACACATCACTGGATGTTTTGTATAAAATATTTTTACACTGACAATGTATAGTTATTAAATTTATAATAAGTATGTGTATACGCGAGTTGAATTAAATAACCCAAAAATTTACTTTAAATCTATCTTTGACTCGATATTAATAGCTTGTTTGGTTCCCAGTTGTTACGGTATAATATCATGATTTTGCGGAATTGATTTTAAATCACTTCCATCCAATATATTTCGTAAAACGTGTATCATTCATCTCAATCATTGATTTATACAATCAATTCTAGTCAACTGTAAACCAAACGAACACTAAGTCACTAATTGAAATCTAATTTGACCTTATTCTTCTAAACCTCATCCCAAATAAAATCAATTGGTTGGGTCTCGGGTTGTGAACATTTCTAAACCTCATCCCAAATAATTAATATTTTTTTAGTATTTTTAAATAAAAATACATATTCTATATTCCATGTTAACATTAAAAGAAGATTTTAGGGTTAAATATGTTTTTAGTGCATGCGTATGACCCGAATTTGATTGTATAGTCTCTAAAGTTTAAAATTATTAATGGTTTGAGTCTCTAAAGTTTAGTCAATTATCTTAACATCGTTAACTTTGATAGTAACGTGCAAATGGATTTATGTGTCATCATGTTCAGTCATCTTTAATGAAAATGATTTGGTAATTAAATAACAACTCGGGTCATCCAGTTAGATTTCATTTAAGATTTTATTAAATATAATAAAATTTAAAATAGAAATTACAATTATCATTCACTATGTTGAAATTATAAAAAAAAAACCTGGTACGTGTCTACCAATAATTACCAAATCATTTTCATTAACATGACTAAACAAGTTGAAACATAATTTATTTGTCATATCAATATCAAAGTTAACGATATTAAGGAAATAAACTAAATTTACGTGATTTTAGAATAATAGAACATCATGAACCCAAATCAACGAGGTTAAACTTTAGGGACTAAAAGCAAATTCGAATCATACTTAATTTTATATTATTTTTTTGGTAAATGCTAACGAGTTTTTGAAAAACACTCGTTAATGAATCAACCATAGAATCAATATTGTGATTTCTAATAAAACCATTCTCTATATGGATTCTTAATTTTGTGCTTAGGACACTAGTTAACACGATTTTTTTTAATTACTGTTGATAAAAAAATGGTTAGGAAGATGGTAAGAAAAGTAATCATGTTGATGGCTAACCTAAGGAGATAGTGAAGGATAGCAAATGGTCAAAGCAAACACCACTGAGACAGTTAGTTGTCCGTACAATTTTGGGGGTTGGCTCCCACTGCAAACCACCAATCCCAAGATTCACAATTCCCGATAATAATGGAATTATATTCATTTTAATTTCAAATATCTATGTTTTTAATCATTGACCATATTATTAACAACAATCACATGTGTCCGTCCTAGCTAACTAGAGTTTTTTTAGAAAAGTAACATTGTCATTTAGATTCAGAACTTTTGGTTTGGAATCAAACCTCTCCCTCCCTTCCTCGTTTCATTCTCTCTCTCTCTGGTTTGTATACTCACTCATAGTCATAGATACATAGATATATAATATACATGTTTAGTTTACGTATTAAAATAATGTCACTGTAGTGTTGTTGAGTGTTGGGATTTGAGAAACTCAGAAGAAGAAGAAGCTTCCCTTTCCCTCGATTCTTTTGTTCCATCAACACAACACAAGAGAGGACAACCACAGTATATAGTTTAAACCTTCCGTATGTATTTCTCTCTCTCTCTCTCCCAATTCAAATTCTTGAATTTCATATTTAAGGAGAATTTGATTTTATATATATTTTTTCCAATTTTATTTTTGTTATAGAATTCTGAGCGAGCGAGCTTGCAACGAAACCAACCTCCTCTGCCTCTTGCATTGCCTTTCTGGTTAGTTCTTTCATCTTCTTTTCTCTTCTCACTTTAATTGTTTCCTTAATTAATTAATTACTGATAAATAAATAAAACTACTTCCCTCACACAAAATAACAACTCTTTTTGTTTTTCCTTTTTTGGTCAAAACAACAAGGTAGGGAGACAGACTAATTAAGAACTGTACTACTTGTGTTATGGAGTTGGTTTACATGTATCTTTTTGGTGCTTGGTTTATTAGGTTTCTGGGTTCTTCATTCTCCGCAAATGCCTCACATTTTGTATCATAAAGGTGGGGACTACATATGAAAATTATTTCGTATTATGTTTTGTCTATTTTCGACAATTTTCTTCTATATCATTTATTTAAACAGGACAAAAACACCATTTTTTTGTACTATTTATTGGACAGAGCTAGATTGCTCCCAGTGATAATTAAACTTAATTGCTACTTTGCTACTAATTTAATATTTTAATTTATAATTAAATAGTTACAACAACTCTTTCAAAGTTAAAGGATTTGTATATAACCATTTTAAGTTATTGGTTGTTACTACTATTATTTTTATTTAAGAAAGAGAGAGAGGAATTCTGCTGTCACTTTGATATGTGCTCTTTTGCCATCAGTTATGGGGGATTTTCCCCTTCTTTAACATTGGGAAGAGAATTGTTGTACAACTTACAACATAGATATAGATGAAAATGAAAAAGAAACGGATGTAGTTGTTACTTTTAATTACCTCAAACATAATTCCGTAGGTTTTGAGTAAAATTTAAAAAAAAAATGTGAGATATGATAAGTGATATAATAAAAAAAATATATTGAATAAGAGTGTGTTTGGATAGGCGTTTTGACCAAGTAAACTTGAGTATTTGGTCTTTATACGTGAGTTTAGTTTTTTCCTGTAATGTTTGTATGAGCATTCATGACTTGAGTTTGGATGAAAACTTAGTTTACTTGAATGCAATAATTTCTAGCTTCTGCGTTTGTATAAATTTAATATTGTACAAAAAGAGGTATGTGAGATAGGCGTCAATGATCCTGTACGGACAATTTCTTGATGCATGCTGCAAACAAGAATAATGTGCAAGAGTTTTGCTAGATAATTTCAGCCTTGTCATTTAAGAGAGATATTTTTAGTTGTTAATCAGTTGGGAGATGACGTTTGGTTTCTTTTGATGAGTACAAGTGAGGTCATTACACACATGGTCAGCCTCAGCTCATTCCATTCATTAACAAATAATTAAATCAACAATTCGTAAATTATATATATATATATATATAATAAATATGAGAATAACACTGACAGTTATTAATTCACAATAACTGTAATTTAATAATGTTATAAAGCTATTACATTCGTCCTTTATTTGCTTCAAAGATTGTGCGGAAGGAAGAGTCTGCAATTAATGTTGCACAGCGACAACTCTTTTGTTGCTTCACACGGAGCATGTTTTGTTTAGCATTAAAATTTGATAAACTCATATTTTCAATGCTAGAAATAGTTGTGTTGGGTAATCCAAAAATTGAGTTTGATCAGTTTTAACGCTAAACCAAACACACACCACCTCAATCTGTGAAGTCTGTGTAAAGGGAAATTTCCCTTGTTAATAAAAAAAAATTAAATTGAGAAAATTGATATCCCACTTTTTACATCCATTTCAAGACCAGGCCAAATCCCACTCAAGTTTTTTTTGGTACAATTCATTCTTGTTTTTTATTATATTTTTTTGGTAAAGTACTCAACCAACGTGTTTGTGAAAATTTCAAATGAGTTGTAAAGCAAAATCCTGCAGTACTTACTTTCTTGTACACATGAATGACATGTTCATTCATATATATGGCTATTAATTTGATGCTATACATGATGAAGGTGGTGATTGAGTGTCCGTGAGTGATTGCATGGAGATTGGGACACATGAGTGAAATGACAGGTTTAGTCTGTGTGACTCCAATTTCAAAAGTTTGTCATTTTGGCCACTTCATCATTTTCTCAGTTTGATGGGGCATAAACAGGAACAATCCATTGGCCTTCCTATTTCTGAAAGAAACCTTACTTAGGACTTGGGATTTGGGAATAGAGACCAATTTGTTGTTTTGCTAGATAACCATAATTTTAACCTTTATAGCTAGGTATATAGACTGCCATATGTGGCCAAAATTTTATATCTTGTTTGTTTGTAGTGCTGTCATTTTAGGCTTTGGAGTGTTTGTGATGTGAACAGTGGCACAGTATTGTTGGTTAATGAAGGGTATGCATCAATTTTATGTTGTATGTCTTATATTTCAACACTTGCTAAGTTAAAATGGAAATCATGACAGAATTTGTACTGTAGAAAAAATAACATCTTTACCGGGGGAGAAAAAAAGAAGTACATCACCTACTTGATAGTTCTATCAAAAGCATAAAAAGATTGCCTGGCCCAAGATGTTAAAGTTAGCAATTTTGTACCTTAGTAAAAGAACTAAAAATAATATAGCTTCTCATTGATGTTGAGTGGAAAAGAAAAAGATGATTTGGATTGAGGTGCAGAAGCTAAAGCTAGCTAGAATTCATAATATGTTTTCATAACTTTAGTAACCCATTGTGATTGAGCACAGTTCATTATATATGCATAATGGAAATTACAGTGAAGAACACAAAATGTGGTCCCATGTATGTATAAAATTTGTCTTTATTCTTGCCATAGTGTTCTATTTATTTATTTGTTTATTGGTGGAATCCAATGTCACTATTTTAGGAGCATAAACTTTCTCGTGATAGGAGAGCTTCTATGCCTTGGTCTTCCATATTTCCTTTCTCCATCACCATATTTTAATTCAATGCATAAAGGTTGGCTATGTTATGATTACATCATATAATATATTACCCTCAAGTAAATGTATTAACTTCCATACTACATTTATTGCACTTTGTCTATTTTTAATAAGTTACAGTAGATGGGTCAGACTAAAATTTTGTATGAAATTTCTTTTTGGATTAGGAACCATGATTAAAACCACTAGTGTGGTTTTTGTAATCTGTGATGTTAATTAACTATACCTGCCAGGTGATCTTTATCTTAGTTCAATTGAAGCCATTATCACTTCATCAGTAGAAACCTCTGCTTGAGTTTTGGAAGGTGAAAAACAACCAGGAGTGCAAACAAAATCATACATAAAGAGAGGCATATTTTGCAAAACATTTAGTCATTGATGATGGATATTCAGGAAGCAGAAAGGGTGGTTGTTGCCAAACCAGTTGCTTCAAGGCCTAGTTGTTCTACTTTCAAATCTTTCTCAGAGCTCTTAGCAGGTGCAATCAATGCCTCTCCCCCTATTGTATCTCCTCAAACTACAGTTTCTGCCATTAGGCCAAAGACAGTGAGGTTCAAGCCAGCTGTGAATAGCTCCCCTGCTGGGTCTGTTTCTTCTCAGGTGAACTTTCAATGCATTAGGAGTAGGAACAAACTCTTTTGCATATATAGCTTCTTGTTTTCCAACAACACCTTTTGTGTTATACAATTTCAGGCTGACATTTCTGGTGCTGCACTTAACAATTCTTTTGACATGTGTCCTAAACCTGACACCATGCAGTCCCTCATATACAAACCAATGCCAAAACTTGTGTCAAAAACAACTGTTTCTCTTTTGGCAAATATGGTTAGTATCTTCTACACTATAAGCTATAATAAATATATAAAGTGCACTTCTTTTGTTTTTGTTCCAAAAACCATATGGCCCTTGACTTTTTCTTCTCTTATATTGGAGAAGGGGAATTGCAAAACTAGTCAGCAACAACCAAAGCAATCAATGGAGGCCAATCTTCATCATGCTAACCATGAAAAATTTAGAACCAATATGAGCTCAAATCTTCATCAGAACATCACCCCACATGCTGAAACATATCAGAACACTGAACCTTGTAAGATGGTACAACAGAACCTTGAAGAGGATCAAAAGGCTTTAACATCTACTATTAATGGTGATAGACCTTCTTATGATGGGTATAATTGGAGGAAATATGGGCAGAAGCAAGTAAAAGGAAGTGAATACCCAAGAAGTTATTACAAGTGCACACATCCTAATTGTCCAGTGAAAAAGAAAGTTGAAAGATCATTTGATGGACAAATTGCAGAAATTGTATACAAAGGTGAGCACAATCATCCAAAACCACAGCTTCCTAAGCGCAACTCAACAGGGACACAAGGTTCAGGAATGATGTCTGATGGAATAGCTCAAGATATATGGAGTAATAATAATCAGAGTGAGAGGAATGAAGGTAGAATAGAGAACCAGAATGACACAGGACTATCTGTGCATTCAGCTTATCATGTCAAGGCTCCACAGGCTAATGATTCTATTCTAATTGGTGCAAATAATGCTGGTGGAGGAAACTTAGAAAATTCTTGCGGTCTAAGTGGGGAATGTGATGAAGGAAGCAAGGGATTTGAGGCAGAGGAAGATGAACCCAGAAGTAAAAGAAGGTAAAAATGATCAATTTATATTAGTAATTCAAATTTTCAATTAAAGGGTAATTTGTATTGAAGTTTCTTATCATTAGGAAAAATGAGAATCAATCCAATGAAGCAGCTGTATCAGAGGAAGGTTTAGCAGAGCCACGCGTTGTGACACAAAGTTCTATTGATTCTGAAATACTTGGAGATGGCTTTCGCTGGAGGAAATATGGTCAGAAGGTGGTGAAGGGAAATCCATATCCCAGGTTCATATTTGCTGCCTCTTCTTCTACATTGTTTGTTTGGTTTAGCGTTAAAACTGGTTTAACTCAACTATTTCTAGCGTTGAAAACGTAATTTACCACGTTTTAACGTTAAACCAAACACACTATTGTTAATAATTTGCTTCAAGATCTCTTTGAATTGGATTCTGCTATACATAAGGGCTCGTAAGTGAGTGTATGTGAGTGTATGTTTTGTTTGACGCTGAAGATTATGTTTGGTTTACAGAGATCCACATTTCAAACGTGGATTTAAACTAACACTTTAGACTGAATCCATGTTTTAAATGTGATTTTGATGGAAATCAAATTGACATGAAAAATAATAAAACTCATTAAAATCCTTCGACACAATTATTTATAGTAAAAACGTGAATTTATCTTGTTTGAATGCTAAATCAAAAGTGCAGAGTTTGAGTAGTAATTTTTCTGACAAAATTATTTTATTTATTTATTTTTGCAGAAGCTACTATAGATGCACTAATATCAAGTGTAACGTTCGCAAACATGTGGAGAGAGCAATAGATGACCCGAAATCATTTGTGACTACATATGAGGGAAAGCACAACCATGAGATGCCACTCAAGAACACAGCAAGTGTGGCCTCTGAGAAAGATTCACAGGCTTCTCTTAGTAAAGATAAACCATAGTGACACTTCAATTACTTAACAAAGACAGCATAAGCATAACTAAATGGGAATAGATCCTCTTATGATAGATTTTCACACGACTCTGTCATGTGAAAACCTTTGTGTCAATCTCTATTTTAATAGATTTTCACAAATTTTGATAGGCTAGACACAACTCATGAAATGATCTATTCCCTTTATTATATAAAGTGTGCTCAGAATAATTGAAGCTCATCAGAAGATGATGACAATTTCGAATAGCAGCAATTAGTGAGACTAGGATATTTACTTCTTTGCCAACTTATTGATAATGACAGTATTAGTGATGGTAATCTGTATTTGAAATCAGTAACATTGGAACCTTTGTGTCCTAATCCTTCAATAACTTCCTAGCTCTGCTAATTATTTTTATTGTAAATGACCCAGATCACTCGAAACTCCAAAATCATCTAAGGGCCTGTTTGGTTTACATTTTCATTTTCTGTTTCCATTTCCTATTTTTATTTTGTTTCCTGTTTTCTGAAATTTTACAAAGGAAAAACTGGGAAGGCTGGAAACAACAAATTTTTTTTTCCAGCATTTCCAGTTTTCCTTCGTAAAATTCCAGAAAACAACAAACAGAAAATGAAAACAGTAAATGAAAATGTAAACCAAACATGCCGCTAAGTGTTTGGTTTGGCGTTAAAACTGACCAAACTCAATTTTGTATTTATCAGCACAAATATTTCTAGTGTTGAGAAACATGAATTAACTACATTTCAACACTAAACCAAACATATATTAGCTTAATCATGGACATAATAGGTCTTTTTCTCCTATTGTAATTTAAATTAATGTGATTGTTTGATACGTTATCAGTGAGCCACGGTTTATTATTGTCATCACCGTCGTCAGTGTTGCCATGCCATGGAAAAATGGGGAAAAAGAAAAGTAAAAAAAAAAAAAAAAATTATCAGTGAGCCACGGTTTATTATTGTCATCACCGTCGTCAGTGTTGCCATGCCATGGAAAAATGGGGAAAAAGAAAAGTAAAAAAAAAAAAAAATGAAGTAGACGACATGTTTGATAGTTGATACCATTTTGTCAAAAAGGCTATGATATAAACTATATTTATTAGAGAAAGTAGTAACGTTAAAAGTGTCTTGTTAAGAGAGACTTCCATCTTTAAGCATGCATACCGACACAAGCAAACAGCATGATAGTGACTAGATTTAAATTTTAAACCCGTATAGTATACATGTGCACGGGAATAAAAGTTTCATTCACTTTATCGTCTTTCACTTTGGTTATAAAAACCCTTCGTCAGTCCCTCACTTTGACCCCGTCTTTCACTTAGGTCCAAACCACTAACGTATGTTAAATCCTTGCTGAGGTGTCACTCAATAGGAACTAAAGTGCAAGATTTTTTATCACTTTATAAACTATGTTCTTCTTTTCTTAGTTTCTTCTCTGTATCCCTCATTCATTTCCTATACGTGATATTGCTTTGTGAGACAGTGAGAGTAATTGTAGCTTCTTCCTTTATCATACAATCTACTTGATATTATTAACTATGATCACTCCACTTCAGCACATCCATCTTTTCATTTCTTTTGTTTCTGTGATCCTTTATCGTGTTTAATTAATTCTTGTTCTAGAGGGATTTTTTAGGTAGTTCAAGAGCTTATTAAATTACTAGTCTCTTAAATGTTTCCTCATGTGTATTCTATAGTTATTTTCTACATTTCTCACATGTGATGAGTATTTCCCCTTCGATACTCTCACATAGTGGTATGCATCCCCTATAGACTATGCTGCTGCTAATGGCCACTACGACTTGGTTCTTGAGTTGCTTAAAATTGACAACAACCACCTCTTCAAGCTCACATCACTACGCCGAATCCGTCGCCTTGAGCTTGTTTAGGATGATGAAGAATAGTTCAATGGTGTTGCAAAGTGTTGTTCTGAGGTGGCACAAAATCTTCTTCTTGAGTGTGAATCCAAGAGAGGGAAGACCCCTCTCATCCGTGCTGGTTATAGTTGGTGGCTAATGTACACTGTTGCATCAGCTGGGGACTTGGGTTTTGTTCAAAATCTTCTTGAGAGGAATCCTTTGTTGGTGTTTGGAGAAGGAGAGTATAATGTCACTGATATCTTTTATGCTGCTTCAAGCTAGCAGAGAAGAAACTAAGAAAAGAATGACATAGTTTATAAAGTGATCAAGAATCTTGCATTTTAGTCCTTATTGAGTTGTCAAAAATCTTGCATTTTAGTCCCTATTGAGTGACACCTCAGCAATGATTTATTAACAGACGTTAGTGGTTTGGAGTCATTTAGTAGGTATCATATGAGGTTGATACTGTTAGATGTTGTTTCTCTTTACATGGTTTATTAGGTGACACTTTTTGTTTTTTGTTTTGTATTGGTGGGGTATTGTTGTGCTGGACAAATTGTTTCATTTGTATTGGTTATGTTTGGGTGTTGGTTAGGTGTCTATGTAATATGTATTGGGTTGGGATACCCCTTTTACTCATATTAATTCAATTTTGCTTATAAAAAAAGACGTTAGTGGTTTGGACCTAAGTGAAAAACGAAGGTCAAAGTGAGAGACTAACAAAGGGTTTTTATAATCTCACGGACCAAAGTGAAAGACGCTGACAAAGTTAGGGACCAAAGTGCCAGTTTACTCTTTTTTTAATTTATCAGATTAGAAAATGAAATGTTAACGGTGTCAAATATAATATATAAAGTGAAGTCCAACTGATAATCCAGAATGTGTCAAACACACTTTTGGATTAAAGTTTGCAAACTTAAAAGTAAACACAATTTACGTTTACAAATATAAATTTGTAAAAGCATCATGAAGTTATATAGTCTAAACGTGAATTCAAGATAAAAATTATAGTTAAACTTAATTTTCAATGGAAATTCAAACACACCATCAAAAAGTCATTCTCAGTTTGCAAATGTACGTTTGGGATTGTAAACTTGAATCCAAACACAGTCAATTTGTCAAACACACTCACATTCTCTAAATCCCTCTGCATGATTGTTCTTTTGTTTGTTTTTCCAATTTTTTTTAATTCTAAATTAAATTAAACAAATTGAACCTTATCCGTTGATGATTTTTAAACACACATGTCATGCAGGGCTTGGAAGAATTGGAGATCTCCATTTCAATAAGAAATGGAGAGGACATGCACCCCCATTTTATGGGTCAAAGAGGGATTTGAATGATTGGGCGTTGATTCAAATTAAAAATAAACCAAAGAAATGAAGTGGATTTGGTTGAAATATAGTTGGAATTTAATTTTAGTGTGTTCTTAATTTCTGAGGGTTCAAAACAATCGATTTTGAATTATAGGAACCAAAATCAAATTTTGACTACTCTCTCCACTCTCAAATATAAGCAAAAAAAACTAACTCACGCTAATTAAGAAATATTAGTTAACTTCATTAAATTTTCTTGATGTCATATAAAAATGAATTGTATTCTCTAAATTGCCCTTCATAGGAGACTCCGATTTTATTGAAACTTGTTCCAAGTGGAAACACTATCTCTACATGGTTCATTAAATAGAGTCATTGGATAGAACAATTTGAATTTAAGTAAATGATATTTTAGTCCGAGATCATTAAATAAGACAAAGTTAGTTGAAATTTGCTTATATTTTAGACCAACACAAGTGAATTTTTTGTTGCTTATATTTGAGACCGGAGGGAGTATATTACAAGAACTAAAGACATATTTGACCCTAAAAAATTATTAATCCTCATCTTTATTTAACATTCTCTTTTGTAAAAACCAAATTGTTTGATTTAGTTTTTAGTTTTTATTGAAATTAAACTAAATGAAACCAAATTGAGTTTTCATATACACATTTTTTTTTGTGAAATGTCATTTTTTAATAGTGTATTTGTCATTACTCATCTGATTTAATAACATTTAGTGTTGACAGAAACAAATGATACTATGATAGTATTAATAATCCTCAAATAAAGTGTTAAAAATGAAAATTTATTGGTTCTAAGCCATCTCTTTAGGTAAAATAGGATAATGGAGAAAATTTATTGTTTAGAAATCAAGCCCAAAATGTAATGGACCTTGGTTGTTTCAAATGGTGACTTTCCCCTTGAGCTTCTTCCATTTCTTTCTTCTCTGATGGGAAATGTATAGTTGTTTAGGGTTTATGGTGACTCTCCCCTCACTTCTTCCTCCTTGAGGGTGCCTACACCAGTTCCATTGACATTAGAGAATTAAGGAGTTACATGACACTCTTCTTTCCTTACTCCTTCGAAAGTATCCTTCACAATTGATGTGTGGTGGATGCATGGTTAATCGCCTCTTTTTGACTTTAACAAAGTTGCAAAGTGAGTAGGGAACGCACCCATTCATTCTTATCGACCTTAGGAGTTGTTCTCCTCCTTCATCCTAAGGTCATGCCATGCAAAAGTAACTTCCTCATCTTGGCGTGAATCCCTTATTGGTTATATTGGAGAATATATGGGATTTTAAACCGGTAGATAAGATAATACCTTTTTTTTCGAAATGGGAATAATGTCTCAACAAACCAAGGAGTTTCTTCTTGAAATTAAGAGGGACGTTAGATCCCTAATAATTATGTCTATTTATTAGGGTGTTTACCCCAAAATAATGATAAGTTTATATTTTCCTGTCTTTTATTTCATATGCTCTTGTTAAAGATGTTTGATCCATGGTCATATATCTTCTTTTATGTTGTATTTGACTTTAGATATGTGGTTCATTTAATATTATTTAATTATTATTGTCACTATAACAATATATGGTGTGCAACATGATTCTTTGTACTTTCTCAAAGCATGATTTTTGTAAAGGATTATAACGAAAATTTTCGAGTAAACTAGCACTTTTGTCCTCGACTTTTACAGCGTTTTGCAGTTTCGTCACTGACTTTTCCATAATAGCACCTTAGTCCCTGGAACATTCTCTTTAGTAAAGTGCTTGTTTGTTTTTAATAAAGTCAGGGGCTAAAGTGCTATTTTAAAAAAGTTTGTCACGAAACTGCAAGACATTATAAAAAGTCGAGGACAAAAGTGCTAGTTTACTCGAACATTTTCACTACTACAACGCCTTATGTGCTTTAAGCAGCTTGTATGGCAAAAGGTTCTTATCGCGTGTTTTGTGCAATACTGAGTTTATTCTCGACTTTTGTCACAATTTGTGGGATCACTATAACTTTTAGTAGCGCCTAGAGGCTGACTTATCTTTGATTCCATGACTAGCTAGGGTATGTGTTTAGTACTTAGTGCAATGTAGTTTAGATACTTATAGTTTCATCATAAACCACTTTAGTGTAAGTGAGGATGATCGGGTCTGCCATCATTCCCCTGCTTCCTTTTTTGCTTTTTTTTTGGGCGATAATATTTATTTAAAAGTGGGGTTTGATGCTCATAAGGCCGATGTATTTGAAACCTTGGAATTGATTTCAGATTTAACCCTTTGAGGTGTCTATGTAGTAAACTATCTCGACAAACTTTAAGGCGTCAAATTTGAAGAGAGTCATATCAGTCTCAGTTATTGGAATGTTAGTATGATGGTTTATACTTAATTTTAATTTTAAAAATTAATTTTTGAAAGTACAATAATTTGGTTAAAAATCATCTTTGAATTGTAATACTCAAATTATTTACTTACATATTAAATTTTTACTGGTGTAATATCACGAGTATCTTTCACAATAGACAATCTTATTTGAAGATAGGACCTTTATGGGCGGCAAAACTCTTTTTCTAAATATTTAACGCAATTGCATACCTTAGCTCGAACTCGAGATCATTGATTAAGCATGAACAACTCCTTGCTAACCGATCCACAAACTCAATAGTATTTAAACATTAAATTTAAGTTTTCATTCTTGAGGATGCATGAGATAATATTAATATGTACTCTCTTTCTTTCTTATAAAATCACATCATACCCTCCTTTTCACGAAGTAAGGTATATTTTGAACTTTCATACTAAATCAATACTCCTCAATTAACTGTTTAATCAATGGAGATTTTATTTCCATTATTTTCTTTAGTTAATATGTAAACTTGTTCAATCAACATTAAATATAACTAGTGTCCGTCCCATGCGATGCATGGGTATTATTATTCAAATAGATTGTTTATATTAAATATTATAATATATTTAATTTAATTAATATAGATATGTAAACTTTAGAAAATGATAATAATTAGTGAATTTTTTCATATTAAAATTTATACTTATTTATATAGAAAGAATTAAAAAAAATTAAAACATAGAAAATTTATTTGAAACAACAAATTTCAAACAATAATAATTATAAATGTAAAATATATCATATCATATCATTTATATTTTTTGAAATATACCTTTATACACTATAGTTTATATACATTTAAATGTAAGCAAATATAATATACTCCCTCTATTCCTTTTTGTAAGACACACTATATTGAATCACAAAGATTAATAAAAATAATTAAAGCTAGTTAATTAATTATTTTATTTGAGTTTTAAAAAATAGGTTAACTCTCTAGTTTTGCCCTTATTTAATATTATTAACTAACCCCACTGTCATTTGATAGTTGGAAAGATATTAAAGTTAATAAGGGCAAATAAGGAAAATTATAATAGTGATTTTTTACATATTAAAATTTATACTTGTTTATATAGAAAGAATTAAAAAAATTAAAACATAGAAAATTTATTTGAAACAACAAATTTCAAAAATTAATAATTATAAATGTAAAATATACCTATCATATCATTCATATTTTTTCTATATTTTTTATAGGTGAAGAGTCTTAACTGTGACTAAGCCTCGAATATGACTGCCCCTGGTAATGGGGGATACCTATGGTTTACACCAAAAAATATCATTTATATTTTTTGAAATATCTCTTTATACACTATATTTTTCATCAAATTATAATGTTTAAAAATATAATCACATATAAGAATCTTAAGTTCTTGTCGAGACTTCATCCTAAATATAGCAACATATAATTGACTATGAGAGAGAATGATTTTTGGTAAATAAACACCAACGTGTGACAATGTCTAGCTTTGATTTTTATTAATGGTCACAACAAAACAAAGAAAAATGAAAATTATCTTCGTTGAAACTTTAATGGAGTGAGATGATCAAATAGAATTAAATTCATTCGAGTTGTCCCCAAATGTGTTCCGCATTTCTTTTTTTTTTTTTGGAAAAAATGAAAATCTAGTTTATATACATTTAATTGTAAACAAATATACCACCGAGCACGTGGATCAGCTGGTAAGGGGCTGTTCCAACTTAACCAAATATAATATACTCTCTGCATTCCTTTTTATAAGGCACACTATATTAAATCACAAAGACCAATAAAATAATTAAATCTAGTTAATTATTTTATTTTAATTTTAAAAAATAGTTTAACTTTATAGTTTTGCCCTTATTTAATATTATTAACTAATTCCACTATCATTTGATAGTTGGAAAGACATTAAAGTTAATAAGGGCAAATAGGGAAAATTATATAAATGTTTTCTTCAAATTCTAAAGTGACTTATAAAAAGGAACACAAAAAATTTTAAAAGGTGTCTTATAATTAAAAAAGGAATTGAGTATGTATTTAGGTAATTTCAATTTATATTGTATTCATTTCAAACTATTTAGTGTTGTCTTGACATTTGTGTTTACTTAAATTCCTATTATTTATATATATTTTTTATTGCAACATGTAATGTATTTATATATTTAATAGTTTAGTTTTAAAGTATATAAGATTTTCTCACGCCTAATTTTTTTTCTTTTTATCTTTCTTTCTTTCCTATCACATCAATTGTCATTTAATTCTCACACTCTCTCTTGATTTGTTTATTTTTATCTCTTTCTTTTTTCTACTTCCAACACCCAAAAGTTAACTATCAAAGTTTTAATACTTTTAAAAAAGAATAATAACTTTTTCACATTTTTTTGTTTTAAACTTCCTTTAACACCTTAGTTTTCTTTTAATGTTTCTCTTCATTTCATATCACATTCTTTCTCTTTATTATTTTTTCTTTCTATTTACTCCTTCATAAACTTTCCATATTTATCTACCTATTATCTATGTATATTATAGGTTAGGCTAAAATTATAACTCTTAACTTTACTACTTATAGGAATTAAAAAAAATTAACCCCTCAATAAATAGTAACAAAAAATCTAATTGTAATAATATAGATTATAATCATCCACCAGAAGTAGTTGGCCACATTTAACAACAACATGAACAACACTTTTATGCTTTTCTCCACCCCTGAATCCATGATTCCATACAACAGCAAGGAATCCTTAAAATATATTTCTAGATACACTAAAAAATAGACCCTTGCAGAGAAAAGCTATGCTATACATATATCTCTATTAGTATTGACCCCACACGACCAGAACAAAGGCCAACTGAGCTTCTCCCAATATTGGGCCCAAAATGCTTAATGTAAAGGCCCATAGCGGTGACAAAAAAATAGAACTGAATGAACAGTACTAAAAAATATTCTACTTTATAATAGTATAGATAGATAGGATATTTACAAAGTTTACTGAAATATTTTGAATCACTTAGACCAATTATTGAGATTTTTAAAAATTAAAACTTTTAAATATTTATGTTTATGTTTTAAGTTATTTTTATTATCATTAAAATAGTTTTTATCAATTAAATAAATCTTTTATAAGTTTTTTACTTTAATTTTTTTTATATTTCACAAAAATAATGAAGTGATGCACATGATATTTGTTAGTTATTATCATTTTTTGTAATCTTCTTTCTCATTTAATAATTTTGAATTAGTTTTCTAAAACAAATATAAATAAACAAAATGACATTTCTAAAAAATACTGTTAAGAAAAGGAGAAATGGTGCTTCTTTCATTCAAAAACACAAAATCATTTTTTTGATTTTTTTTTTGGAATAAAGGGTAGGGATCAACTTACTTTAGAAGTAACTTTGGATAAAGTTAGTCCGCTTAATAACACTTTATAAATATTAAATTCCATCAATCCAACCGCTATATTAAAAGTTTTCATTAAGTAGATCAAGCCTACAAATTTCATAAACTTTAAAAACTATTTGATATTTCATCAAATCATTTTAGTTTAACGTATAATATACTTTTTAAAATATAAGTAAATATAAACTCTAAGATCACATACCTATAAATGTCCAATTGATCTAAAACTTGGTGTGCATAATCATCATATCAACATCACATTATTCAACGGTTAGATTTGTTAAATTCACATTCTACAAAGAATTATTAACCGGAGTAACTTTATCAAAGTTACTCTTACAATAAGTTGATTTCCGAAAAAAAAAATTAGATCTTGTCAAGTGGTATTTTCTCTAGTCAGTTTAAAATTAAAAGCTTTACTTTGAGTTGAATAAATTTATAAAAAATTGAACTTAAAAAAATGAGAATATATATCATTAATTTTATTTTATTAAACAAAAATAGAAAAAGAAAACATATGATTGCATTACAAATACAAATGACAATTTCATTGAGACCCACTACACACAAGTTGTTTCAAACATTATCAATTATGAAAATGTTTGATTGACATTTAAAATCTTGTACACTACCCTTACACCCCATTTTTATCAATAAAAAAAAACTCAAATAAAAACCGTATCCATATTTTCATTTTTTTTAAAAGCAAACTAAATTTAGTCTTAACTTAACTTCTAGCATAATCGAAAAGTGGAATCTAAAATAAGAAAGATGAAAGTCAAAGTATGGAATTCACTTTCATTTCACACCATTATTACATGTCCTTCAATTAGATACCTATGGATAGGAAGCTTATCCAAACATTGGCCTAATCTCTTAGCCTCCTATTATTTTACCGTTTAACAGTGCAATAATTTTATATTTTTTATTTTAAATTATTTTCTCGAATGTATTTCATAAAATATGTATTATTATTGTAACTATTAATTTCTAAAACCAATTTTACTCAACTTTAAATCAAATGAACACCTAATTTTCTTCCCTTTCTTACTTAAAAGAAAAAAGAAAAAACCAGTTGGTAAAATGATAAATTCTTTCCCTCCAAAGAACTACTTTCAATGGCTAGAAGTGAACTAATTTTAGATGATGTCATGAGCCCCATCTTGTAATAATTATAGGAAATGTCTTTAAGATCTACAGCTGTTAGTACTTGTTCAGTTGTTTGCCAAAAGTTGAACTTTGAGGGCGGCCAAAACTATGATCATTGAATTACACTGCACTGCAGCAAATATATAAAAATTAAATGAACTTCAATTTTTTTTCCTTAATGGTATGTAGGACTTATTCTAATAAATGCAAAAAGCATCTTATTTTATAGATTCCCATAGTAGATATGTGGAGGGCACATAGGAGTGGCTAGCATGACATGCTATGACAGAAATTAACTTAATTCAAAAGCAATTATTAATATTTTATGCTTAACCAAAAGAAAAAGGCCAATTTTTTTTAATATGGGATTAGTTTGAAGTTGGTTTCGGAGGTGATTCAGTGAGGCGTATTTGAACCAATCATGGGGTTTTTTCCGACCAAAATAGAAACCAATGACTAAATTAATGGACTGAAACTAAAATACCAAAAAATAAAAAACACAAAAACAGAAAACACGAACACATGATAAAAGTAAAACACAGACAGAGAGAGAGAGAACAAAGGAGGCTCTTTTTTGCAAATTGTTGTAGCTAGCTGCCCCAAGCATCGTGTGGTCGGGTCGGGTCTCTAGAGAGTGGTTGATAGGTTCTTTCTGATCACTGTGCTGTGTCCATCTGCAGAAAGGAACCATGGGTTGGATTCCCTGTTCTGGAAATTCAGGCACTAAGAAGAAGATTGAGAAGATGGAAGTGCAGGACAGCCTCGTTGGTCAGATCAAAGCCACCCCAGGTACTGATATGTTTTCCTTTTTTGGTTTGAAGTTTAGGTGAAAAGAAAGGGGTCACAAATGGGTTTATGGTAGTGAGACCCTGTTGGAAAAAAATGAGCTTTCACTTAATGAAGGTGGTATTTTGGGGTTTATTTAATATGTATTTTACAAGTTCATCTCTTGCTTTATTTGGGGTTTCTTGCAAAAATTAAGAAATCAGTAGTGAGTTTTATGTAGTTGGTACACCCGATTGATGTACTGGATGTGTGAATTTTTCAGATAAAGATAGCTGGGATTTGATGTGGTTAATGACTGCAATCTTTTTTATGTTGCTATATATAAAAATTGTTTTTCTTTTGGTGGAGGATTGGAATCTGCATATGTATATAATCTAGTAATCTGCTATGTTTAGTTATATATCTTGAGAAAAATCTTTTAAGCTAGTTTGATGTGGTGTTGAACTTGAAGAACTTGTGTGTTAGCATTTTGATTGTTTGTTTTGAGTCTTTTTAGACTGTCTTTTATCCCTATCTTGGATACATTCCCTTGATTGGTGCATTAATATCTGAGTTACAAAGCAACTTGACCGAGTCAATACACTTAGCTGAAATTATCCTGTTAATGTAATAACCAAGCTTAAATTTGTATATACTGCTGATGATGATTTTGAAACTATGCATAATTTGTGCAAAATCAGCTTGTGATTCATTTTTTATTAATCTTTAGTTATATTTTTTTTTTGGGGGGGGGGGGGTTGAAAATGAAACATGTGAGGTAGTATTTTCATGATTCCAAGAGATTTCATTAGTATGTGTTGGTCTTAGAAGTCAAATCGAACCCTGCAGTTAACTGTAGTTTATGGTTCTCCCCCCTTAAATCATATTCTTGTGACACAGGGAAGTTGAAGAGGAATTCATCCACAAATTCCAAAGATACATCAAAAAATGGGAACCCTGATCACATTGCAGCACAGACTTTCTCATTCCGGGAGTTAGCAACTGCAACTAGGAATTTTAGAGCAGAATGTCTTTTGGGTGAGGGAGGCTTTGGTAGAGTGTACAAAGGGCGTCTGGAAAGTATTAATCAGGTGAGTCTATTTTCCCATGATTTATTTATTTGTTTATGAAAAATAGGGGGAAGTTGCAGGGTGATGAAATAGTTCTTCTCCCTTTTTCTATGTTATTCATCTTTTCCACCTTTTCCAGGTTGATCTCTTTTAACAGCAAGAATAATAGATTGAATTTTGCCAACATGAAACTCTGCGTAAAGTTTTTGTAGGTTGAGTTTGCAATATGTTTCATCCTTTCTAGTGTTGAATATAGGTTGTCGCAATTAAGCAACTTGACCGAAATGGACTGCAAGGGAATAGGGAATTCCTTGTTGAAGTGTTGATGTTAAGTCTACTTCACCACCCTAACCTTGTCAACCTTATTGGTTATTGTGCTGATGGAGATCAAAGGCTTCTAGTTTATGAATATATGCCATTAGGATCCTTGGAAGATCACTTGCACGGTAATTATATTTCGACTATGCAAGTTCCCCCTCCCCCTCCCCCTCTCTCTAAATTTGATGTTGTCTTGTTGTTGATATTGATTATAGCAGTTTGATTTGCAGATATTGCTCCTGGAAAGAAACGACTTGACTGGAATACACGAATGAAAATTGCTGCTGGGGCAGCAAAGGGATTGGAATATCTTCATGACAAAGCTAATCCTCCAGTCATATACCGAGATTTAAAGTGCTCCAACATTTTGCTTGGTGAAGGGTATCACCCAAAGTTATCTGATTTTGGTTTAGCAAAACTTGGCCCAGTTGGAGAAAACACCCATGTATCAACAAGGGTTATGGGCACCTATGGATATTGTGCTCCAGAGTATGCAATGACTGGTCAACTGACTCTGAAATCAGATGTTTATAGCTTTGGTGTAGTTCTTCTGGAAATAATTACTGGAAGGAAAGCAATTGACAATTCAAAATCTGCAGGAGAGCAGAATCTTGTTGCATGGGTAAGAAACTTTCGAGTTATCTCATCTCCTAGGGTTGGCTGATGATTTAAAAGCAGCAGAACATAAAATGAATTGCCAACTGCTCACACCAATCCTTAGACCATTCTATGAGTGAAAATGCTCTTGGTTGAATGAGATACATAACTTAATGAATATTTTCATTCACAATATAAATGGTTAAACTTGGAAAGTAGCCAGTATGGATAAGGTAAGGGGACACCATTAGTTTCATATGAATTGGCCATCCGGGAAAATTATTCTTGCATAATTTTACTTAAGCTTGAGAATTTGTGGTAAGAAATCTTTTGTATTACAATAGTTCTCAATCACCTTTTAACTAAAAATAACAAAACTTGGTATAATTAAAGATGGATAATGTTTTGAGAGAAATTTTGTCATAGTGATTGGAGAGCCCCTTTTCTTTGTTTTAGTTCTTTTAATGGTTTTCCTTTCTTAGGATTGCTGATCCCCCTGTTCTATATATTCTTCCTTGTCTCTACAAATTCTTTTTTCAAAGGGAATTTCCTATTACTGTGATGGTTAAAGGTTGCAGTAAAAGTTAGGTGAACATTTTAAGGTGCATCTCTCATAGATACTCTTTAACTGGCTTTTGAATATCTCTGTTAGAGAAAAAAAAATGAAGTATTCCATAATGAAATATGATATATGACTTGGTTCTTGCTCTTTATTTGAGTAGTAATCTTGGAAAGGATTATTCTGATTTAATTGCAGGCTAGACCCTTGTTTAAAGATAGAAGAAAATTTTCACAAATGGCTGATCCAATGCTCCAAGGTCAATACCCTCCAAGAGGGCTATACCAGGCCCTAGCTGTTGCAGCAATGTGTGTTCAGGAACAGGCTAATATGCGTCCAGTTATAGCTGATGTTGTCACAGCTTTGTCTTACCTTGCTTCACAAAGATATGATCCAAATACACAGACAGTCCAAAGCTCTCGCCTTGCTCCTGGTACACCTCCTAGAATCAGGAGGGGGCAATGATATGGAGCTCAAAGTTTGGTGGGGTATAAGATAGTCTGGAGAAAATTTCACTTGTGTTTTTTAATGGACTTCACAACATGCTTCAAGATATAGGTTTATTTTATAGATGTTAATATCAGTTGTCCTTTTGTGGTGTTCTCTCAGTTCAGAGCATAGTTGCAAGAAAAACATGGAATTTTGTTCTACTTCTGGTGCACAAAACTGCTCCTATTTGTATTTGGAGCTAAGATAGTATTTCCACTTCTTTTTCTCCAAATTTTTATTTAAGAGTAAATTGCTGGATTCATAAATTCATGTGCCTTCTGTCTTGGCATTGGCAGTGGTTACACTAGTTCTGGTGTGGCCCTGCATTCTATAGAAGTCCTTGGCTTTGCTTCTTTATTCTGTTGTATAGTTATTAAGCTCTGAGTCTGTAGCTTTTTCAACCAAGGAAGTCTCCAATATATATATATGTTGTGGCCAGATTTCGTCTTCTTGGGAAGTGTACAGATTGGGCTGATTGGTGATGCAACTTGTACTGTGCATGTGTTAGTGCGTGTTTGGTTTCACACAAAATTTACCATTCATCATTTATCATCAAAGTCAAGAGGGTTCGAGATAATTTAGTGCGTGTTTAATTTCACACTCATCATTTATCATCAAAGTCAAGAGGGTTCGAGATAATTTAGTGCGTGTTTAATTTCACACAAAAATCACGTTACAAACATGATTCGGGTCAATACTATTCTCAGGACGTTGACTTGAATCCACATTTATAGCATTGTTTTGATAGAAATCAAACACACAATTAGAATTAGTCATTGGCACTGGGGATCTGAGATTATTAATACAATACAGTGGTAATCAGTAGCACAAGCTGGTACATGAACATAATGAATCTGTGACATCAAACAAGCTAATAAACATCACGGACATCACATTCAAACTACCTGCAACTCAAGCAGACAAACACACCTACATTTGACTAAAGAAGCATCCCATAAACACAAATGACACTTTATTGGCAACAATCTACATCTTAGAGGGCGCCCACAGCAACCCAATTTTCACTGCTGAGCCTGCAGGGTAGAAATGTAGAAGTTTAATAAGTGGCAAAGACAATTAGCAGAAACCAATCACAATTATTCAAACTCAAACTTGAGGTATATGATGTTGTCTATAGTACCAAAAAACGTTTCTTGAAAATATCAACGATTTCTTTAGGATCAATTCTGGTCTGTGTATAAGCATCAATCTTGTTCACCTCCTGCAAAAGAAACATTTGTTCACGAATAAATATTATCTCGTGTAACCACATGGGAATCAGTTTACTGTAAGGTCCGTTGTCAAAGACTCAGTCATGAGAACACGTTCAATGGACCATTCTGTTTCCCCTTGCTGAGCAGATGTAGAAATTTTCTTCAAGTTTAGATTGATGATTATGATTCGTGATCAATTCATCATATAAAGGAATACTATTATGAAAAGCAGTGCAATTTCTAGAAAACAGAGAACACTGCTTCTAGCGTACCTCAATCCATGCTGCAAGTTTAGGCCTTCCTTCTGTTATATCATGCTTGAACACCTCAGCAAAAACGATATGGAATCTTTCCACAAATGGAATATAGGCAATATCCACCTGATCATCACAAGCATTTACAACTTATAAGAGAGAAAAACTATGGTCACGGATATTATCATTTATCTGATACTGTATTTGTACTAAGTCATGACTACTTTGATGCTTTGTTCCATGATCCATCAAATCACAGTGTGCTTTAGCACAAATTTGCAACAATTTCTTGCGGGTGGATAAGTAAGATACATAAAAAAAAAAAAACCAATTAAAAAGGAAAACTTTCAAGACTCTTGATTTCAACTTACCCAACTAAAGTGACCAAGAAGGAATGGCCCATCATCAAATTTACCAAGAGTATTCTCCAGGTAATCAAAGGCAGAACCTGATTCAAATTACCAATTCTGAAGGTTCATTTTGTATGTACTTAAATAACACTTTCCTCTATTTATAAACTTGAAACCTTACTTACTGGCTTGTTGTATAGGATGATCTCCTTTCAATGAAGAGTAGAGGTCTTTGATGAATGTATCAACATGAGAAATCAACTGCTCACCAAACTCTTTCTTGGCAGGATCCTGAAAGGAAAAAAGAAACTTCTTAGTTCTTAAAACTACTCAACTAAATAATAAATAGAGATAAGGGGGTGGGGGGAATGAGAATGTGCAGTTCTTACACTGGGAAATAGAGATGGCCCTTCGAAGTTAACATCTACATAATTGATCAAATCAAGACTTTCTCCCAAGACCTTCCCATTGTGTTCCAACGAAGGCACCTATAACGTAAGAAGAAAGTCATGTTCAATTCAATTAGCAGAGCATTGACTAATTTATTTCCCTCTATTAGTATCAGCAAGTTAAACACCTTGTTTTCAGGGTAGACTTTCTCCTTATACCAAGCAGGCCTGTTTAGAAGGTCAATAGGAACTAGTTTGATCTTGTCTTGTAGTCCCTGCAGTATATTATATATAGCAAAATGATCATCCATCAAGAAAAAGAATGACCTATGACTCAGAGAATAGAAGAGAAATTAGATTAGATAATCAGTTAGTAGAAATTAAGGTGAATACTGAATAGGGCTTTTCATTATTTTAAAGCCTGATGACGTTGTGTTTTTTCATCTCAGTTCAAACTTGCATCGTTCCCAAACACAAGAATGAACTGTTACTATTAAGTTCCATTGTTTCGATTATTTAAATAAGATGAAGTATAATAAAATATGATGAAAAACATTTCATTTCATCCAAAACTTTTTAAATTGATAATTTTTTTCCTGTGAACCACGTATATACTTGAGCCGAAACATCCACATCTTGATGGAATTAGATCTCCTAGCTGGAACATTTTCCATTACAAGACTCGAACCCTAGACCTAACTTAAGAGAATCAAGCATGTATCACTTGAACCAATCCCCGTTAGTTTTTAAATTGATAATTTGATTCAGGTTTTAATAAAAAAAAATCAAACCAATTAATTTTAATTGGATTTTTTCCCTCAAAACCTGAGACAAATTGATTCATGGATTCGTGCAGAGTGTAAAACATTAAACAAAGAGGAGTGAGTGAGACAGAGCAAAGAAAAACCTTATAGTTCCTAGCGATCCATACACGTTGAGCATAGGGACAAACATAACTGATGTACAACCTAAAAGAAGATGCCAAAATAATAGAATTAAAAAAATACCATTATTATATATATGAACATGAAAAACGAGAAGAAGAAGAAGCAGAACCTGGTGGTTCCATCAAAAAGAGGAGGTGGGTCGGAGGTGGAAGTTAACGGGGGAACACGAACTTCTTGCACACTGCTCAATTACGAAGAGAAGAGGGGTTAGAGAAGAGGAACCGATGCAAATAGAAAGAAAGTAACAATGTAAAAGATCATAGATCCACTGTGAATATGAATGAAGAAGTCTCTTACGCAGTTGCCATTGATGTGTTTCTTTGT
The DNA here is from genome assembly GCA_026901365.1 of Sesbania bispinosa. NCBI lineage: Eukaryota > Viridiplantae > Streptophyta > Magnoliopsida > Fabales > Fabaceae > Sesbania > Sesbania bispinosa. The sequence continues at coordinate 721,234 of QLOH01000384.1, forward strand.
TCACAAGCCTAGTCAGTAAGGTTTCGGTGGAGGGAGAATCCTTCTATTGTACAGAAACAGAATGGTGTCCACATTCAAGCGAAGCGAGTTCACAATTTATAGGGAGTTTTGGTTTACAGTAAAATTGATTTTACAGATTAACAGAATCAATTATACGAGTTTTGGTTCACGATGTACTAATACATTCGAGGTCCGAGGAGAGTGATTTGGAATAATTTACAAACTCTTTTTAACACTCTCTCTAACTAACTCCATATGATTGATTAAAATCCACGTGAATCACACCACTTGGGAGTGGGACCCACAAATTGCACTGACTATAAGGAAAGAGTATGCAGTCATAATGCACTGACTATAAAATTTTATATCATTTTTTTTAATCTATGTATTTATTATTTTAACTGTGCAGATCTCGGCTAGTTATTTTTAAACTGTAAATTAGAGATAATCTGATGTGAGGTAAGTAAACGGGTGAGAAGTCATAAGCAGTTACAAGGTTTTTTTTACCCATCTGACTTGGGAAATTAGAGACATCAACATTAGTTAGACAACATAAAATAATTTGTTAGGTTAGCCTTCGTTTGGTTCACTATTTAAATAGTGCAAAATCATGATTTCGTGAAATTAATTTTAAATCACTTTTATTCAACGTGTTTTGTAAAATGAATATCACTAGCATGTAAGATAAGGAATATCATGGTAACTCAAACCAAAACATATAATTGATCATATATATAAATATAAATATTTCATAATAATAATAATCAAAATAGTTAGTCTCAAGAAAATAATTTAGTTCCAAATATCTCATACTTTAAAAGTTTATAAATAATTGAAATTAATTCGTGAATGTGCCTCTCTATTTACATTTTTATTGTGGGTAAAGAATTATTAAAAGAAATAAAATAATATTGTAAATGTGGTGATTATTATAGTGTATGAGTTATTATATTCTGATTTTAGTGATTTTTTATGTAGTTATTATAAAAGTATAATAGTACAAATTATTACTATTAGGAGTGATTATTATAGTGGATGGTTTCTATTGATGGTTATTATAATATATTATAATGGATGGTCCTACTCCTAGAATTATTTCCTGTGGAGATCGAATATACGTATAGTCTTATACTTTTGGAACAAAAAAATATATTATAAGGATATTTTGGGTAAATAAGAGTGGACATAAAATTATCATATCCCTTTTATATATATTGTTATAGATATAGTATATCAAGCGTTATATCAATCATATTTATTTAATTTACCACATTACAAGATTACACAATGCATAATTATAAGCTGGTACAGAAACTTTATTACAAATTCACACCATCTGCAACTCTAGCCATTTCCACAAGCCTTTACATTTGTAGTGTAAAAATTCAGAACATTCCATCATGCATTGACCGGTACTGTCATAAACATCTGCTGCTAAGTTTACTACTGACCCTGCATAACAGCAATATATATTAAAAGGTTAACAAGGACGCATGAAGCATATATAGCTTGACCACAAAGAAAATAGATTATGAAATTAATTAATTAATGTTCTAATTTTTATCTATAGTACTACCAAGAAGCGCTTCTTGACAAAGTCAACGAACTCTTGTGGATCAGGTTTTGTCTGCTTGTAAGCATTGTTATTGTTCAGCTCCTGCAAAAAGACGTTTCACCTTATAGGCTTTAAAAAAAAATTGGGAACCAATACTACATTTGAAGCAATTATTTTCAGGCTTCTCAAGGATATTGATTAAAAAAAGAAATAAAAAATAATAATATTTAGGAAATTGTTAATTCAAAGGTTTTAGCACATAATTAATACATGCATAGTATAATTCATATAAGCAACCTTGAAAAAAGGCTGGTTGTTATTGTAATATTAATTTTAATTTTTTTAATAAAAACCCTAAAAATACAGGTTAATATTTATATAAAAAAAACTATATTGTGATCCTAGCCAAATGTGACCACTTCCACAGTTTTACTTTGATAGTAGGTGGGTAGCTTCAAGAACAGAAAAAAATTGATCCATCTTACTTCATTATTCTCATTAAGAAAATAAGAGAATATTTAAAATATATACCTCAAGCCATGCTGCTAGTTTAGGCCTTCCAGCTGTGATATCATGCTTATATATCTCGGAGAAGACATTTCGGAACCTTTCAACAAATGGAATATAGGTAATATCCACCTGATCATCATTCAAAGGAAAAAAAATAGAAATTCTTTAGTCATGATTAAAATTTTTTTACATCATTAAAATATCAAATGACTTGTTCAGTTCTGTTTGTTTTAGAATTAAAATATAAATAATTGATTTTAAATTATTTTATAGGCTTAATTGTATTTTTGGTCCCCCTATTATCATCAATCCGCGATTTTGGTCCCCTTACTTTTTTTTCGTGATTTTGGTCCCCTATTATTCCAAATTCGCGATCTTGGTCCTTCTAACACATAAATTTTGAAAATAGGGGACCAAAATTTTGAACTAAATCGTGAATTTGGAATAATAGGGGGACCTAAATCGCGAAAAAAAAGTAGGGGACCAAAATCGCGGATTGATGATAATAGGGGGACCAAAAGTGCAATTAAGCCTATTTTATATTTCATAAATAGTACATTATTTATTTTTAGCAACATCAATTCTATTAATTAAAATCGCCCAACCTCATAGATGACTGCCTAATCCGTATGATTTTCAAGTCTCTTGAATTTTCAACTTACCAAACTAAATTCGCCAAGGAAGAAGGGCCCATCATCAAATTTACCAAGAGCATTCTCCACATAGTCAAATGAAGCACCTGATTCAAATGACCAATTTAATTTCACAAGGCATAAGCATATAAGCATATATTCCATGTTTACTATCTTTTCTTATTCAATTCAAGAAAACGTATCTAGTTCTTACTCGTTTGTGTTATGGGATCGCCCCTGAACGAACTGAACAAATCTTTGGTAAAAGTATCAACATACTTTATCAGCTCCTCACCATATTCCTTCTTAGCAGGGTCCTGAAAAAAGTCCTCTTAGCATCATCATTAACATATAAAAAACAGGGGATAGCTGGGGCCTTGAGAAAGGTTTTCTCATTAAATAATAATTAAGCTAGAATGATTTCATTCTTACATCAGGCATTAGTGATGGCCCATCAAAAGTTGCATCTAAGTATTTGATCAAGTCAATACTTTCTGCTAAAACCTTGCCATCATGTTCCAGAGATGGTACCTACAATAAAAATAAATGGAGAACATGATCAACAAGCAAGCACAACAAATAGTGTCCAAGTTCACATTGCTTTTTCCTTAGGATTACCCACCTTATTTTCCGGGTGGACCTTCTCTTTGTACCAAGCAGGTTTGTTTTGAAGGTCAATAGGAACCAATTTGATCTTGTGTTGCAATCCCTGATATCCAAAAATTGATTACTTACCGCAATGGAAGCATTACAATATTACATACAACTTATGCTAAAAGAAAAATAAATAAATAGATGTAAGAGTGAATAATAGTTGATTAAAAGCTTTACACATACATCCAATAATGGATTGACGCATTCATTTATTGAATTTAATAACATGTGAGATGTCTTATCCATTGAATAAGGTGATAACATATTATTTGATAAAATTTCTTTACACCGAAAACGTATATCAATTAAATCCTTAAACTTTTGTAACAATGAATTGATTATACTTTAAATAGAGAGAAAACAACCTTGTGGTTCCTAGTGATCCATACGCGTTGTGCAAATGGGCATGAGTAACTCATGTACAATCTAAAAGAGAAAAACAATCCAATATATTACATTAAGGTACTATATGGGACGTGCGAAGTTGCAAAACTCAAAGCAAAACCATGAAAAGAGGGGTGAATCAGAGTCTAATAGGGAAATGAGAGAACCTGGTAGTTCCATCAAAGAGAGGTGGTGGTTCGGAGGTGGGAGACACCGTGGGAGGACGAATTTCTTGCATACTACATGACAATGTGTTTAATTGAGAAAACGAATCGATCGATTCAGATAATAACAAGTAATGAAAAATTAGAATTGGGAATATTAATAAAATTAATATATTCTTACGTAGTTGCCATTGATCTAATGATGATCTTGCGAAATACCAATGATATGATGCAGAGATTCGAGGTAGCCATTGTTCTGTTTTTATATGAAATTTTTGGTGCTGTGTGGCGCCATCAATGACGACTCATTTGCCTTTGATGTGAATAATAAACATTGTTAATGCTACATGATGCAAGTTTTAATGGTATAATAATAATTTTATACAATATTTTTATTTCATAAATATTACTGTCTACATTATCTATCCTATTAGTATTACATAGTATTTGGTAAGATCTAGAAGCCAGAGAGTCAACCACTGACCAAGTTATCGGGGAGATTTCATCTTTGAATACTGAAGGATTAATTAATCCGTAAGCTATTTAAAGGATGGAAACTAATAATTAAGGCTTTCTTTCATTATTTGAAATGAATGTTGAATCTTTAATGTAAAGTTCAATAACGTAATCATTCATTAAAATAATTCCTAAGACTAAGAGCTGGATCAGTCCTATCCTTAAGGGAACTATTTATTATCTGCTCATAGCATAGCTCTCTATATCACTTACCAGCTACCACCCTCCTTCCTATATGCCTTTCTTTTTTATGTATATATATTTACTCTTAAAAAAGATGTATATATTTGGGCTTTTCTTTTATATGACTACATGACAGGTTAGCAGAGAAAAAAAAAAGAACAAAATCCTCGATAGTTAGACCATGATTCTACTCAGAAAAGTTTTCATATTATTATATTTAATTTAACTTTATGTCCCGCAATGCTTTATTTTTAAAATATAAAAAAGAACACGTATGGGGGGGGGGGGTAATGGTAAGAAAGTAGATAATTTGTAAATGGTTAGAATTTAAATTCTTATTGAAATAGTTGAGATAGAACCATCGAGCACGTGGATTAGCGGGGCCTTGCGAATGTAGTTATGTTAAATACTTTGAGGGAGAGCCATAGAGGTCATACCTGGCTTGAACATAATTGTCTTCAGTAGAGGATATATATGGTCTTGCATAAAAAAAGATGGGATAAATTTTTGGTTTTTAAAAGAGGTAATAAATAGTATATATAAAAGTGATAAAATTATGAAATAATAATAAAAACATTAAAGATTAAACATTAGATATGGAAAATAAAAAAAGTTGTAGTTCAGTTGATAACACTAACAGAGATTCTTAGGAAAGTTTGAGAACTGAGAAGTTTTAAGTGTGACTAAGCTCCGAGCATGTAAGTGAACATCAATAACAAGATAACATTAAATATTTTGAAACAAATGAAATGAAAAATAATAGAATAAATGATATTTTTATATAATAAATATCTTGTTTATTTATATTGTGTTTTTTTTGGTGATTTTATTAATGATATTTTATTTTATTTTTTCTCTTTTACATATTTTTATTGGCACTTATATTTATTGACATAAATATAAATTATGTAATAAAAGAACATAAGACATGAAAAATAAAGTCAAAACTAGTTTTAAAATGATATATATAGATATTAAAAATATATTATATAATAAAATCATTAAAAAATATTTATATGTGTAATTTCATAAATATAAATTTTATATAATATTTTTATGGGAACATGTGTAAAAATCATGTCTTCAATTCCTCTGCCTCTTTCCCACCTCTTAAGGATTAACCATGAGTTGCGAAAGAGCCAAGGGCTTCCTTTCATGACTCTATCAGCATCTCTCTCTTCTTCGAAAAAGATTTGGAAAGTTTTATCTTGGATCTCTTCAATCTTCAAACCTTTAGGATTGCACCAGATTCCGGCCAGAGCATTCTGCAGACTGTTGGTGTGGATAGGTTTCTCAGTGATAATTCTCCCCATGAGATTGCGCGAGCATGCATGGATCGCTTCGTTAATGTCCATCATCATAGATTATGAGTGGAGTATCTTCTCCAGGGATGTCAGGTGAATCCCCCTGATTCCGAGGTATGGATGTTGACGTCATTGGTCACCTAGAAAGGGACAAAACTGCTGCATATAATGATAGGGAACACGACAAAACGGTGTAAGTACTGCGCGAAAAACCCTACTAGAGAAACCCTAGCAGAGAAACGACGCGAGGATGATTGATTTTCGATGTAGAATCTGAAAATCAAACCAATAAAAGAAATTGATTTACAAGTTGACATTTCTAGTAATTTGATCTAAAAAAAGGAAATGAATATCAACTTTTCTTTTAAAAAATATTTTATATTTTCATTTTCTGCCTTTTTTTATTATCTACATATGTTTTTTTTCACTTTATTTCATGTTTCATAGTTTTGTACAGAAAATAGAAAAATGAATAAAAATTTATTTTCACCATTTATTGCACAAAACTATAAAAATAGAAAATAAAACGAGAATGATGTAATAATTTTATAACAAAAAATGAAAGTGTTTTTATAATTAAAACTAAAAAATAAAAAATAAAAAAAAGTTTTCTAAAAAAAAAAGAAACCTTTTATCTTTTCACCTGGTTTCTATATTCAAATAAAAACTTAAGTTCAAAAAAAGTAAGGCTATATATTGTTTTTCTAGAACTTTTTATGAAAAGTAGAAATTATTCCATGTTTGGTTAAAGTTTTCATATATAACCTGAGTTAAGATCAAAATTGAACTATGAAAAACTTAATATATGTGTTTTTTCTTTCTCTCTTACGTGCAATGTATTAAATTACTATCATAAAACAAGGTATTTTTGGGCAAAATTTTATACGAACATTTTTTGAAAAATTATTTTTTCTATTTTATGAATTGACTAATACAGTTAAATTTCTACACTTTTTTTATATAAAATACAAATCATACCCCAAAAAAAATTCATTAATGAATAACTTTATAAAATTTTAAGATCTTCCTATCTTCTATTCCTTTAAAATATATAAAAATATAAAAAACAATTATAAATTCCAAAATCAGATTGATTTAAACTCTTCAGACAAAAGCAAATAAATAATCCGGTTGAAGAATTTCTACATTATTGGGAATTCTAATGCCTGCTCCAAAATCAGATTGATTTAAACTCTTCAGACAAAAGCAAATAAATAATCCGGTTGAAGAATTTCTACATTATTGGGAATTCTAATGCCTGCCTGTGAGAAGAAGCAATTTCAGTATTTGACTACCGAATCTTGGAAAAAAAAAGGAAGAAGAAGAGAATTGAGAAAGAGCCACATTCAATTATTCATGTCATACAAATTGCTAGAAAAGGGTGAAGGGCTACTGGGCTAAATATAACACGTTTGGTATGTTTAGCCCACACCATCCTTTTTGCAAAATTTTATTTCAAAATTTCAAGACAACCATCATCTATTGACCCAAAAAAAAAACCACAATCTATAGATTAAAAAGCATACGACTTGACCAAAAAAAAAGTATACAAAGTAGCAATATAATTGTATTTGTAACCCAATAAAATTGAATTTAGTAAAAAAAGATTGAAGGCAATTCAGAGCCCGTTGTTTAAATTTTATCATGATTTTACAGAATTAATTTTAAATCACTTCCGTCCAACGTGTTTCGTAAAACGTGCCTCATCCATCTCAATCATTCATTTCTAGAATCAATTCTACTCAACTGTAAACCAAAAGTGTGGATCATCTATCTCAATCATTCATTTGTAGAATCAATTCTATTCAACGATAAACCTAAAACCCTACCTAGTGAAAAATGTAAGTGAAGACTGAAGAAGGATACAAATAAAATCTTAGTCAGATTCAATAAGTCAGAGAAAGTAGTTGGATGAGATTTCAAGTTTGATTGGGCTAAAAATTCCACAAGCACAACAAAAGCAACCAAGCTGAATGGGGGCCCCATCACTTGATTACTGATTAATAGTCCCCATCATTCGGTGGGCTACTCCCTCGCACGCCCTGCACGTACGGTTCTGAGTCCTAACCACAAAGACCACTCTCTATTGACGGGTGGGGTGGGCTATGACCCTGAGCTTTGTGGTCCGTTCCGATTGGGAAATACGTGACATGGTTAAGATTTAAGAAACAGAAGAATCTTCACACCAAAAACCAGAAAAAGAAAGAAAAAACAATAAATTGAATAAATAAAATAATACTGGACCTAAATAAGAGTCCAAATTCGCAAATCCAAAAGTATTGCCCTATTTTGTTTACTTCTTTTCAGAACCTTATCTCCCGAACCGGTACGAGCCACCGTCGAACTTGAAGGTCCAATTAGCTTCTCGGGTTCGTTACCAAGCCCAATCTCCTTCTCTCACCCTCTGTCTTCTCTGCAAAACCCTAGATCGCACTTTGGTCACTCCCGGAGCTCGGTTTCCGAGCTTCCGCCTACGGCACTGCCGATCCACGACTGATTCCACTCACATACAGCTGGTAGATCTTAAATCCTAACTTTCCGATTTGTCAATTCTTTTAAGTTTCCTTCAGCTGAAGCTGCTTTCACTTTTACTCTTGCTTTCCCAATGAATCACTCGTGTTTCTCGTAATTAATATTTTTGTTAGTTTTGATTTATCGAAATTGTATAAGGTGATTGCATCGTTCTTCGATTTCAATTTTCAGGGAGTGGATAATTGGTTGTTTCTGCGATTTGAACGCTTGATCGATCCTGGATTTCTTTTTTTCTTCTTTTTTTTTTTAAGTGTGATGAACAAATTTTATCAGTTCCAGGCTTCCAGGTTCCAGCATTAGTAACACAGTGAAGATCTGATACTAGTTTTAAGTTTGATCATAATTTATTGCATGCAACTCTGGGTTGGGTACTGGGTAGTGCTTGATCTTAAAATCTGATATGGACTTCTCTTCCAGTGAACTGTTGGGTTGTTCTAATTATGATTGAGCTGGGCCGACCCGACTCAATTGTGGGCCCAATTCTTCTTTGGGTTCATGGAGAGTGATGTATTAGGCTTCATGGCCGCTGGCGCTCATCCAACATGTTACGTCTGTGACTATATTCAATAGAGTTAAACGAAAATACAGGCTTCGATATAAAACATTTAGGTACTATCGGGTCCTTGGGCCTTGTTGTTTAGGGTATGTTTAAACTCTTAGACCATGTCAGCAAACTAAGAATGCCAATTGCCAAGTGCAGGGCTTGGATATTTATCAGTATAACATTCATTGGACTTTTCCACCCACTGAAAGTTGAGGTAGTTCAACCTGCACAAGCCAAGCCAAAAGAAGTGAATTAGTGAAGAAAGAAGAGCAAACTTCACCTGCTGTCTGCAAGCATGAGTTTATTATTCACTTTGAAGTGGAGTTGTCTGTATTATGCCTTGTATTTCTCAAAAAAAAAAAAATGGTTATAGACATAATAACTATTATGTTCATTTCAAAGGATAGGATGTATGTATTTTCCTTTCCCTTCCACAATGTATAAGAGTGGGTTACCTTGAATAAATTTTGTGTTATGCATAATAGTACTCTGATAAAGATGTACAAATCTCTACACAATTTCTGCTTATGCAAATTTAGCCCTCAATTTACACTTTGCAGAACTGTGCTGCTTAAATGCATGCTTCTATTTCAGTTAAAAGATTTGCTACTTTGACAGTTCTTTATAATTTTTCATTATTTATTGATTTCTATTTTTTTAATTTATTTCCTTTATTCACGGCTTCCCAATGTGTCAAATATTCATGTAGACAAATGCAATGTATGTTTAATTGTTTATGCTAATTAAATGCCTGTATATTTTTCATAGGAGGGTTAATAACTTGATACCTCACGCTATAATGATGTCATGTTATCTTCATCCATGTGTGGAAAATGTTTCCTGATTGTAATTAACCATTAACTAGTAAATTGTTTCTTCTGGACAAAGCAGGGGGATATATACCAACACAGGATGGCTACCCTTGAAGAAGGCAAAATGGTGGTGACCCCTGATGTAAAAAATGAATCAATCAGTACTGACAAGATGAATACCCTTGAAGAAGATAAATTGGTGGTGGCCCCTGATGTAAAAATTGAGCCAATCAGTACTGATTCTCAACCTAGCAATGATCTGGCAAATTCTGAAACTTTATCTAACAGTAATATGGAAAATTCGGAGTCACAGTCCATCAAGGACCTCTCCAATTGCAAAGCACAGCCTAAAGAAGGACTTTCTGCATCTGAAACCCAGGCTACAAGTGGTGATGCAAATGAGCTGGACAACACCAAAGAAACTCCAAACAGTGAACTAGAAAATTCTGAATTACTACCCAATAACCAGTTGGGCAATGCTGGGGCCGCAGACAACAATCAGTCAGTTGATTTGGAGGCAACACTTGACAAGCCAGTGGTCAATTCTGAAGTACCACCTAACGACCAACTTGTTGGTTATGAAGCCAATCTTGACGAGAAGCCTGCTCCTGAGGCACAGCCCTCCAATCTGGTGGCCAATTCAGAGGCACTTTCAAATGATGGTTTGGTTAATTCTGAAATTCAGACCAGTAACAATGTAGCTGTATCTGAAACACTGAACAGAGATGATGTGGTTGTATCTGAAACACAACATAGAGATGGGGAGGCAGTATCTGAAACACAGTGCAGCAGTGAGGTGGTTGTATCTGAAACACAACACAGAGATGGGGAGGCAGTATCTGAAACACAGTGCAGCAGTGAGGTGGTTGTATCTGAAACACAGCACAGCAATGAGGGGGTGCCTGTATCTGAAAAACAACACAGTGATGAGGTGATTGAATGTGAAACACAGCACAACAATGAGGTGGTTATATCTGAGACACAGTGCAGCAGTGAGGTGATGGTATCCGAAACACAGCACAGTGATGTGGTGATTGAATGTGAAACACAACACAGTGATGTTGTGATTGAATGTGAAACACAGCACACCGATGTGGTGATTGAATGTGAAACACAACACAACAATGAGGTGGTTGTATCTGAAACACATCACGATGATGAGATGGTTTTGCCTGAAACACAGCACAGCAGTGAGGTGGTCATGTCTGACACACAGCCCAGCAGTGAGGTGGTCATGTCTGACACACAGCCCAACAGTGAGGTGGTAATGTCTGACTCACAACCCAGCAGTGAGGTGGTCATGTCTGACACGCAGCCTAGCATTGAGGTAGTCGTATCTGACACACAACCCATCAATGAGACTGTCACGCATGAAGCACAGATTAACAATGATGTGGTTGTGTCCGAAGCACAGCCCAACAGTGAGGTAGTGATGTCTGACACACAGCCCTACATTGAGGTAGTCATGTCTGACACACAACCCAGCAATGAGATGAGCGTCATGCATGAAGCACAGATTAGCAATGATGTGGTTGTATCTAAAGCTCAGCCTGATAATGAGTTGGCCAATTCAACAATAGATCCCAACAATCAGCTTTCCCATCCAGAAACTCTTCCGGATAATCACCAGTTCACTACTCACCATATGATTCCTGAAGATCACCTGCCTCAACCCGAGTCGCTGCCCAATTCTGAATCACCACATTACTCTGAACCAGTGGCAGACAGTCATCTCAGAGACATCAAACCATTACCCCATAATCATCTGCCTGAATATGAAACACTGCCCAACAATCATCTGGACCATTCTGAGGCACTGGCCAACCATCAGCTAGCTAACACTGAAAGATTGTCCCATGATCAGCTAGCTAATCCCCAAATGATGGCTCACTATGAGCTGGCAAATAGTGAAACATTGCACAACAATGAGCTAATCAATTCTCAACCACACTATGAGATAATCAATGCTAACACTCTTCCTAGCTATGAGATAGTTAATGTTGAAACTCCACTAAACAATGAGGAACATACCCCAGAAACACAACCAAATAAGAGGAGGAAAAAGAAGTCTATAGTCTGGGAACACTTTACCATTGAAACAGTTAGTGCTGGATGTAGAAGGGCATGCTGCAAGCAATGCAAGCAAAGTTTTGCCTACAGTACTGGTTCAAAAGTTGCTGGTACCAGCCACCTTAAACGGCACATTGCCAAGGGGGCATGCCCTGCTCTTCTGCGTAGTCAAGATCCGAATCAATTAAACCCATATACTCCACGTTCAAGGGGAAGTGGTGCTGGCAATGCTAGCAATACACCAAAGCGACGCTATAGATCCTCTAGCACTCCTTACATAATTTTTGATCAAGATCGCTGTCGTCATGAGATTGCTAGGATGATCATTATGCATGATTACCCCCTTCACATGGTTGAGCATCCAGGGTTTGTTGCATTTGTCCAAAATCTGCAGCCCCAATTCAACATGGTGACCTTTAACACTATTCAAGGAGACTGTGTTGCAACTTACCTGATGGAAAAGCAAAACCTTATGAAGTATTTTGAGGGATTACCAGGACGTGTTTGCCTGACACTGGACACCTGGACCTCAAGTCAATCTGTTGGGTATGTGTTTATTACAGGACATTTTGTTGATAGTGATTGGAAGTTGCAGAGGAGAATTCTCAATGTTGTGATGGAACCATATCCTGATTCTGACTCTGCTATCAGCCATGCTGTAGCTGTTTGCCTTTCTGATTGGCATTTGGAGGGCAGGCTGTTTTCTATCACTTGTAATCAGGCATTGACTGAAGTTGCCGTTGAAAATCTCAGACCTTTACTCTCTGTGAAGAATCCACTTATCCTCAACGGCCAGTTGCTGGTTGGAAATTGCATTGCTCGTACTTTAAGTACTGCTGCTTATAATTTGTTGAGCTCGGCACAAGGTATAGTCAATAAAATCCGGGATAGCGTGAAATATGTGAAGACATCAGAATCACATGAGGAAAAATTCCTGGAGCTCAAGCAGCAACTTCAGGTCCCTAGTGAAAGGAGCCTTTTTATTGATGACCAAACCAAATGGAATACAACATATCAAATGTTGGTTGCTGCTTCTGAACTGAAGGAAGTATTTTCTTGTTTGGACACATCTGATCCTGATTACAAAGGAGCCCCATCTATGCAAGATTGGAAGCTTGTTGAGACCCTCTGCACATACCTGAAGCCCCTTTTTGATGCAGCAAACGTTCTTATCACAACAACTCATCCCACTGCTATTGCCATCTTTCATGAAGTTTGGAAATTGCAGTTGGATTTGGCTCGTGCTGCTATGAATGAGGATCCCTTCATTAGCAATCTAACCAAACCTATGCAAGAAACAATTGATAAGTACTGGAGACATTGTAGTCTGGTTTTGGTGATTGCTGTTGTTATGGATCCTCGTTTCAAGATGAAGCTTGTTGAGTTCAGCTTCACAAAAATATATGGTGAGGATGCTCTTTTGTATGTCAAGATTGTTGATGACGGAATTCATGAGCTGTTTCATGAGTATGCAACCCTTCCCCTGCCACTAACACCGGCATATGCAGAAGAAGGAAATGCTGGAAACCACATGAGGGTGGAGGGATCCCCAGGAGGAACTCTGTTGTCGGATAATGGTCTTACCGATTTTGATGTCTACATCATGGAAACTTCTAGTCATCAAATGAAGTCTGAATTGGACCAGTATCTGGAAGAATCGCTGTTGCCACGTGTTCCAGACTTTGATGTATTAGGTTGGTGGAAGCTAAACAAACTCAAGTATCCTACTCTTTCCAAGATGGCCCGGGACATATTGTCTATTCCAGTTTCTACTGTTCCTTCTGATTCTGTCTTTGATAAAAAGAGTAAAGAGATGGACCCATATCGATGTTCATTGCGACCAGAGACGGTGGAGGCCCTTGTATGTGCCAAGGACTGGATGCAATATGGAGCAGCTGAATCTTTGAATGCACTTGTGAAGATGGAATTCTAGATTTTAGGCTGTACCCTGTATAATGGTAGGTTCTCTGGTATTTTACTTTTAGTTCTGAGTTCTCTTTTGGGTTATATTTGTAACATTTAAGTGGCTATTGGGATAATTGGACATTAATATTTAAATTATGATGTAGCTTTGGTTTTAGATGCTAGAATAGATCTTGCCTTTCCGTGATTCGTCATTGCAAGTCCTCAATGTACAATTGGAAAATGAAACCCCATTAGGATTCCGGAGCTGCAGATAATTGGATTGGGCTAGTTTTGCCCCATCAGGAATCAGCCTAATTTTGAGGCATATCACTTATTCAGACAGTATCCTGTTCCTACCTTATTGAATATGCTTCCCTGTCTGCAGTTGTATGTATAATTTTCTGATGCTTTTTTTCTGTTTAGTTTCTTTCCGTTTCTGAAACACATGTACATCCAAACTTTATGGAACACTTAAAAATGGCCCCAATAGCAACATTAAAATGACATAGAATATGAAAATATAAGATTATATGTGTCATAGTGGTCAGGAATTGCACTGGTCAATGAACCGGTAAGGGGGAGAGAGGTTCACTACCTAGTCCATCTACAGTTGCTGATGAGGAGGCAAAGAAGAAAGCCCAGCTTGCTAGGTTTGCGTTGGTTTCCAAGACTGATCCTTGGACCTTCATAAAAGGAAGGCTAGATCACTCAAGTAGGTGTATATCATAATTTGTTTCTCCAATTATATATTGCCGTATCCCATTATTAATAAGAACCGGGCATGCATAGTATCTTATCAAGTCTTCCTGTTATCTGTTCCCAGGTTTTCAAATCCATCATCAATGGCGAAGGAAACATTGAGCCAGTGATGCCCTTTGGTCCAATGCTTGTCTCAGAAAGATGAAAAAAGCATATCCTCACTCTTGTTATCCTTTGCTTTACGTGTCTTCAAATGTAACCTGATTTAATTTATTTTCTTGCTTGTTTTACAAGCTTTTCCTTAAACTTTTCTGTAGTTTTGGCTTATGAGTTATGTAACAGTTCAAGATTCCCCAGAGAGGCTTCCTCGCTGTATCTAATTTTCAACATATTAATCCCCAGATTCATCCATTATTCATTTGTGAACTAATTCCTTTCTCTGAGTCAAGTGGTCTGAAGATCAGTGAAAAATGGTAAGTTGACGTTTCAAATAAAAATCTGAAGGTGTGGCTGAATTCTTTAAATGATCTCAGGTAGGTTCTAAAACTATGGTTATTTACAAGGCTATAGCTCCCAATTCTTTTTTTTCTTCTTTGAGATAAGTGAATGCTTTGAAGATGTTTCTTAGTTTAGTTGCAAAAATTTAGAATTGTCACAGAGCTGGGTTGGGGGGGGGGGGGGATAACTCTACATTTTTTATTTATTATTACCTTGTAATTAATTTGTAACTTTTTTATTTGGATAAAAGTTTTGGAGGTATACTCTTTCTTGGGCTGAGCTTCTTTTGCTTGCTAGTCAAGTATTTATGAATGGAAGCACTTGTGCTTTATTGTGGTGGAATCAGTATATTCTTTTTTTTGGGGTCTCTAAATGCAAACTTATTTTCTTGTATTTTTCAGGTATTGCCATGAAATGGACGCCATTTCTGCCAAATCCTCGTGGTTGTATTGTCTATGCAGTTAGCATGCGATTAATTTAGGCATAATACCGGTGTTTGATTGCGTCTAATTTAGATTTGAGATTTACTTGATGTATAAAACACGGATCCATTCTTAAAATAGCTGTAACTAGCAGCTGTTTTGCACATGATGCATTCGGTGAAGGGCCACTGTAGATGGCTGAGTGCTTAATCAATCACCTGGGTGCTATTGTCCTTCTAACTATGTTTCCTCACTTAACAAGTTAGATTTATGACTCACGTAACAGCTTCAAATTTATCTAAAAAATGTATTTTAAGGTAACGAATAGTGTCTAACTGTCTATGTTTGGGTTTGGTTGATAGCTTCTTCATTTTACCTTGTACGTTTCCTATTTAACCAATTATAGCAAACAGAAGAAAGACAATAATAATTGGCTATTCTGCACGGATCAGCCTTTGCGTTCTTATTATTGTCTTTATGGTTTTGCGCGGAGGCATTGGGGTGAGGATTGTAACTTACAATGAAACAATCAAAGCCTGTTCTTGCTTCTTAGACTTACTATTGCAGCCCAGGCCCAATAGCCCACATCCTATCTATCTATATCAATAATTATAATTAATTAATTATTAATCATCATTATAATAATAATCATCTATCATCAATACTAACTAATAGTAGTCATTGTAATTCGCAAATCTACATTTTAGAAAAGGAACACAAACACAATAACTACCGAGTGTATCCGGAGGAAAAGGAATCCTACAACCACTCGTGACCAGCGCATCTATTCTGATTTCGCTTACGCGGTGTTGTGTTGCGTTTGATTCTCTCCTTCTCTTTCTCTTTCTCTTTCGTCTGAACCTCTTTCAAATCGATCTATCTTCCAGTTCCAATGGCAACAACCCCTTCCGACAACAGCAACAGCCCAACACAGGAAAACCCTAACAAAACCCTAGACCCCACCGAACCCGAACCCGAATCACAACCAGATCCAGTCCTCGCCGACAAGGACACCGTCGCCGAGGAATCCAAGGCGGAACCTGCCACCGATGCTCCCCTTACCGATGTTCAGAAGAAGATTCGCCGCGCTGAGCGATTCGGGATTTCTGTCCAGTTATCCGAGAAAGAAAAGCGCAATTCCCGAGCTGAAAGGTCTTTATCTTTTCCCAATTTCACCCTTTCATCTTCCGCTACCATGTTATCTCACTCTTTGCTATCAATATTCATTGGATTCGTTTTCGTACCCTCTTTAAATAACGGAATTGAGGTTTTTTTTTATCTCACATTTTTTCTTCGCTTGCAGGTTTGGCACTGCGTCCGCACCACAGGGATCAGATTCGTCAAAATCGGAGGAGCTGAAGAGGAAGGCTAGGGCAGAGAGGTTTTCAATTTTTCCCCCTTTTCTAATATTAACCCTAATTCCCTAAATCACATGTGAACAATTTTACTAATCCTGCTTCACAGGTTTGGGATGCCTAGTCCTTCTACAACTACTGATGAAGAGGCAAAGAAGAAAGCTCGCCTTGCTAGGTTTGCACCTGTTTCCAAGACTGATCCTTTGGAGGAAGATAAAAGGAAAGCAAGAGCACTCAGGTGGGTGCATCTCAAAATGTGTTTCTCCCATTTTATAATTACTTGTATATGAATTGAGCATGCATGCATGGTGTCTTATCAGGTCTTTCTGTTCTATGTTCCCAGGTTTTCGAATCCATCATCAACTTCTCTAGCTCAAGTCAATGGCGAGGGAAACATTGAACCAGTAAGGCCCTTTGGTCATTTCCAATGCTTTGAGTCTTAGAAAGATGAAAAAAAAAGTCTATGCTTGTATTTGACTGTTCTGTTTGTTCTGTTTCAAACTAGAAGGCAGCTATTGCGGGCAACGCTGGAGGAGGGACCTGAATGGCAACTTGCGTGCTTAATTGTAGGATATTTTCTTGTAAGTCTATGGTCTTTTCTCCTTGCCTGTTCTTTTGCTTTGGTAAATTACATTTCTCTTCAATTTTTACTTAATTTGTGATATTATTTTCTTTTTGTTATTTATAAACCTCTTGTCCTTTAACTTTTCTGCAGTTCTAGTTTTTAATTAGCAGCTGAAGTTTCGCACAGTGGAATCCACTCCATATCTACTTTTCCTAATATAAATCCCCAGATGCATCTATCTTCCATTTGTTTGCTGATGCCTTCCTCTAAGCCATGATAAAAATTCAAACGGTCTGAAGAAGCATGCTTTCTAGGTTACACCTTTGGGTAAACTTATCTTAAAATCTGCAAAGATTTGAATTTTGGAATCTACAGCCTAAAAAAACGATGAATGAAGGTTTTGTGAAAGGGACATATATTTGTTCTTAATTTCTTTTATCCCTATCATTGCCCTCCCCACATCGACTCTAATCTACTGTGTGTGAAATGCCCTTTATCATTGTGCCAAAAGGTAGTACCAGGTTGGTTTTGTTGATCTGACATCATGCTGATCCAGAATTTTCTAATGTTAGGATAGGTTTTGTTGCTTGGTTTGTCTTTGCCGAGTGATGATTAATTGAGAAATAGGCCCTCAAATATAGAATAGCTTGCAACTTGCATGTAGGTTGAGCTTGTTTCTGCTTAGTGCTTAACATGTTCTTTGTTTTATTTTGTTGGGGTGGGGGGTAGTGTTAGAGTTAAACATCATTTCATCATCGATACGGGCAAGGTTCATTTTTCTTTTTGAATGGTTATAGGTCTAATTTCTCAGTAATTAGAAAAATGAGAGAATAAACCTAGAACTACTGATGATGGCTGCATTTTGACTTGCATTTGACACTGTTTTTCCTCAATCCTTTTGAGTTGTATGTTAATGTATGTTTATGCCTACTATTACATACGATCTTGTTGGAAAATAATGATTAAAGCACATTGCATGGATCAGAAGCATGTTCCTTGAAAAGGGACCAGTAGTCTGTGTTTTGGTGCTTGTAGAAATATATCATGTTTGGTGTAGAGTTTTGCATTTCTTACTGGATCAGCAGAAATGTTAAGTTTATGTTCCTGGTACTATCTTCTGGCACTAGCTCATGAAAAAATGAGGGTGAATAACGGTAAGCTGAATGTTTCAAATGAAAACGTGGCTGAATTCTGTAGCCGTCCTGTTTTCAACTAGGTTCTAAAACTAGCTTTAATTCCAAGGCTGTAGCTTCCAATTTTTATTATCTTTGCCTTAAGATAAGTGAACCCTTTGAAGATGTTTCTTAGTTTACTTAGTTGCCTAAATTTAGTACTGTACATTTGTAGGGCTTGATGGGGAGGGAACTCTTTACTTTTTTTGTTTTATTATTACTATGTAATTTATTTTTAAGTTTTTGTTTGGACCAAAGTTTGGAGAATGGAGATATCCTGTTTCTGGGGTTGACAACTTTTGCTAGCTAGTATAAATGAATGGAAGGACCATTACTCTGTGCAATACATTTTTATAGAATGATTACCCGGATAAAACATTTTCCCCCATTTTTTAAGTTGAAAACCTTTGCATTTAATTTTTCTGTGTCATTGCTATGAATGAATAATTGGAAAACTAGCGCTATCCGAGATTATGAAGCTTACCAAACAAGCATGGCCTGGAAAATTTCTTTCTTGCAATTAAGAACCTGCAAACCTCTCTGTGCGTTAAACCAGGGAGTTGCAATGTTACCCTGATGTGTCATGGCACTCAGGAGTACTTCTGCATACCTATCCTTTTAATAATTTTGTTATTAAGTATTTTTCTTGAATATTTATTATAACGATTTATAATACAAGAAAAATTATTGGTCAGTGGATAATGGATATATATAATGGCAAATGGCAAAAACCATTATCTCCGAATGCTGTACGTCGTCTCTGTCTCTGATAAGTATCATCTTCCAATATGTAACCGTTATTAATTTTCGGTTCAGTCTGTTTTTAACACAACTTGGTACTTGCCTCGCGATTTGTACCTCGATATTTGATAGGTTTTTCTCTTTTCTTTTCTAACCTCTCAACACTCTTATGTGTTAGCCCCTTTTTGGTAGCAAAGAGGGAAGGGGAGAAGTTGGTAACTTCTCTTGTTTGGTGGAAGAGAGAAGTAGGGGAGAAATGATAAAAAGCTGTGGGTCTCATCAACTTTTTATTTTTCTCCAAATTTGAAGAGATAGGAGAGAAATGCATTATTTGAAGAACCTCACATATTTCTCTTTTATTTCACACTCATTTCTCTCACACTAAACAATTTAAAAATATATTTCTCTTTTATTTCACACCTATTTCTCTCACATCAAATAACCTAAAAATCTCCTCTATTTCTTCCCTATTTTTCTTTTCCTCATATTGCTCTTATTTTATTTTTTCTTCATTCGACTCTCTACACTATAAAACTATTTTTGTAACAACTTTATTTCCCTTGCCCTCAAGCGGGGAGGGAAATCTAACGCATTAATGCCATAAAAATATGTCAGAAATACAAAAACACGCACAAATTAATATATAAATTACAGAGCTTAGCTATTAGGCACCCTCGCTTGAGTTGACTGAGGCCGTTGATTCATCGTCGTAGGAAATAGCATGTACAGATTACACACTAAAATTGACAAAAAAAAATGATTACACACTAAATATACGTTCTCGTTAATCAAATCATTAATTAGGTGAACAGAACTTGAGAGAGATCCCTAGGGCATTTTAAACTTGCTTAGTTATAGTTATTATTATTGCTTCATCTTTATCTCCACATGTAAATTGTTACTATTTTCTTAATTTCAGCTATCAGCATAAATGTTACACACTTTTTTCTTTTGTGAGGAATAACCAAGGATGTGCATCTTTTTGAAGTCTTCCTTGATAATAAGTTGGAAAGAGTTAATTTTCCATAAGAATCTTGAAGCTTCACCCATAACCACAAACTGCTTTAGGGACTTGGAAATCATGCTGCTGTTGTGGAAGTATGATGTTAAGTTATCTACCTAACTGCTTTATACAATAATTCTGAAAACAGGTATTAATAGAAGCCCTGAATTCTTTGCACTAAGAATTTGCATGCCCACCTCCTCTGATTGAAAGTGGAGAACCCCAGAGAGAGCTATTATCAATCAATTTGGGATTTAGAAATACAACAATTACTGTAATATCATCATGGAAGTGTCTCCTTACACCTTGTTCAATCTTTTGGAGATCTGAGAATCTCATTTCTCTCTTCTTAGCTGCTTCTCTAAGTGCAGCTTTCACAAGCCTCCTAGCAATTCCCTGTTACATGAATCACACACCAATAATCAGAAAAGACTCTTAAATAAGAAAACTTCTTTGAATTGACAGAATTGAACCTTACATTGCGTGGGTTATTGCTGACTATATCAACAGCCTCTTGATTGCTGAGCTGCTCCCATAAACCATCAGAAGCAAAGATGAGAAATTGATCATCAGGGTGCAGTTTATGCATTGATATTGATGGTTCACAACTAAGAATTGGTTTGAAGAAGGTTTCAGGTAGTCTGAATTTATATGGTAGAGGCTCCTTGTTAAATTCTGCTTTCTTCAGATATGCATCACCTATGGATCTTGAAACCTGCAAAGCCAAGTTCTCTTCTGTTCACATGGATTTGGAGTAATAAATTAAATAGTCCTAGCTTATGTTTCTGCTCTATATTCATTTAACTATTGAGTTTTTCCTCTGTTTGATTAAAAGAGTTTTCCTTTAGAATCAAAAAGCAATATAAATCTTTCAAATTTCTACCTGTATGAGTCCTTTCACACGCCAAACATTGTGTTTCATAACCACTATTTGTGAATCATAGGGGTGCTTTGACCGAAGTTCATCTCTCTCAGTCTCTATGTTAACGTTGTGTTCTGCAGACAATTGAATAGCTAATGTTTCCCTTGTTGCTCTCTCCATTCTTCCTAACACCACCCTTGAGTCTCCTGCATTTGCAACATATAACATACCATTGCAAATTATCCCAGCCAAACAACATGTACCCGCTGATGCAATCTGTGGCTTGCTTAACCACTGTTTCTTGACAAGAGAGAGAAACCCATCTTCTGTTGCCACAAAGGCCTTTCTGATAACCTTCTCTGAAATACCTTGATGTTCAGCAGCAAAGCCTGGTTCACACAGAAAAATTAGTCTAATACCACAATGAAATTAATGAGAGAACAAGATTTAGAACATGTTTGGTTTAGCGTTGAAACGTGGTAAACTCACGTTTCCAACGTTAGAAATAGTTGCGTTGGGGAATTCAAACTTATGCCAAACCAAACACACAATTGGTTTTCCTAATCTTCAATTCATTTGAAAAGTAGCATAGAACAAAACTATATTACCAACAACAAAGATACATATATGCTTGCTTATAACAAAGTTGAGAGCATACTCTTGAAATTGCTGAAAAGATTGTCAGTGACAAACTGTGAGGCTGCAGTTCCACCATGACCATCATATACACCTATAAAGGTCCCTTGAGGACCTAAATAGTCAGAACTCAAAGGTCCAGATTCAAGTTGGCTACGATCCTCCAAAGAACTATTGGCTTGAATTACAGCCATTGAGAATTCCCCATAAAGATGGTTCCCCAAATCCTTGTACCATAGCAACCCATCAACTCTCCCACTCACATCACCATCATCACCCTCAACAGTTGGTTTCCAGCAGGATCTAACCATTGTTATTTTTACTATCCCTTCTTCAAATAATTAAAAGTTCAATCAGGTTTTTCTTTTGCCTTCTTATGCTTCAAAGGATCTGAAGCTATATATACCTAGGAGAGAAGTAGGTATATATCATTAGATATGAAACACGTTTGAGCTAAAAACCAAATTGGTATGGGCTGAACTAACTGAGAAATGTACCTTGGGATAAGGAACTGAGTTGTAGCTTTCATGCAAGTACAGAGAATAAGGAAGCGTGCTGGTTCTTTGTACCTTGAACGTGAGTTGAATGCATTTGCGCCATATTCTAGGAACAGACTTAGCTGTAAAAGCACATGTGGACTTAATATGGCAGAGTTGGTCTAAGATTTGAGAGATGAAAGGGAGCAATGGATAAGAGAAGGATTTTGGATCTTTTTGACAGAGGATCTTCAGAGCAATGTCAGACTAGATCTAAGATCAGGAAATCAAAAGAGATTTAAACTACAAACTCTGACATTGTAATTCTTGTCCTTTCATTTGTCCCTTGTGATTGTGATGTTTTGTGGCTTTTCATGGCTGAGATTTCACCTTCAAAACCAATATTAATTCCTCAGTATTAGGTAACTTGGCTTGTCTACCACTTCCATTCCACCTTCCTTTTTTCTGGGTAAACGTCACCTTTTCCCTTGTTTAATTTTCGTGAAAAATCATAACTTACTACATTTGGACTTTGTGACCCACAGGTTTTCTGACCCTTTTACTATAATGGGTTGGTTTATACACTTTATCATTCAACTGTAATTGTTTTTTTCCATGATTTCTGTTAAATATCACTTTTGCTTCACTTGAGAAGAGGTACAAAATCTTAAGCTAAATTAATTATGTGTAAGAGTGGTTCTTTCTTTCACACTTTCTACCTAATTGATCTTGTGAACAACAACGTCTGTGTATGGTCAAACAGATGTTTAAGTCAGAAAATTCACGTTTGCTTTTACCTAACAAATTTAATCAAAAAAGTAATTAAACGTTTGTTTTGTCCCTCAAATTTAATCGAGATTTGCTTTTAGTTCATATAATTCAAAATCCGTGAATTTGATCCCTCAAAAGTGATAATACCGCTTTCTAGTTCTTATAGATGAAAATTCGTAGTAAAATCTATAGTAAAACTGTGCAATAAGAACTAAATTGATATATTTTCAAGTGAATGACCAAAACCACCAGTTTTAAATTACTTAGACCGAAATCTTGACTATATTTCAGGAAATAAAAACATATTTAACCCAACATATTAAAAGTGTTAGAAATATATTCATTTATGTGTTTTTCATCCAACAACTTAATTTTTTGGATAATTGTTTCATAACATGGTATCAAATCCTTGCTGCCTCCATTATTCAAATTAAAAAAAAAAGTTTAATTTCAGTAAAACGTAGTGAACTTGTGTATTGTCCGCACTTCAAGCCAGACTTACTTGAAAACACGTGTTAAAAATATATTGATTCATTTCTTTCATCAACGGTTTAAATTAACTATTAGGATAATTTATTAATGACAAAGAGGACATGCTATATCTGCCACTGTGATACCAAATTTATTCACCCAATTTCTCCTGTGGAGTTTCATTTCAGTAAGGATTTGCCTGCATCTATGTCACTGGCTCACTGCATCTTTAATCTGCAAATTTTTTTTAAAAAAAAATTATCACTGAAATCTAATCTTGATTTTATTAAAAAGAGAATAAGGCCCCTTTGATGAAACTTCACCTACCTGTATGTTTTGGTCTAATAAGCTTTATGAAAGTTTTGATAGGGAAAGGTCACGAGTAGACTTCAGACCGCGGCTGTTATTATACACAAAAACATATGGTATGTGCATAAAGACACCTTGGAACTTGTAATCATGCATGCACTCTTTCTATATAACAACAACAAACCAACTTGATTTCCTGATTCCTTCGACAAGAATCTAAATTTGTGGTCATCGTATTAGTTTAGTAGCAATTGTATATGGAAATAAAAATGGGAGTATTTAATTAATACACATTTATTCATTTTGTGGTTATATATAGATATTGGCTAAATGGATGATGTTTTATATATGGGTTCCACTTATAATAAATATGGATGTGAGTTCTTTAGTGAATGGTGAGTAATCATGACTATATGATAGATCATATTTAGTTTTAAAAAGATTTTCAATAAATAGTCAGGCTAGCAGGTGGGCCTGTGCAACCCAACCTTACTCAAAATGGGAAAATGTAAAGTATATATAAATCCAAAATAAATTAATGATGTTAGTTACATATCTTATCCTCATGAATTTTCTAATACAGTGTCTGATTGGTTTTCAACTAAAAAGTCATAATAGACTTTTCAATTTTCACAAAGCTAGTGTGTTAATCTACCTTTTGGTGAATGTGCGTTTGCAAGTGTTCCAATTGAAAAACAAATTGCTCTTCTCATAACTATTTTTAAAAAGACTCAAATAACTAACTTTTTTTTTACTCTTCAAATAACTAACTTTAAAGTTAATAAAGAAAACTTAATTAATTTGTGAGGATGATATGCGCTCATACCGGTAGCTTTCTCAAACTCTTGCATAATTGTTAATTTGTTATGCAGTAATGTGAGTAAACTTTAAACTCGGTCCTCTAAAGTTTAAAGTGTCACCATATTAATTATTTTAACATTTTTTCATCAAATTTATCCCTCAAATATTAGAGTATCACCATCTTAGTTATTTAAAAAAATATCAAATTAGTCCCTAAAAAATAAACATTCATCCATATAAAGGACTTATACAGGAACTAAAAAATAATTTGGTGACAATTTTATATATTTAAGGGATTAATTGGTGGAAAAATTAGTTAGAGAACTAATATAGTAGTATTTAATTTTTGAGAAACTAATTTGATGATAAAATAAGACTAATTTGGTAATACCTCAATCTTAAAAGAATCAAATTAAGGGTTTAATCATAGGACGATTCTATGGTGGACCAGATAAAATTTGGTCCACCTAGTCCAGCTTCCATTTTTTTTCTTACAAAAGGTAAATGAATAATTTTATTTTTTATTAAATAATCTTTATATGATTATTTGAGTTTAATTTAAGGAAAAATATGAATTTACAATACAACCTATGCTAATTTTGTTGAGGATATATCAATTTAAAGTTGAAGGGCAAAATTTTACATTAAACGGTAATATCGAATTGAGTTTTTATTATTTTCAAGTGATATTTCATAAAAGCAACTTGAAACTATTTTAATATCAATCATTAATAAAAATGGGCATTGAATTTGGTGATTAGAGATTTAAATTACTATATTTTTACATTTTGGACCACGTGAACCATGGTCCATCGTAGACAAACCCTTAATCATAATATTTTAGTCTCAATTTTTTATGATCCAAATAACCTGAATTTTTTACACCCCCAATTTTTATATTCACTTTACACCTCTCTATTCCTTCTAAGGGGCATAGGTAAAGGGATGGAAATAGGTCGAGTCGAGCCAGACTTTTCAAGTTATGAGTCTGACCTGCAACTTAAATCCTTGGCATGAGTCTGACCTATTTACCTGATATAGCTTTATTTTATGGTATGAGTCTGGCCTATTTAAAGCCTGACATGACCTTAAAGTCTGCTTAAAATCCTGTTTAAGGTACTTGATTCATTATGTTTTATTTTAAAATATGCGAAACACTTTTTTTATATTAAATATGCGAAACATTATTATTGAACAAAACATGTGTGTGTATTATATATATCCTGTTTAGATGTAGGGCATTGCTGCATTAGCAAATAATTAGCTACTTATATATGAGAGATAAGTGCATTGAATCAAATCCAAGAGGGAATAATGAAGGAGCAAAGAAATTTCCCTATGACTAGGCAATCCAATCCTTGCTAACAAGCTATATATGAACTAAAGTCAGCAATTCCTGCTGGCTAATTAATTAATGTACCTTATTCAAGCCTATTCTAGCCACGTGAGCTGACCCAATTGAAATTGCATGTGAAAGGTGAAACCATGTTTGAATTAATAGAAAGAGGTGAAATAATTAAGTGAAACGGAATTGAGTTAAAATAGATTCTACTAAATTAAATAGGACGAAAAAAAATCATTCCATTCCATAATGTTTCACTTTTTCTTCCCCTTTAATTTGAGGGTACGTACAGAGGAAGGTTTACATTTTCATTTATAAAGTTGCATCAGTAGAGGTTTTACAACTATGTAACTTTGTCCAGTTTTTATTATAAATAAACCAACAATTCCAATTCCAAGTATATATAGTAATGTAAATGAAAGGTCATTCACTGCCATCAAGTGATGACCATATTCATTATTCAAAATGAGTTGAAAGCCTAGAAGTCTAGAAACCCACCTCACATGCTTATTGTGACAAATGAAACCACAATTCACAAGAATTTTAGTTCTATTGATATAGAAACAATTTAGTTCTAATATTACTATCTCAGTGTGCAAGGTTAAGTTGGACCAATATCAGAAGCCTTTCTCTGGCCTTTGGCCACAACAAGTTTCCATCTTTGTGTGTTTGGTCGTAACTGCTATCTCTGAGTCACCTTCCCCTGCAGCTTCAGGCTTCAGTCCTTCACATCAGATGGAAAAGTGTCTCACCGTCACCGTTGATTTTGAATAAAAACGAGTTAATACGTGTTTGATTTATTGTTAAATCACATTTTAAACGTGAAATCCAGCCAATGCTATTATTTATAGGATTATCCATATTCATAATTAAAACATAATTTTACAGTAAATCAAACACACTTAATAAATGTGATGATTTTGTTTTGTTTGAAAGTAAAATCCATGTCTGTTGGGCTGTTCAAACAGGGCCACACAGACAATGAAATAAGATATTGAAAGATTATTTTAAGAGTAAACCATCACTTTAATTAGTCCCTGAAAGTGTGGTCAATTATCAATTTAATCCCTAAAAGTGTTAAATGTCAATCATTTTAGTCATTTTGCTTAACATTTTATTAACTAACGCACAGTAACAAAAGGACTAATCTGACCGACGTTTAACATTTTCAGGGACTAAATTGACAGTTTTTTCAATTCATGGACTAAATTGACAGTTGACCACACTTTCGGAGACTAAAGTGGTGGTTTACTAATTGTTTTAATCGAGTAAATAGGATAAAAAAATTCCCTATAAAGAAATCGAGTTTTGCTTTTAATATTAGTAAATATTCCACCTGTAGCAAAAAAATTTAACAACTCATAAATATGACCCAGATAATGCATAAATCTCATAACAACTATGATATGTACATTAGAGATATTATAAAATATTATAAGTAGTAATAATAAGGTTCAACTCCCCTTGACGATGATCTCTTACTTACTGTGAAGAGGTCTTTGGTCATGAAATCTCACTGCTAGGACATCTTCATAATTAAGATTCTTCCTCTCCTATGATAATGATGATATGACATAATCCATATGCCTTTAGGTTCATGAAAGATATAAAAATTTCAAGTACTTGAAAAATGCTCAACTTCAAATTTGAATAATGGGAAGACATTTCGAGAAGTAAAAAAATTATTTGCAACTCAAGTACTACTCAACAGTGTTTTCAAAATCAAATATTGAATATGGCTTTTGCCGGTATGCTCTATCATACAGGAACACAGAGAGACACACATTATTAGTGATTTTCGTGAAATACAGACAGACATAACTCTGAGCCCCATTTTATTTTGTTGTCACATGAAATTCAATGTTTGAACTTTGCACGAATAAGATCAACCTATTCTGTCCATCTTTAGCAGCTCCACTTCCTGTTCCTGTTCCTGCGTTAGAGCCGCGTGATCAACTTGAATTGTGTTTTATTTTATTTTATTTTATTTTCTCCACCAAAAGTCATATTTTTACATCAAAATATATGCACCATTTATACATTACTTATTTAAAGAAATAAAGAAAATAAGCAATAAAATATGTTAAAATCATGTATAATACCAACATGTATGGTCCGAGTGGAAGGGGTTCGAGTCCCTTAAGCATATAGTCTTGGTTATTTTAGAAAGATATTTTGGAAAATAAAAAAAATCGTGAATAATTATGTCTGTTTTTTCCCCACCCTTCTCGTCTTCTTAATAGTGTATAATATGATATCTTCATTTTATGAACGAAAAATTGTATGAATGTGTATTTGATTTAAAATTGAGCAGAATTAATTCTAGAATTAATAATTAAAAATGAATGATATATACACGTTTTATGAGACACATTAAATAAAACTATAAAAGTGATTTAAAATCAATTATGTGAAATTGATTTTAGAGTGTTTTAAATTTTAAACCAAACATGCTATTAGCATTGGATATGATAAAAAGATTA
This sequence comes from Sesbania bispinosa, assembly GCA_026901365.1. Lineage (NCBI taxonomy): Eukaryota > Viridiplantae > Streptophyta > Magnoliopsida > Fabales > Fabaceae > Sesbania > Sesbania bispinosa. Next base: position 749,605 of record QLOH01000384.1, read on the forward strand.
TATCTTTCTTTCCCACATAATAAAACAATTGCAATTAATATTCAAAAACGGGAAGAGAATTAATTAATTACGAATACCAAACTGGCCAGTAAAGTTGTAAGTTTCAAAACAAATTGTTAACTTTGTGATAATACTTAATAGAGGAGTAGTTGAGATTGATCATGTTACCATTAAATTAACATTGAACCATAAATTACTATGATAATTAAGGTTTTCATATTAGGCTTACATTGCTCTTACAACGTGTTTGATTTAGCGTTGAAATGTAGTAAAAACACGTTTTCAACGCTAAAAATAGTTGCGTTGGGGAATCCAAACTTGAGTTTGATCTGTTTCAACGCCAAACCAAACACACAATAATCATAAAAAACTTCCACCTAACTATACATTATTGTTATCGGATCCTAACTACTATAAATAAATGCAAGAAAGAATTTAAACCTCCACCTTTATTATTTGGCATTTTGCATGGACCACTTCATTTCTATTTAAGGGGACACATCCCTTTGGCTTTGAGTTGGATCTCTTGGGTCACCGCCCCCCGTCTAATTGTAATTGCTAATAACCAGTAATTTGAAAATCGGACCGGCCGGTTGAACCGGTTGGACCGGGAACCGGACCCAGGTCCGGTCCAATAAATCCTTGAAACCGGTGTGTCAAAAAACCTGAACGAACCGTTTGTAAACCGGTATTAAAGTGCAAAACCGGCTAGAACCGGTGTGGTTTGCGGTTCAGGATTTGTATATTAAGTGTTTGTTACTAAAAAAAAATATAAAGAGTAGCGCCCACCGGAATCAAACTCACGCTCCTCTGTGAACAGCAATGTAGCATTACCACTAAACCACACATGTTTCTTATATACTTAGTGCAAATTATTATATATAAACACATTTTGATTGAATATAGAAATTCATAACAAGTCAAAACATTTAAATAACAAGAAAATTTATAAGATAAAAATATATTTAAAACAAAACAAACATAAATTATAATTATGAATTTATAATATTTCATTTATTATTAATATTAGATATATTGTCATATTTTTTGATTATAAATATATATTTTAATTAAATATTTTGAATTTATTATCTCATAATTTAATATAATTAATATTAAAAAATTAAATTTAATTAATACCGGTTCGATCACGGTTGAACCATTGAATCGTAAACTTTCACCGATTTAATTATCGGTCCGGTTTTAAAAACATTGCTAATAGCGTTACTACATACAGGGTGTTGACGGATTGGTTTAATTAAAATCCGAAATTCCGAATCCATCATATTTAATTAATTTAAATTTGATTTTTTTAGTGAATACAAACTAAATCAAACCAATTAAAATCTGTTAGTATGGTTTTTTAGCCATGAGGCTAAGAAAAAATAGATTATTATAATTATTTAAATTTTTATCCTTACATATTATTTTTTACAAATTTCTATATATTCTCGATGGTGTATTTTACGGTAAAAGACTTTGAAATTTTTGTATAGATACATGGGAAAATTACATACACGTGTACAAAGTTATCGGTCATTCGTTGGTTTTTAACGTTGGTCCTTGAATTCATAATTTTTTGCATAACAGTCCTTTATGAACAAGTTAGGGTTTTCTTGGTCTATTGAGGAACAGGTAAAAGGATCACTGTATCGCACAATGTTGAATTAATCCCTTCAATGGACAAACTGCAACTCTCGAACAATCTCACTTCAACAATGAACCTATTATTACATAGTTGCGACATTAAACTACCTTGTGCATCAATAGTGTTGGGCGATTAATGTACCTAATGTCAAACCATTGATGTGAGATCCGTAAGCCTTCATATGCAAATAAGGCTCTGCACAAGGACCAACAATAAAAATAAAACCGTACTTCATAACACCCCGTTATAGGTAATGAATCCATGTCGTTGCTTTTTTAAAATATTAAATCAATGGCACAGATGACTTATACACGGTTACATTTTTTTTCAACTCATGTACCGTAAACTTTGCCTATTCTTGAAATGATTTTATACAATAATTAAAATTAATTACAATTATTTATCTCACTTTTAATTAATAACTAGTTTTTTTTGTTTAACCACATGTATCCTCCACATGAGGCAATCTTGTTCAACTTGGGATCAATCACATCATGGTGGGGCTAGCTCTCCCAGCGGGGATTTTTTCATCCACAACACTCGAACCCGACACTTTACTTAAAGGAAATTATTAAGCATGTACCGCTTGAACAAACCCCGATTGATAATTAATAATTAGTTTTTTCCACCGTTATAATTATATATCTCATTAATATTTTTATCCAAAATATGATAATGAAATTGAAATAGTAATCACGACAAATTAAAATATACTTGTTAAAACTAGACGCATAAGAAAGTTAAAATGATTGGAAAAATAAAAGACAAAATGTCAAAGAGAATTTTAAGGTACTAAAGCCTAAAATATAATAAAGTAAAAATAAAAAAATAGTTGATTGGGTTGATTAAAATTAAAAAAAGATAAATCTAAAAATTGAACCGATTGTAATGGGTTTTGTTGGGTCGGGATCCTCTACGGTACTTCAGATTTTACAGTAAAAATTTTATGGCCATAAATTAGTATATTAACTTTTAAATATTTTTAATTGATGCATTTAAAAAATGAATGGTCGAGATCCTATCTAGTTTTTTTATAACAGGAGAGGATTTGGTCCCCTTTTTGTTCGGGGTTGAAGTGAAATAAATCATTCAAAATCAAATAAATCTGAACTGATTTTGTTGATTTAGTTTCGATAATTGCATTCATCGGATCAAAACATAAAGGAAAAAGTATATTTTTTAGAAACACGTATTTATTTATTAAAAAAACGACTTTTATATTTTTCACATCTCATTTCTATTATATTTTTTGGTTAAATATATTTTTAGCTCTCAATTAAAATATAGTGAAATTTAATTTTGGTCCTTATTTTATTTTTTTCATTGATTTTGATACTCTATTTTTTAAAATCACATGATCTTATAAAGTACTCGTCGTTAGTTATATTCCGTTAAATAATGATGACATAGCAACTTTTTTGTTGTAGATTTTTCTATGTCTTTTGTTCTGCAGATTTCAAAATTCAAAGGAAAATTTGTAAGAAATTTACTATAGATTTTTCTATAATAAAGCAAAGAAATTTTTAGCGTCTTTTTTATGAAAAAATTTGTGATTCTTTTAGAAATTTACTATAGATGACTTTTCTTGAGAAAAAGTCGCAACAAATTTGCTGTGTATTTTTATCAAGGAAAAGTTGTAATGAAACTGTGAAAATTACTTAACGCAGTATATTTAACAAAGAGGACTAAAAACATGCGATTTTAACAATATTTTTAAAATCTGACCGACAATTGAACCGGTGAAGGCACTGATTCATGGTTCAATGGTTGGACTGTAGTTAAACTGTGGTCGGACTGGTAATGATTAAATATATATTTTAAATATTATATTATATTTTTAAGTAATAAAATCATACAAAATCTCAAGACATATAATATTATAAATTAATATAATTAACCTTATTGCATGTGTTATAAGGTAAAAATTTAATAATGATTTGCCAAATAATAAATATTTATGTGTAATATTTAAAAATTTATCTTTATTTATCTCAAAAATATTTTAGAATACATAAAAAATTGAATTTTTTAAAAATGGCTAGTTCAATTGGTTCTTTGACACCAATTGTTCGCCGGTTTTCACCAATTTTGGACCTGTTTGACCGGTTCCCACCGGTTCTGAAACCAGTAGGTTCTTTCAGCATAATGGACGAGACTTTGGACCGATTTCCGGTCGGACCGATTGAATCGACCGGTCAAATCCGTTTTTCTTAACATAAGATTTTTAAAAATGGTGGACCAAAACCAATAAAAAACAAACGAGAGACTAAAACCAAATTTCATTATATTTTAAGGGACGGAAAACATATTTAACTCTATATTTTTTTTTATCCTCTCACTTTCTATAACTATCCCATTTTTATTCCATCATATTACTTGTTATATTTCTTGCTCTCTCTCTTTTACTTTTGTTTTTCCTGTTTATCCCTTGTGTGATACCCATTTCACACAATCACGCTCCATTTTGGAGTTTAAATAAAACTTTTTTGAAAATGAATATCACCCCATACGTGATGATCTAATTACTAAACCTTAAAAAATTATCCACAAAACTAGCTTAGAGATGAAAAATGAACAACTTCTCCTTCCACCCTAAAACTCATTAAATTATACAATTTTGATAATATCAGCTCTTAGATAAGAATTTTAATGTAAAAAAAATTATTAAAATAAAAAGTGTTAATTACATTAAAAATATAAATGAATAACAGATATTTTTATTTTAATAATAAGATTTATATTTAAAAATCTAATATTCTCAATCTAAAAGCTGATTTTATTAAAATCATAAATCATATAATTCCAATAAGAATAGCTTTTATTTCTATAAATATACAAGTTTTCTAGTTTTGAGTTCAGAATCAAGTCATTAATTAAAGAGAAAAAAAATATACAATCACCCAAAAGTGTAATGTGAAAGTTTAAAAATTAATTGAGATGGAATGTGAAAGCTCAATGTGTATTTACCATAGATAGAGTTTTTTATTTTTGTCTTTAGTCTATTTTTTAAATATTTTATTTATATCAAAATCATATTTTAAATGTGTATTTAGTCTAAACCAATTACACAAGCAGTGACAAATTTTTAATGTTTAATATAGTTTATAATTTGTTAATTAATTGTAGTAAATGAATGAGTCTAACCTTATGTTAGACTGTTAGAGTAATGTGATGTAATGGTGATCTAAAGAGAAAGACTCAATTAAAGAATCATGAAACTATAGAAATTGAGCAAGTTTCTAAAATATAAAACCTATTTGAACGTACAGTCCCAAAAGTACAGCAAATAATAGAATAATTAATTTAATCTTAATTTTATTATGATAATTTTTTTAACCCTAAATAGAAACGAGTTAAGTGACTTATTAATAGAGGTTGATTCTAGCAATTAAAATAAAAATAAATAAAAAGATTTAAAATAAAATCAATTTATATTTACAACTTCTTAACCAAATAATTTTATTTATAAATCAAACCAATCACTAAATATTTCATCCCAAAAAACTTTAAAAAAAATTCTAAAATATTATGCATGCCTCTCTTCTCCTGGCTAAAATAATAGCTAACATCGAAGTCTTCATCGGGTTAAGTTGACTAAAATCAACTCAATAATTCAAACCAAACAAAATGATTATTTGGTTCTAGTTTCATGATTTCTCAACTTAAAACTCCAACTCGATCAAATATTTTATTTTTAAGCTTTTTGGAGTTGTGCATTTTTAGATTCTAATAATTAGGCTTTTTTTGTCGTTCTAAAATTAGGCTTATTCAACCAACGGGGGTTGGTTCAAGTGGTACATGTTTGTTTCCCCTTAAGCAAGGTCTCGGGTTCGAGTCTTGTGGATGGAAAAAATTCCCGCTGGAAGAGCTAGCCCCACCATGATGCAGATGTAAGGATTGCCTCCCGTGGAGGATACCTTTGGTTAAACCAAAAAAAATTGATGGAAAAAATCCCCGCTGGAAGAGCTAGCCCCACCATGATGCAGATGTAAGGATTGCCTCCCGTGGAGGATACCTTTGGTTAAACCAAAAAAAATTATCCCCGCTGGAAGAGCTAGCCCCACCATGTAAGGATTGCCTCCCGTGGAGGATACCTTTGGTTAAACCAAAAAAAATTGATGGAAAAAATCCCCGCTGGAAGAGCTAGCCCCACCATGATGCAGATGTAAGGATTGCCTCCCGTGGAGGATACCTTTGGTTAAACCAAAAAAAATTATCCCCGCTGGAAGAGCTAGCCCCACCATGATGAACCAAAAAAAAATTATCCCCGCTGGAAGAGCTAGCCCCACCATGATGTGAATGTAAGGATTGCCTCCCGTGGAGGATACCCGTGGTTAAACCAAAAAAAATTAGACTTATTCTCTTCTTCCGACTCTTCTTCATTGAATATAACACTCTCATCCAGTACCTAGCTAAATCATTATATGATATTCTTTCAAAATTATTTTATAAAATAGTTTTTTTTTAAAAAAAAAAAGCCAAAATCAAACTGATCCAATATTAGTTGAATATAACTGGATCACATTATTTAGCCTGCAAGGAGATGCTCCTGGTCCAAGGATTATGAGATCCATTTAGTTGCGGGCTGAATTAGTTTGGTAATGTTTATCTCCATATTGAACATATAAATTGAATGATAACTGAGGAACTGGACTTCATAACTCATAAGGTCGGTAGTTTTAAATACTCGTATTGGGCTTCATGGCTACCCTACTACCCTTATATATTTCCATCAATTTCCAAGGAGCAAAAAGCTCGATACTTTATTCAAGTCACTTTTCCCCAATGTTATAAAACTCGGACCGGTGATCGACTCGGTCAAGGTACTGGATTAATGGGTCAATGGTCGAACCAGTGAGTCACTGGTTGAACCGGTTAAACCGGTATATAATAAAATCTACAATTCCATACTTAAAATTTAAAATTTATTACAAAATATTAATGGTATAAACCACACACACTTATTTATGATTTATTAATAATTAAATATGATTTCAAATTTTAATAATAAGTTAAATAATATAAAAATATATTTATGTTTAATAATATATATTATAAATTTTAAAACATATTATATTGTAAATAACTTACAAACAGTTTGGAAGATTGTATATTGAATAGCTGAGCGTTTAGGCTTTGGAATACGTTATATATTTAGTTAGGCACATATAGTATAAGCAAAAGGTGTGGTTCAGTGGTAGTGCATCATCTTGCCCCTTCCCTCTACTCCATCAGGTCCCGTGTTCAACTCCCTTCTGCGACATTTTTGGATTACTCACGTTAAGGTGTCACACTAGAAGGCTCGGTCAACAGGGTTGACCCGGACCGGTTGAGACCGGTTTGACACCGGTTCAGTAGCATATCCGGTCTATTAAGCTGACCGGACCGGCCATATATAGGTCTGGTTTCCAGTTGAACCGGCCGGTCCGAGCCAGTTTTCTTAACAGTGCTTTTCCCACTTGTATCCTTTTATAAATATTTTGAAAATGGTTTCCCTAATACATTTTTCCATAAACATAAATAGGGGTAAACACAGGTCAAATTAGACATATTTTCAATACCCAACCAACCACATGCAATGGGTTGAGTCGGATCGGGTTGAATCCCAACTAGACCCAAACCGAATGTGTATAGGTCAAGTTGGTTTGGGTATTTGGGTTAGAAATAAAAAACTGAGAGGGAAAACCCCAAAAACCAGAATCTAGTATCCCTCACCCTTAGTTTTGGTGTCTCTTCTTCTCCAAAAACTAGAACCTGATAATCCATCTTTATTCTTCTCTTTCCCCTAAATTACACCTTAGATCTACACATATTACAAGTCGCAACTGTACAACAATGACTAGTATGTTGGATGTCGCGACAACCGGAGGGGCAGGTGTGACCATGGAAGTTGGTGCATGAATGAGGTGATGCAATTGCGAAGTTGAAGAGACTGCGAAGGTGGCTGGTTTGTGCAAGATAAGACCCACAAAGCTAGAAACCAAGCTGCAAATTACAAAGTAGGAGCACAAGGTAGATGTTGCAAAAAGGAAGACCAAAATTGGTTAGCTAAGTTGCTGAAAGCCCACTAAGGATGGCAAAATGAGCTTAGCCCATATGGCCAGCTCGTCCTAACCCATAATTTTAATAGGCTGGGTTGGAAGTCCCCAACCCAAGAGCCCATTTAACCTGTCACGTGTGGGCCCATTTTAAAAATGGTCTACTGGCGTGGTTGGGACGGGCTAGCCCATTGGGCTGACAATTTTTTTGTCCAAAAGATGAAAAAAAAAACCTAGGTTTAGGGTTTGACACGATCACGCAACAACTCATTAGGTTTAGGGTTTCATTCAATTTCATTTTGAACTCACACAGAGTCAGACACAAAGCTAATAGACTCACGCCTCTCTTCCTCTCTGACCCTTCTTCGTTTCATTTTCAGAGAACCACCATAGTATGCAGTCCGCACCACGTTTCACCGTCGTCTATCGTCGTTGCTTTGTAAGTTGCTTTGCATTGACACCGCGCCATCTGGCTCCCTTGCGAATCAAGATATGTACGTTGCGCCGCACCGCTACCTGTGATCGTTTGACCTACACATTGAGTGATTTGTATTTGTTTCCTCTCTGGTTCCCTCATCGTGGAACCGACGTTGATGAGCCCCTATGTCGATCTATAATTTCTCTTATGTTGATATGTTCTTTCTTCTTTATTGATTTGCTACAACACCCATTTTATTTTTGTTTGGCTTCTAATAGGTTTGCACGGATGATTGGTAGCACCAACTTTATTCGGCCATCGTTTTTCAACCATGCACAAATAAGAATGACAAAAAAAACTAAATTAAATGATTAAAGCAATGTCTTACATTCTCAAGATCCATAAGAGCATCATTAATGGTTGATTAGGAAGCAACGCACCAACCAAGCACCGATGCTCTAATTACTTTTTGGCATTGTAAGCAATTTGTTTTGGTTGCTTCATGGGCATTCATTTCTTGCTAAAACAACCCAAAAAGCAACAAAATATAATTAAAAAATGGTTCTTTGTATTGGAAGCACCCAAAGAGAGTTGCTTCATTGTAGAGATAAAGTGCTTGGAGGTGCTTGTATTGGAAAAAGTAGAAATGGGTGATGTGTACAAGTGGGTCTCATTGGAAGCACCCAAATGAAGTTGCTCCATTGTGGATACTCTAAGAAGTCTGAAATGATTTTTACTTTTTAACATTTGGTTTTTTAAAAAAAAACTTTGTTATTTTTCATTATTCTTTAATTCTTATAAGAAGTCTAAAGTTATTCTTGTTTTTTTGTTATTTTTTTGTTGGCTTGGGATTTTTTGTCCACTTTCAAATTTGGTTCAACTCATATCGTCCCCTTTCTGACAAGCTGACCATGTGTCAAGTCGGGTTGGTCCATATTGCCATCCATGAAGTTCGCAAATGAGTTAAAGAATGACGAGGAACTCAGGCGCAGGCACAACAAACAGACGGCGAGGGACAAGCAATGGATCAATGACCAAGTTAGGGATGATGCGAGATTTGGAGTGTATATTGAATAACAAGCTATTCGCTTGATAGTGGTGCTAAGAACTAGGGCTTTTGCTTGACACATTAACTTAAGATTAGGTTATAGATTGTCGCAATCATTGCAGTTTTTTTAAATTTAAAATATATATTCAGGTCAGGTTGGGGTGTGTCGAGTCACATGCCATAAAACTTGTTTCCTAAATTGATTAGCTCAAGTTCACTTGTTTTTAAATTGAATATTCCCGACAAACCGAATTGAATCGATGAAAATCATTCAAGTTGGGTTAGGACATTCGGGTTACTTGTGTTAACCTAACCCATGTTCACTCCTTAATTTTAAAACTTAAAACTATGAATATTACAAAACGTACAAGGTAATAATGAATCAAATTAAAATAGTTATAGTAAAACTACAAAATCAGAGATATCTATAATATCTAAATGTTAATTCTGAATTATAAATTATAAATGATTTTTCCTTTTGTGTAATTGAAATTACAATATATAGAAAGAGAGGTTTGTTTTAATTTTGTGCATTGAATCTAATAATTAGATATAATATTATTATAAATTTCCTAATTGCAAAACACTTGCCTTATTGTGAAACGATTTATTTATCCTTTTAAAGGTAATATTTCATCTATGATCATGTTGTTTTGGATCATATATTTTCAAAATTGAAATTATTATTTTTCTTTGTTTATGTTTATATTAAGATTCCTTTCTTAGAGATAGATGTTGATACAGCAGGCATTGTGGGTGGTACATTATGCTTTGAGAAAAATGAGGGAATGACGATGGATGCATTAGTCAAGGTTTAAGAGATTTTTAATCATATGGATTGGATGAACCCACCAAAGGAAAATACTGGCACTCAATTGCATGAAATAGGTCCTAAAATGCCTCAAGGGAATTCAAATAAAGCAATATGGTATTTGTCCTCAATTAAGATATTTTTAAATAATGACACAAGTTGAATATGATATGATTGAGCTTTAGAGTCTCCTCAAGAGCATTTCAAAGTCCAAGTCTTGCCCAGAAGTCAAGTGGCCAAAGTTCAATCAGGCATAAATATGATAAAGTTCAACAAGTAATTTAACTTCAATTTGTAGCCGATGGATATTATTTATACAAGTGACATATAACCATAAAGTTGTAAGTGGTCTCACATGCCATCTTGTCATTGATGGAGACTTCTAGAGATAACAAAGTGAGGTATCAAATTGATGTGCATGAAAAGATTCGCTTTTTATTGAGCAAATTTATATATGTTGTCTCTTACTATAGGGTGAAATGTTGTGCAGGCCAGAACATTCTATACGCTTTTGCTTATCACTTGAATGCACTAAATTTAACATTTCTTGTAGTGGTGTTTTCTTGTCACCATACCGCTTAACAAGGAGCTAAATTTTAGATTTTATTTCTAAGGAACTTTAAGGTAAAAGAATGTTATTATTCAATACCTTATTTTATTCTTCATTTTTTATTGACGTAATTTATTTTGTAGCAAGAGCGCACTTATCACACAGACATTTAATCTCTTCCTCAAAACAATAGTATAATTGTTGTTTAATATTTTTAATAAACTCATTAACCCTGTTCATGAATTATAGTTTTAACCTCATTCCTATGATATAACCTATCATATATCCAAAGATCGGTTGGAAGGGTACATAACAGTCTATTTTCTAATATCAATAAGAAGGATTATTAGCCACATGGGGAAATTGCGGATTCATAATATATATTTTGTTTTGGCGAGATACAGATCTATTTATATAAGAATGATTTTAACCTAATTATTGATTCCAGACTAACAATCATGAAATTGAGCCACACAGTGACTTATGAGTTTCGACAAGTAGCAGTGGAGGCTTGACTTATGAAGATCTATCACTTTGTATCCATACAACAAATGGACTATAATACTTTTAGGTCTATAATCTTAAGACTTTGAACGGGGAAGAACCACCTAATGAAGAAGCTCAATGATATTTTGAATCGCTAACGGTCACAAACTAACTCATATATGATGGGGCTTGTGATTCAAAATTATTAATACATGTGAAACTTTTGGCATGCAAATGCAATTGAAATGTTCCCGAAAAATGTATTGATAATTTTAATAATGATGCTTGTGGACGTAAAACATACAAAGAGGTAATTGCCTTAAAATTATTATCAAGCAAAGAAGTTAGTGTCCATGTTAGGGTTGAAGTCTCAAAAGATCAATTGTCGTGTCATGTTAATGGTTTCCCGTTCTATTACAAAGATGCAAGTAACCTAAGTAGGTGTATCTTTTATCATGTTGCTTGGTATGTTCCCCACAAGACTTAAATACAAAAATGTTGCAGTGAAGAGATTGATTTGTCTTCCAATCACTCTTGGATTATGCAAATGTTGCATGCATAAATGGAGTTGGCATTTACGAAGTGATGACATCATGGGAACATAAGTAGTTTGGGTATTTTGTGTAATCTATTTAATGGGGATGCTTGGAAACATTTTGATGAGATTTATCCATATTCTGCATCTAACCCAAGAAATATGAGTATGGGCTTATGAGTTGTTAGATTTACACTTTACATTTAGGCACCTTCGTCCCCATACTCATGTTGGCCTCTCATTGTTACACCATATACTATTTCTTCCAAAATATGCATGACAAAACTTTATTTGCCCTTAACATGTCTTATACCTTGACCTTCTAATCCAAAAGCGTTCAAAGATATTTACCTATAACCCTTAATTGGCGAGTTCCAACGGTTGTGGAGTTATCACGCGTTTTGACGTATGATATCTCTGCTAAACAAAACTTCATCATGAAGGTTGTACTACTATGTACAATATTTTATTTCTCAACATATAGTTTGTTGTTTAGGTCTAAGTGGGAACCCAAGGACAATTGGATTTTAAGTGTGTTTTTATTTCATTTTTAAATTACATATCTAACTTTCAATTGACTTGTTTTTCATATAAAAAAATAAACCTTATATAAAAATACAATAATAAACAAAATAAATTAATGGATATTTAAAAGTTTAAAAATAAAAATAAAAATCTTAAAATATAAAAATAATTGAATTATTGATTTTCAATGGCTTAATTGTAAAAGATTTTACTATGTATTATTCGATAAATTCCTCGAAAAGAACCAATAATTGCATGTTTATCGTCAACTTACCAACAATCTCATCATGATTGTTGATAAATGTTATCAACGCGGTAACTTTTCATAAAATAATGGTTGTCGGTTAGGATTCACTTAAAAGTAGAGCTGACAATTCAGGTCATTCAGCCCGACAAGATGCAGGTTTTTACGCGTCGGGCTAAAAAGCTCGGAAGTTATCGATGTTTCTAAAATAAAGGCCTGAGCCCTATATTTTTGTGGTTTTTTACTTGTAACCTGGATTTTTTACTGGTTTTGAGGCTAGTTGATCTTTTTGCGAGTTTTTGTGGGTAGCGGACTTTATTGGGTCGAGCGAAAAATCCTCGGAGTTATTCAAACTTTTAAAATAAATGTCTAAGCCATACATTTTTACAGGCCGATCTGGTCGGATTAGCGCCATTTTATTAACTGTACTCAAAGGGCCCCAAAAAAATTAAAAAAAATATTAAATACAAGGTAAAGTCATCATATCTTTTAATCAAATTATATATGTCGTACATTTATGTTATAAGATTTATCAATAATAATATTACTATCAAATAACTTTTTTAATAGAAATCATTTAAGAGGATTAAATTTCAACAATAAATATTAAATAAAATTTATGTTATAAAAATTATATGTATTACACTTTTTTATCTAACTTTTTTTGTTTTATTATATATATTAAATATTAATATTAATATTAGTACATTAGTAAAAGATAGGAGGAGGGGTCAAGGGCCTTGAACTTGCTGCCCCGTCGGTCAGTCGTTGATAATTGTGTATTATTGGGAAATTTTTTCAGTATTATAATAGTAGGTACTTCCTCCATTAAAATATTGACACCTACACATGCATAGTAATTTTTCCTTAAAAAATTCTGACCACACAATAGGTAATGACGTTTGATTATTTTTATAGTGAGTCTTGATTGGTTTAAAAAGAAAGATTGAGAAATTAAAATCACAAAATTCAAACTAGATAAAATAAAAATACAATTGAAATGAATTTCAATATGATTTTTTTATATATAACAAATGCATTGTAATAGAAGGTTTCATTTTTTTTTTGGTAAAAAATAGGAGGTTTCATTTGAATAATTGCCTTTTAGTAACGGTTTTTGAAAATTTTTAAAAGTCAAGAATATACATACAATACGTGCACACGCGAAATAGGAAGGTATTAATTTCATAATTATTAATAAAAAATATTTTCTCAAATAAAATATGATAGAAATACTTATCACCTTGGAAAAGATAGAAATAATTTTTTTAATTAAAATATTAAATTAATTTTTTTGGTAAAAAATATTAAATTATTTTGTTACTAAAAGAGGTATGAACTCATATATATATATATATATATATATATATATATATAATACCAGAAGACGTTACAGTGGAACGATGCATTTATCGTTTAGGCTGAGGAGGGTCTGCGTGACCAAATCGCTTCTTCTCCTTTCATTATCGTGTTAGGGTTTTCAGTTACGCTTACATTACACCACGGGAGCCAGTGCGCGCGAGAACAAATAGTGCGTTTTGAAAACCCCATTTGGGTGCGCAAAACGACACAACACTATTCCTTCGCAGTTTCGTCTCCGATCCTCACGAAATCGAAAGATTTCTATAGTTTATTGCTATACGGTACGACATTACGTTCTTTCTCTCTTGATTTATCCATGGCACGAAGATTATGTTAACTTCTAGTCATATGTAGGGGAAAGAAAGAAAATAGTGGAATTGAAAATCCCAAGGGGGGGGGGGGGGAGTAGTAGCTACCACGCCGATTGCATTTTATACTTTGTAGTAATTTAGACTTGTATAACCCTATGAAAAGGGAATTAGAAGCGAATTGTCAAAACATTTAGTTTCCGTTATGTGCATTTTCACCTTATCTCTTAACAATTCACACTAATTGCATTTTGAGTGCTTCTCCAATCTGACATGAATACCTTAAATATATAATCAATGCATAATCTAAACCTGATTTAAGGAGGTTGCAAGCTAGAATCCAAAACGATAATTTGGTAGTTTTTTCTCATGCACCTTGCACCTTTTTTTAAAAAAATTGGTAACATAACATGGTTGGTATTAGAACTTAGAAGTTGTAAGTAAACATGTTAGAACACTCTGTTAAGGCTCTAGAATAAGACATCTCATGACTCATGGAGTTTTTGTAGGAACTCAAACCTCTTATATGATCAGCTCATCTTTTTAATTATTAATTTTATCAAACGGTAATTTGGTTTCTTATGTTCATGAAGCTACAATCTCCTTAAAGCTGTAGGAAGTAGACATAAGATTATCATTCCGTATTTAATTGATTTTTTTCTATTTTGTTGTAGGTTCATTGGAAAGAATTTTTGAAATGGAAGACAAAGGAATTAAGCAAGAATCAAATGCTTCAGCAGCAGAGGTTTATGAGTTGCCTGGAGAATCTGTTGTTGTAATTAATGGGGTGCCTAACATACTCTCTGGTGGCAGCACTACCCCTCTCCGAAATGCTTCAAGCACCGCCGAAACACATGGGCCTTCAAGTTTGGGTGAGTGGTTAGAAGGGAGGGAAGTCCAGAAGTGGTTCATGGGAAGATATTACAAAGGCACAGTAACTGAGTTTGACAAAGAATCTGGGCGGTTCAAAGTTCTCTATGAAGATGTTGACTTAGAGGATCTTGATTGGAAGGAGTTGGAAGAGGTGCTTCTTCCTTTGGATGTTACAATTCCGCTTAAGGCATTGGCGAAGAGGATTGTCAGGAAAAATAAGAAATCTGTGAAGAATATAGCTCGTTCCCAAAATCCCCAAGTCAAAAAAAGGTCAATGAAAGGAAAGTAGACCATACTCTTTCATAGCGAGTGACTTTTGTCCTCTTTGGATTTTTGACTTTAATGGTTTTTAAGGTTTCATTGATGGGTTGGTTTATTTTAAGTAGTTCTTTAGTATTATTCAAGAAAAAATTTATAGCTAATATGGTACAAATTTTGATTTTGTACTTTCTCTTTCAGTAAAATCTAAATCTAAGTTTTTAGTTATAATTTAATGTTTTTTTTGTTCTATTTTAAAATGTACTAACATAAAATAATTTTTTATATTATATCTTGTTCTAATATGTTTATTATATTGTACAAAAGGTTAAAAAATAAGTCAAAGATATTTTTTGGTCAACAAGGAAAAAATACATGGTTGAATTGTATAGATATTGTTTGCTCAAAAACTCTTATATTTCAGCAAGCTATCAAGTTACTGTGATCCCTTCTTATTGGTCATTAACATGAAGCTATGCTTTTACTACCGTGGTTGGTCGTGTTGTCCTTGTAGCTAGGTCGTAGTTATTCTTCAATAGACGTTCAAGAGCCCGTTTGTTTTAAATTCAAACAGTACAAAACCATGGTTTTGTAGAATTAATTTTAAATCACTTTCGTCCAACGTACTTCGTAAAACGTGCACCATCCATCTCAACCATTCATTTCTAGAATCAATTCTACTCAACTGTAAACCAAATGGACCCAAATTTTTTATGCTCCATTGGTCATTATTACCACTTTTTCTTTCATCGTTTCAAGAAGCCATGTACTTGGAGTCAACCATTGTTTATCCATATTTGATAGTTAGGATTTGGACCAGTCTCCCCTGGGTCACTTTTTCTTCAATAGTAAGGTGGTGGAGAACAAGTGAATTAATTATACCAATTTCATGAAAAGAACTTAAGCATTGGTAAAAAGATTGAGGGTCTTTTGGTTTATGGTCTGCTTAACAGATAATTTTTAAAAATAGTTTTGAAAAGTATGAGGGTTTTGCCAAGTCAATCCTTTTCAAAACAATCAATGTTTTTAATATTAGTCAGTGTTCGGATGATGTGACCATTATCACATTTAATAACGTGGAAGAGAACTTCCTCTTATTTCCTCCCTATTGGGACCCTAATATGTCATTGTTGAAGTTTAAATCCCCCCTCCTACTAAAATGAAAGCGTTTCCGCATGAATATGAGCCTACCATTGACAATATAAGGCCTTTGAGGGAGAAGAAGAAATTAGGGATGAAGTCATCCTCCTCTTCTTCATTTTTGCAACAAACAATGTGTGGATGTAAGGAGAAAGTGATTATACTAAGATCAAAGGCAACTTCAAATTCTGGAAAACCATTTTAGAGGTGAAGGACTTGGAATGTAACAATAGAAACTCTCTTTGTTATTATTTTCTAATTACCCCATCCTCATTAATTGGTTTGACTTGCACCTCATTATCAACATCTAGAACCTTTAACTATTTTTTATGGTATGAGAATGAAGATGTTAATGGTGAAGGTTATGGAATCCAAGAAGAGGAATCACTAAAAGAAGAAGTTGGAGAATTGAGAAAAAGGGTGATGGAGCTACATTGCAAGCTAAAATAATAGAGATTTGACGAGAAAATATGGTTAATTTCGCGAGAACTATTTAAAAAAAAATTGATTTCGCAATGACTATTTCTATTTCTTCCGCGTCATCAACCATGCATATTAATAGTCACATCATCCAAACGTTAATTAGTACTAACAATGAGGACTATTGTGAAAAAAAATTAATTTATTTAATTAATTCAAATATTTTCAAAAATATATAAATAATTTTAAAGGTTTTAAGAGAACTTGTTAAGAAATTTATAAGTTGAAACTTTTTAATGAAAATCATGATAATTATTGTATTTATAATATTAAATGCTTCCTATTTCAATTCATTAACCAACATGTTTATGGCATTTATCGTTTCCTAAATTTTAAATCTTCCTATTTGTTTCTCATATAAATCTTCCTAATATAAAAAATATTGGGTCTTTTTAACTAGCGCTCTTAGGTAGAGTCAATAAAATGGGTTAGCCCGACTAGGTCGGCCTGTAAAACCCCATAAAAATGTAGGTTTTGAGCACTTATTATAGAAGCTCGAATAACTCCCGAGTTTTTTAGTCCATCCCGATAAAACTCATTACCCATATCGGATCAGGTTGGGTTGGGCTAGGTAGCTCGAATTGCCAGTTGTACTCTTAGGCACCCGTTAAAATTAATAGGTAGAATTTTTTTAATTAAAAATCACCTTATTAATTGCGTTTATAACATTAAATGCCACAAATTTCAATAAAACCTTTAATTAATTGATTTCTTAATAAATGGCCTTAAATATTCATTAACATTTTTCTGAATATATAAGTTTTAAAGTTTTCTTTATGTTTTTAATATATTTATCACATTTAATTTTTCATTCAATATTTTTTCAATTAATAGTAGGAAAAATATTAGGATCATGAATTGAAGGATAGAATACTCCTGAAAAAAAATGAGATGAGAAATTGAGAATACAAATTTGTTTTCTTAGAGAAAAATGATAATAGCATGTCACATGGACTCATAAAATAGAATCTTATTTTATAAAATAATGTTAAATTAGATTAGATTCATCGTGGATTATTTTAAAATTATAATTAAAACGATGTATTGTTAAAAAATTTCTTTCTTAATTAATTTAAAGAAGAGAGATGAAAAAAAATTAATCTTTAATTCCTTAAAAAATATCGATGCTAATCTTTCTCTCTTTTTATATTATAGTTTGATAGTTTAAAGATGGTGGATGCTGGGGTGGGTTAGCAAAAGTGTGCACCACTGGTGCTGCACAATTTTCACTCAGAATAGGTTGTAACTAAGCGGTTGTTTTATGATAGATAATAATAAAATAATATTTTATGAAATTTTTTAAATTTGCTGTCTAGTAACCCTAACCAATACTTTTTGAATATAAACATTTTTACCCAGCAACTTATTTATTCATTTGAAGCTACCCATACTTTATATTAAATTTACCTTTACTCAAAAATCAAAATTGACTAAACCAATAACGAGTGACTACTGATTCCACTAGTTAAAACGTACCAAGCACGGCCTCTTGCATAATAGCTCGCTATTCCATATAATATTTAAATTCCTTTTGCACTCCAAAATATTTTCAAATAATCAAAGTCAATACCAACCACACAAATTGGGGACTTAAAAAATATATAATAGAAAATTTCACCAACCACAGTAACATCTTTAATTAACTCTGACGTAAAAAAAAACTTTAATTCACTCCTTAAATTGGTATCTACTTTAATGATATGGTGATTTTAACTCAACACATTTCGGTATCTACTTTTTATCCACACAGTAATAATTACAGAAAGTCAAATTATCTCACAAAATAAAAATTACCAAGTTTATTTTTAAATAGGCCATTAAGGAAATTTTAACAAATAAAAAAGGACTCTCACAATTTTACCTACACCATAATCTCAGGAAAAAACCCTCTCCCCAATGCCATCCGGCATCCGTCGTGTCTATCACCTTCACTTCTTCAATTTCCGTGAATGAACTACCACCAATAACAATATATATATAATTATATATCAACTTTGTCATCCTTCTAGAAGCTAGCAGTCGAGCGCAATTTTTCCTCTGCAACAATGGTGTCTCTGCATTTCACTCTTTCAATGATGGGAAGACAACGTTCCAACGCAAAGGACTAAGCAGAAAATATCTGAACTCCTACTTGGAACAAACCACTTTTATCGAAGAATGGTATGGTAGGTAGCCAGTGAATCATCTGTATTGTCAATTTTAAAATTAATATATCAAACGGTTGGAAGTTTGTGAATCACTGGTGGTGCACATTTTTGCTAACCCACCCTAGACACCACCTTTAAAGATAGCAAAGCAGAGACACCACATGTTAAAAATGTGATGGGATAACGATGACGGTGGCTTCTAGCATGAAGCACTCTAGTGGGTGGTCTAACATAAAGGTAACAAATATGACCTGATGTAGCAAGTTTATTTTATTACACTTTTGTCCCAAAATTATATTGGAATTCTTGACCTTCATTAAATGTGAACGATTTAGCCCTGCCTTTTTTTTAAATTGCGCAGTAAACACATGACCCACTTTTAATTTTTGGCCAATTGAAAATGAATTCGGACAAAGAATCTGTCTTGACAGCGAGGGGCATTGTTCACAATAACAGTAATAACTATGGGTAGTATCTGATATGGAGACTCTAAGAGAATTATGGTGATGACTTCGGTAGGTTACTTAAATATTGAACCACCGGTGGTTCGCACTTTAATCACCATTGGATATAATAATTTTTGGAAAATGCTAACGAGTGCCCTTAGGGCACTTGTTAAGGAACCAAATATAGAAAAATTTTATTGGAGTGTGTAACATTTAAGGTTGCAGATGCAATTAATGCTGTGATTTCCAATAAAACATTTCAACATTTCTATACATGGATCCTTAAACAATGCCCTAAGGACACTCATTAGCAAGACCCATAATTTGTTAATATGCGGTGCAGATCTTTTACCGACAACCGTTTGGATTAGTGTTGTTTTGAAACCATTAATTATATGTTAATCTTTTTTATTTTTGCACAGATGTGCTCGCTTGTCTTTATGCGTTGCACTCCTGGTCGGTGAATGTCAACAACGGCGAGAGGTTTAAAGGGTAGTGTGTTGGACCCAATAGTTGGCCGTTTCATATTCAATATTTGATGTCTTGGGCAGATTAGCTTGGTTTGTATTCTGCAATGATATAAAAGGAAGACTGAAATTGATGTCTTGGGTAGATTGACTTGAACTATATGTGTGAATGATGAATGGGTAATTGGGTATTTAGTTGCAGGAAATATCTACCATTGCACGTAGTTAGTTGACGTTCCCATGAAGCGTTTGTATAGAGTTTATATTAATACTTTTTTATGCATGTTTTAGTTGACACATACAATAGTTAATATCAATGGCTGATTTTTTCCTGGTCGACCTTAATAGTCGTTGTCTAATCTGAGGTCAGGGATGATGAATAATGTTTGGGCTATAGGCCTTTTTTTTGTGCCTCCACGTGGAAACCCGTTTTGTGTTAGAAATTTTACAAAGTGGGTTACATCTGTGCTTGAGTCTGGGTCTGATCTTGAGTCAACATCTCAAGCCGACTTTGGATCTCTTCTTTGCTCAATAAATTTTGCTTAAGTCTTTTGTCTTGGCATTTTTTAATATGACTTATTGTGCTTTATATCCTCAAAGATGATCTTTGAGCTTCATTTACTGATCAATATCTGCAAAATTATAGTCCAGAAATTCTGCCATACACTTGAGCACACAGTTAGTAAATAACAAGATGCATCTCAGACTTGCCTTTATGATCATCTTAACTTAATGGTTTGACTATATTAAAAACCTTAAGAGTGAGTTTGTCTCAACAATTAATGGGGTGCCTAACATACTCTCTGGTGGCAGCACTACTCCTCTCTGAAATGCTTCAAGCACCGCCGAAACACATGGGCCTTCAAGTTTGGGTGAGTGGTTAGAAGGGAGGGAAGTCCAGAAGTGGTTTATGGGAAGATATTACAAATACACTGTAACTGAGTTTGACAAAGAATCTGGGCGGTACAAAGTTCTCTATGAAGATGGTGACTCAGAGGATCTTGATTGGAAGGAGTTGGAAAAGGTGCTTCTTCCTTTGGATGTTACAGTTCCGCTTAAGGCATTGGTACAAATGATTGTCAGGAAAAACAAGAAATCTGTGAAGAATATAACTCGTTCCCAAAATCCCCAAGTCAAAAAAAGGCCACTGAAAGGAAAGTAGACCATACTCTTTCATAGCGAGAGGCTTTAGTTGAAAATTTAGTGATTTGTAGATATAAAATACATAGCATGTAATACCAGCTCTGCACACCAAGAAATTAACCGACCTGGAAATGTTTAGCTGAAAGAGAAATTAGGAAATTGATGCTGATGGGAATAAAAAAATTTGTTGTAGTAATGGGGATTATTGTTGTTTTGTAGTTACTGAATTGGTCCCTTGGAAAGTTCGAAAGTTTGTTGTAATTTGTGATTGACATTATTTTGTTGCCTGTTGACTTACAATCTACAACAACATCAACAAGATTTGTTATGATGATCTGTCCTGTGTAATTATAATTTCTAAGATATGAACAAATGCTTATCTCTGAGCGGAAGCTTCTCTTAGATATCTTTGTATGCAGGGTCGGTCTTATTAGGAATTTAGGATAAACGCCAACAAACAAGGGAAAAGAAGATTTTACTTTGTTTCTGTCCTCTTTGGATTTTTGACTTTAATGGTTTTTAAGGTTTCATGGATGGGTTGGTTTATTTTAAGTAGTTCTTTAGTATTATTCAAGAAAAATTTTACAGCTAATATGGTACAAATTTTGATTTTGTACTTTCTCTTTCAGTAAAATTTAAATCTAAGTGTTTAGTTGTAATTTAATGTTTTGTTCTATTCTGTTTTAAAATGTACTAACATAAAATAATTTTTTTATATTATATCTTGTTCTAATATGTTTATTATATGGTACAAAGGTTAAAAAAAGTCAGAGATATTTTTTGGTCAACAAGGAAAAAATACATGGTTAACTTGTATTGATATTTTTTGGTCAAAATTTTTTTTTTATTGCAGCAAGCTATCAAGTTACTGTGATCCCTTCTTATTGGTCATTAACATGAAGCTCTGCTTTTATTACCATGGTAGGTCGTGGTTGTTCTGGTAGCTAGGTCTTCGTTATTCTTCGATAGAGGTCCAAATCTTATATGCACCATTGGTCATGATTAGCACTTTTTCTTTCATCGTTTCAAGAAGCCATGTACTTAGGAGTCCACCACTATTTATCCATATTTGATAGTTAGGATTTGGACCGGTCTCCCTTGCGTCACTTTTTCTTCAATAGTAAGGTGGTGGAGGAGAACAAGTGAATTAATTACACCAATTTCTTGGAAAACTATTTTAGAGGTGTAGGAATTGGAATGCAAAATAGAAACTCTCTTATTCTAATTACGCCAAATCTCATTGGTTTGATCTACACCTCATTATCGACATCTAAAACCTTTAACTATTTTTTATGGTATGAGAATGAAGATGTTAATGGTGAAAATTATGGAAGCCAAGAAGTGGAAACACAAAAAAAAAAGAAGTTGGAGAATTAAGAAAGAATGAGAAATAAGGTGATGAAGCTATAGTGTAAGCTAAAAGATGAGAGATTTGGCATGAAAAGGTGGTTCACGAGAATATTTTGAAAATGATTGATTTTGTAATGACTATTTTCTTTTGCATCATCAATCATATTAATGGTCACATCATCCAAACGTTAATTAGCACTAACAATGAGGACTATTGTGAGAAAAAATTACGAGGATCAAAAACTAAAAAAAATTATTGGGATTAAAATAAAATAGTGTGTATTTTATATTGATGAAAAAGATTTTTAAGAATTCATCTTTTCATATGCACAACATGCATGTATATTATAGTAGTATATAATTTCTAAAGTGTGAGTCGTGCATGTTTGGTTTAGCGTTGAGAACTAGCTAAACTCAAGTTAGACCTCCCAACGCAACCATTACATTATTACATTAGTCCACATTTTTTGCCATTTCAATTTTTTTGTGTAGTTACCATTTTCTCACATATACTTATACCATACCATTACATTATCACATAAATTTATTCACAATCACTCCATTTGGTCCTTTTTATAAGACAATTTTTAAAAATTTTATGTGATCCTTTTTTTTAAAGCACATTATAATTTCAAGGAAGCATTTATTACTATTTTACTTATTTGTCCTTGTTAACTTTAATGTCTCTCCAACTATCAAATTAATGATAGTGGAGTTAGTTAATGATATTAATTAAGGGTAAAACTTGAAAATTAAACTATTTTTTAAACTCCAATAAAATTAGCTAATTTTAACCATTTTTATTATTGTGTGTTATTTGATTAAAAGTGTCTTATAAAAAGATCATGAGAGTGTATTAATTATAAATACAATGCACATCTAAATATAATTTAAATTCATATATATAATTCAATAATTATAACTCTCAATTCAATACATATCTAATATATAAATAAGATACCAAATTATTCTACATACATTGTTGGTTGTTAAAAACATATTTAATTTATTACCATCAATTAATTGATTTAATTAATTTACATTATTTACAAAAATATGAAAAACTTTAAAGGTTTTAAGAGAACTTGTTAAGAAATTTATAAATAGAATTCTTTTATAAAAAATCATGATTATTATTACATTTATAATGTTAAATATTCTCATTTCAATTCATCAACCAATATGTTTATGGCATTTATTCGTTTCCTAACTTTTTTTTTAACGACAAGTATCCTCCACGAGAGGCAATCTTGTTCGAGCCGGGAACATCCACATCATGGTGGGGCTAGCTCTCCCGCGCGGGGATTTTTTCCATCCACAAGACTCGAACCCGAGACCTTGCTTAAGAGGAAAAAGCACGTACCACTTAAACCAACCCCCATTGGTTTCATTTCCTAACTTTTAAATCATCATACTTGTTTCTCATGTAAATTTTCCTAATATTAAAAATGCGGGGTCCATCTAACAAGCGTTCCTCTAACGTATAGTTAGTAAAATGGGTTAGCCTGATCGGGTTGTCATGCAACAGTTCATAAAAATATAGGGCTCAGACACTTATTTTAGAAGCTCAAATATAACTCCCAACTATTAAGCCCAACTCGATAAAGCCCGCTACCCGCATCAGGTTGGGTAGCCCGAATTGCCAACTCTACTCTTAGGCATCGATTAAAAATTAATATATAGAATTTTTTCTTAAAAAATCACATTATTGATTGTATTTATAATATTAAATGATACATATCCCAAAGAAAACTTTATATAATTGATTCCTTAATAAACAACCTTAAATATTCATTAACATTTTTTCTGAATATATAAGTATTAAATATTTCTTTATACTTTAAATATATTAATTACATTTAACTTTTCAATTAATAATAGGAAAAAATATTAGTCTCTTGAATTTCCAATTATCATCTTAGGCTAAGATATGTTAAAAAATTAAGGGTTAAATATGTTTTTAGTTCTTGAAATATTGTGAAGATTTTATTTTAGTCTCTGTAATTTAAAATAAGTGATTTTGGTCCTTCAAAAATTAAAAATACATCAATTTAGTTATTATTGTATAGTTTTGTTACAGATTTTGCTACGGATTAGCTACAAAATTTTATTGATAATGACTAAAAAGGGATATTTTCACTTTTTGAGGACCAAATTCACTGGTTTTGAATTACATGGACTAAAACCAAATTTCAACTATATTTTAGGGACTAAAAACATATTTAACCCAAAAATTAATATCTAAAATTTTTTTCTTAAAAATCACGTTATTGATTAATTTATAACATTAAAGGCTATATATCCCAAAAAAAAACTTTACATAATTGATTCCTTAATAAGTGATCTTAAATATTCATTAACATTTTTATGAATATATAAGTATTAAATATTTCTATATATTTTTAATATATTAATTAATTAGATTTAATTTTTCATTTAATATTTTTTCAATTAATAGTACGGAAAATACTAGGATCATGAATTGAAGGATAACATTCCTAATAAAGTGAAGTGAGGATGAGAAATTGAGAATACAATTTTTTTTTAGAGAAAACTGATAATAGCATATATGTCACATGGACTCATAAAATGGAATCTTATTTTATAAAATAATGTTATATTAGATTAGATTCATCGGTGGATTGTTTTAAAATTGAAAAAAACGACATACTGTTAAAAAAATTCTTTCTAAGAGAGATGAAAAAAATTAATCTTTGATTCCTTAAAAAATTTCGATGCTAATCTTTCTCTCATTTTATATTATAGTTTGAAGATAGCAAAGCAGAGACACCACATGTTAAAAAAGCAATATGATAACGATGACATGTCACATGTGCCCGTACAGTACCTAAATGGCTAGGCGACGAGGATAACTAATTAATTAACTACGAGCATAGACATATTCACATCTCAATCACAGACCCACAAATTCGTAGCCACGACATTACCTTCCAAATTAAAAAAGAATCAAATTCCAAAAAGCCAAAACACAAAACAAAAGCACCAAGATTTTGTCAAACTGCCACTAACGTGTGCCGCATCAAACGATTCTATCAACCCACTTGTTATCGTTACCGTCCTCGGTCGTACGTACGTCCGGTTAATGTCGTTAACTTTGTATATAATTTAATTCATTCATACTTTTAAGAGATAATTAATTACCTGGTAAACCTTCACCATATGTATACGCAAGCTTCAATTTCACTATTCATTCTTCTCTTTTTTTCATTATAAAAATATTCTTGAGAGCATTATATTAGTATCTTAATTATTAACACGCAACACTGTATTGAATATGATATATTACTATTTAAATATGAAGAATTTTCCATCATGGAATTTCTGTAACTCTCCGGTCCACATTAATAATAAATATTTTGTTACAGAAAAAAACTCATTCAGTTTCTTATATTATCATCATTTTTATTTTAATTCCATTTAATTTTTTATTTTTATAGATATTTAAATATATGATCACAGTGAAAATTAACTGTAATTCAGATAAATTTTATTTATGAGGTCAGAGTTTTAAATTTTTGAGTCGTAACGGTTGAAATTGCTTTACTTAACCACCACCCGATCGGAGTGTAAATTATCAAATTGCATATGATGAAATTAAATAGTTAGTCCTTAATAACTAAACTAGCAACTAACAAAATGCCAAAAACTGTTGAATTTGTTGCCCCGTCACGCAAAGGGTAGTGAGGAGTGACTCCACCAGGTCACTCACATTCTGGGGAAGGTTACTTCTACATTTCGCAATCATATATATGCTTTCATTTCATTCAATTAATTAACACACTATCTCACCTAGCTAGTTAATTATCCTAATTCAAAAACCATAATCATATCATTATGGAATCTTTCTTCTTCAAAAACATCCATAACCACACGCTGCAGGATCAGCAGGTGGTACTGATGTCCACCACTGATTTGTCATGGCTGGTGGAGTTTCTGAAGGGTATGTTGAAGCCAGTTGCTGCCACTGCAGTGGTTTTTCTGGCAGTGGGCTTGTCTTTCTCGCAGAAGCTGGGAATGGAGGTGGAGATGGTAATTGCGATTATCAGGGCATTTATTCAGCTCTCTATTATTGGTTTTGTGTTGCAGTTCATATTCAACCAGGAAAATGCTGGATGGATCCTTCTAGCTTACCTTTTCATGGTAACTCTCTTATCCAATTTGGAAATTTTCAACATAACAGAGTAATTAATTAAATTATTAATTAATATAAGCAATTAATGATCATTCCCTTCTTAATTCAAAATTGTTCTGTTTTTTGAGAGTTTGATATCTTCACTTGCAGGTGACTGTTGCAGGGTATACAGCAGGTCAGCGTGCCAAACACGTCCCTCGTGGAAAGTATGTGGCTGGGGCTTCAATTCTGACTGGAACTGCAGTGACAATGGTGGTGTTAGTGACACTGAGTGTGTTCCCTTTCACTCCCAGATACATCATCCCCATTGCTGGCATGATGGTTGGCAACTCCATGACGGTTACCGGTGTTACCATGAAAAGACTCCGTGACGACATTAAAACACAAATGAACTTGGTATATGCTCTGTACTCCTCTGTATTCTGACAAATATATACAGTTAAAAGCTTATTGTAATGAAAAGTCATTAGAAAAATATATCTATAATTTAAAAAAAAACATTTATTTAATTTATAGTTGAAAATATTCTTGGCATAATAATTCAATTAATGTATAGCAACCAGATTCGAGAATTAAACTCACAACTATATCTATTTCGGTATATGGACCAAGTAAATTGATATGTGAAGTGTTTTGTTGTGGCAGGTTGAGACGGCATTGGCTCTTGGTGCAACTCCACGACAAGCAACTTATCAACAGGTGAAAAGGGCTCTGATAATAGCACTTTCTCCTGTGGTGGACAACACTAAAACAGTGGGTCTAATATCCCTTCCTGGGGCAATGACTGGTCTTATTATGGGAGGGGCTTCGCCTTTGGAAGCCATTCAACTACAGATTGTGGTGATGAATATGTTGATAGGTGCGGCAACTTTTAGTAGCATAATGGTTACATACTTATGTTGGTCAGGATTCTTCACCAAGGCATACCAGCTAGAAACCAAAGTCTTTTCAAGTTAATTCCATTTCCACCCAACTTGAATTAGAACACCCTTCAAATCTTTGTACGTCCCGAGATCGATGATACAGCCTGAGAGTTGTACTTGTATAGCTCCAATTGTAGATGACCGGGTCTTTGTTTTTTAATTACTAAATTCTGGACCTTCGAATCTTAAGTCCGTATCTCAAACAAAACTTGATTAAAATAGTCATGAAAAAAGGTTGCATTAATTTATATATGAACCAAGAAGTTATAGTTAGATTATTATGATTTGAATTTGATAAATTAAAAAGGAAAAAAAAAAGAACTTCTTTGGACAACAAATGAAATAATCCAACGTCTCACCAAAAAAAAAAAAGAAAAACGAAATAAGAGACAACTTAGGATTAAGACAAGATACAGACGTACATGATTTGTTTTATAACAACAGATATGAAGGTGTACTGATAAATAGTGTAAGCTGGACTTTAATATTACTATATATCTCACTTGCTTATTTGTCCTCTCAAGCTTGAGGGTAGCTTGTACTACTCCTAGCTAGCTAGCTTATCTTAAAATTGACTGAACTGAGTATGCGTTAAGGGTTTTGTAAGACAATCTACAGTCTATAAATATGAGCTTGGAACATGAACAATTGTTACTCGATTATTTAACACCTGATTCCTTATAAAATGCATATAACCTCTCTGTGTTTGAACCTTGAATGATAAATTGGATTAGAGGCCAAAGCCTTGACATTGAGATTATCACATCATAAAGTGAGTGTTGTTGTTATGCTTGCTAAATGTATCAATTGTCACTGTAATAATAAAAATATATAGTTATGAGGGATTGCAATTGAGTATCAATTTACTAATTTACGTTAAGTTTGAAAAATTGAATAATTAAAAATAAAGGCTAAATTATAGATTTAATCAAATTTAAATATAAACAAAATTTTAAAGAAATAAATTAATTATTATAAAAAATGTCAAATAATCGATTTCATATTCTTCCTTATATGTTCTTAAATTTTAATTATCCATTGAGTTAATTACGAGGTACTTATCCTTAATTATATTCCTTAGTCAAGTAAATCTATTCATTGAACATAATACCTAATTCTTAAGGAAAATTATGAAATCCAATCCAACTGCGTGAAATATAATTATTGTCTCTTATAAAGAACTAATTAAGTGTGCCCAATTTACCAATTGTAACATATCTTAATATGTTCTACTTCTACTCGCAAGCAACCCCCAATTTCTCAATTGTAAAATTGCTCATTGGTTTTGCCTCATTTGTAGTTAGAATGATAAAAATAGATAATGAAGAATAAAGATAAATGAGAAGATAAATGGAGGTTAGTAAACTTGAGAGGTGTGTGAAGATGGAAGCAGAGAGGACTTCTGACTTGTGTGACTTGGTGTACAACAGATGGGTCAATCATGGTTCTTCATAAGGGATGAAAGGGATATCAGAGTACGCTCAGCTATCTAAACATGCTTAGTTGTTTCAGAATAATGACTTTTCTTAGTGTTTTTTGGTCTCTTGAGACTTATTCTCTCATTTCCTCTTCTTGTCTCCTCATGCTATGTAGAAGACCTTTTATATAAACATTTAAGTGGCATAAGACAAGAGAAGTTCTAGTTTTCGTTGATGTTGACTTATGCTAACATTGGGGAATGCATGCACTGACAGGTATGCAGAGTAACAGACGTGTAAAGCAACGACTTTGTAGAGTGACAGGTGTGCAAGGTGACAACTTTACGCCTTGGCCTTCAAGTAAGAGTGTCTCGGATGAGCAGCGTGCAGTCTCGCATAGAGAGTCAAAAGGGTCAACGTAAAGTGTCAGAGCGCCACAACTGTGCGTCACGTCTGGGCATACTTCTTGAACGTAATGCTTGAGCGTGTTTATTCCTAGGCATCTTTATTTAGTTGCTATATGTTTTATCCCTTTTATGTAGTAACACCGTGATGTCTCATATCTCAAGGCCTAAGACGCCTTAGGAGCATCTCCCATCTAAAGCCTACCAAGCTATTACCAGTCAGAGTTCCTGAGTAGTTTCAAGTCTTTCCATGATTTGAATCTAGGTCCAAAACACTCGTAATTAAAATAATCATTCATCATGGACAAATAGAAATAGAGGTAAATCATCATGATCATTAAAATTAATAAACATCAACAAAAGATAAATGATAACACCACAAATGAAGAAGAATTAGCTATGCAGGAGATAAATGATAACACCACAAATGGAAGAAGCAATTGATTACATGAAGTTAACCTCCATCTCTTGATATTGGCCTTCTCCTCAACTGCCTAATCGTATTTTACAAAGATTTTTCATCTTTTAGGTCTCTCTATGTATCCTCCTTAATGGTTAGAGCTGTCAAT
This sequence comes from Sesbania bispinosa, assembly GCA_026901365.1. Taxonomy (NCBI): domain Eukaryota; kingdom Viridiplantae; phylum Streptophyta; class Magnoliopsida; order Fabales; family Fabaceae; genus Sesbania; species Sesbania bispinosa. The sequence goes on from QLOH01000384.1 coordinate 779,349, forward strand.
TCGGGCTACCCGGCCTGCATCAATGAGGGTCGCGGGCTTTATCAGGCTGGGCTAAAAAGCCCGAAAGTTATTTGGGCTTCTAAAATAGGTGCCCGAGCCCTGCCTTTTGTGGGTAGCTCGGTTTTTTGTAGGGTTTTGCGGGCTACCTGACCTTTTTGTGGGTTTTATCGGGTTGGGCTAAAAAGCCCGAGAGTAATTCGGGCTTCTAAAATAGGTGCCCGAGCCCTACATTTTTTCAAGCTTTTGCAGGTCGGTCTGGTCGGCTAGCCCATTTTGCCGACTCTATTAATGGTTCTGAGTTATGATGCTCTTTATGTAAAATTGCATTTTTACCTTAACACTCGAGCAAATACTAAATCACACTTCAGCATAGACTTATGATAACGCTCGAACAAAGAGTACATAAGGCTAAATGTGAAACCTATATTATCACTCGAGTGAATAATACGCTACACTTCATTATGAAACATGAAATAAAAATATATTAATGAACTATTTTTTATTTAAAATTATAGTTTCCTAAAAAATAAAAATAAAAATAAACTAAACTTTTTTAATTAAATTTATTCTATAAACTACATCCTAAGAGGCCATTCATGGCTCATTTACCTTAAAGTGGACTTAATTATAATACATATTTATCTCACAACAATAGAGAAAAAAATATAAATTAAAAATTTTAAAAAATAATACATATAAACTTCTCTTTAATTAGAAAAGGGAGTGCATTTTACTCTTAAAAAGAAACGATATATCTATAATCAATATATGTTTACACCCTATCTTCTCTTTTATTTATATGATTTATATGAAGTAGTCATCAAATTTATCATTTTCTTTCCCTCCCCTCTCCATATTTGTAATTTCTTTCATAGGGTGTAGAAGAGATATTAGTAATATCATTTTCCAGTTAAAAAAGCGATGGGATAACGGTGACATGTGCGTGTACAGTAGCTAAACCACGTTGGATAACTAAGAACATGGACATATCATATCACAGGCATACAAATTATTCGAAGCCACGATCAATGCCGCAGACGCACTACCAAATTAAAAAATTAAAATAAAATAAAAAATCAATCCAAAAGGCTAAAATTCCAAAGCATCGCGATTTTATCGAACTGCCACTAATGTGCGCCGTATCAAACGATTCTATAGGGTCCAATTCCCCAACTTGTCATCGTTACCATCCTCGGTCGTACGTACGTCCAGTTAATGTCGCTAACTCTATATATAATTTAATTCATTAGTACTTAGTTTTAAGAGATAATTTAGTTGGCAGAGCTTCACCTTATGTATACGCAAGCTTAAATTTCACTATTCATTCTGCTTTTCTTTAATGAAAAAATTCTTTTATATTCTTGAGAGTATCATATAATTCTAATAAAAATTTAACACATAACACTGCATCATTAGTTGCTGTATTGCAAATATAATAATTACGTACTTAAATATATGACATATTTGTTCAATAATATCATGGGAATATATTAAAAAATTTCCATCATCATGAAGCTTCCTCTCTAACTTTTCGGTCCACTTTAGTAATGAATCTAGGGATTGCAATGGGTAGGGTACTATAGTACCCGTCTCCATACCCGTGTTTAAAAAAAATACTCGTACCCGAACTCATACCCGCGTGGGTAGTGATTCTAGTACTCGTACCTTTACCCGTTGGGTACTCAAGTACCCGTACTCGTACTCATTACCCGCACTTTTGTTAACTATAAAAAATAAATTGATTAGAAAATAAAAATTAATTAAAAATAAATGAAAAATAATCCATAGATCATCCAAGTTTAACCTATAAAACAATTATCATATATGGAAGTGGATGAGAGATTTAAACAATGAGACCGAAAATGGAAATTAGTTCATGTTTTGCTATTTTTTTTTTTGGTAAAGGAATGAATTAAAAGAAAACAGAAAGAATCCACACAAAAACCTACCTTAAACTACCCCTAAGTACACAATCCCCCTAGCATCAGCTAGCAATAACTCATCGAGAGGACTATCTAATTCTGTGAAAATAGAAAAATTATTCACAACAATAACTCCCCTCTTAGCAAGATAATCTGCACATATGTTTCCCTCCCTATGAATGTGATGAATATGTAAATCCCATGACTTATCCATTAATGACTTAATACTCTGAATGATACCAGCTAAGGGATGAAATCTTTGATTCTGGTTTTTTATCAAAGTTAAGGCCATTGTAGAATCTGTCCAGCACATTACTTTCTTGAAACCCTCCTCCCAGGCTAATTGTAAGTCATAAAAGATTGTTGTCAGCTCTGCAAATACAACATTCTTTGTATCCACTTTCCCATAGAAACCTTTAATAAGGTTGCCACTGCTGTTTCGAATTAAACTCCCATAGCCTGCCTTTCTAATATCTGCAAAAAGGCCCCATGTTTTGCTATTTTTAGTGTGTAGGACAAAATTATAACATTTAAATTAATTAAATTAGTAATATATATTAATGTTTTTTTACTATAATATATATTAACATTAATTATTTTTTGAAAAAAATATTAGATAATAATATAAACACACACATATATATATTAAATTAATTATATGTATATAAATTACATTAATTATATATATTATATAAGTGCGGGTATGGGTAGGGTACCTTAGTACCCGTACTCGCACCCGTACCCATTAAAAAGTGCGGGTAATTACCGATACCCGCACCCATACCCATTTGATGGGTAATTACCCTACCCATTGTGGGTAATTTTTGCGGATACCCACTGGGTCTGGGTCCAATTGCCATCCCTAAATAAATCCTTTCTTGAACAAAAAAACTCATTTAGTTTCCGAAATTGTTATAATTTGTATTCTAATCATATTTTATTATGAGAATTAAAATTTTATTAAAATTTTTAATTTGATAAATATTTTAATATACTATTTAATCCTTTCATTTTACTAACATGTTTTCTCATTTTATTTAACGGAGAAACAAAAATTAAGATAAAACTTTTACACTTCGTCTGGTGAGAGGTGAAATAAAAGGAAAATGAGTGAAGAGTGGTGAAATAGGGGTGAAATGTAATTGCTATCCTATTTTTATTTGGTGAAGGGTGAAATTGGGGAGAAGTGAAGATAAGTTGTGGGCCCCACAAGGTTTTAATTTCTCGACAAATTTAAAGAGAAAATGGGAGAAATACTAATCAATGCGTAGATAATCGATTTGAGTATGTAAAAATCGAGTTTTTTACCACATAATTGGTGCAAATAATCGATTTTTTATATGACATAATCGATTATTTAATTGCCTTGGCAGAAAAATTGGCTAAAAATTAATAAAAATACCATTTTTTTTTCATTTCTTCACTAAAACCAAACAACTCGCCTTCACATCTCACTTTTATTTCTCTCACACAAAACACAACCACGAAATCATCTCTATCTCTTCTTTATTTCTCTCATTCCCACTTCTCTCCTTCTCATTTCTCTTATTTCTATTTCCTTAAACAAACCAAATAAAGCATTAAAGATAAATTCATTTCCACTTTTCTAAATAACTAATGAAATAAAAACAATTCTATTTTTTATGACATGGATGAAACAAATGTACACATTTTATTTATTATTATTAATAATAAAATAAAATACAGATTTCAATACCTTTTATTTTCTTAAAATGGTGTAAAAAGTGATATAATAAATAAGTATGGTGTGCAAATTTTGAAAGAGAAATTACATTTGTGTAATTTTTTGTATAACAGAGTGAAAAGTAAGATGAGGGGAGAAAAGGGTGGGATAAATTAATTAATTAATTAATGTCTTAAGAAATTAAATAAAAAACATATTAGAGAAAGTGATTAATGAATTGGAAATGGCTTGGATCCTAGTGTATCGGTGTGGACATTGCGATTAATGAATTGCAGGTTGGAATTTAATAATTAGCCCTGATAAGTGGAAGTGACTTGTGAATTTAATCAATTGCTTGACAAAATTTAATAATTAGTCATGGCTTGATAAGTGAACTAACAACTTACAAAAAGCCAAAAACTGCTGAATCTGTTGCTCTGTCACGCGAGGTATTGTATTGTATTGATTCCACTAGTTCACTCACATTCTGGGGAAGGTCGCTTCTGTTTTTCGCCTCCATATAATTCTTATCATCAAACCAACTTTTTGATTTTCCCACCCCTCATCATCATACCACTATGGAATCTTTCTTCCATAACCACACGTTCGATCAGCAGGTGGTGCCCTTGTCCACCACCGATTTCTCATGGCTGGTGGAGTTTTTGAACGGTATGTTGAAGCCACTGGCTGCTACTGCGGTGGTTTTTTTGGCTGTGATATTGTCTTTCTCACAGAAGCTGGGTATGGAAGTGGAGATGGTTATTGCAATTATCAGAGCATTTGTTCAGCTCTCTATTATTGGCTTTGTGTTGCAGTTCATATTCAACCAGGATAACGCTGGATGGATCCTTCTAGCTTACCTTTTCATGGTCACTCTCTTCTTCTTAATTATGAAGTTTTCATCACAAATTTGCTATAACAGATTTATTAATTTACTTTCTTAAAATATTTTCTGTTGCTTAGTTTTAATTATTAAGAGTCTTGCCTTACATTTTTATTTCTTGTTTTTATTTTTTGTTTTCATTTTGTTTATTGTTTTTTAAAATTTTACAAAAGAAAAATTAGAAATGTTAGAAAGAGCAAATTTTTATTTCCAGTATTTTCAGCTTTTTTTTTGTAAAATTACAGAAAACATAAAATGAAAACAGAAAATGGAAATACAAACCACACCTCCCTTAGATATTTCTTCAATATTGTCCCGTTTTTAATAATTTCAAACAATTCATAACATTGAATCAAAGATTTCGGTGGCTCTATGCCAAATATATATCTTCAGTGATTTGAGAATTTGATATCTTCCCTTGCAGGTGACAATTGCAGGGTATACAGCGGGTCAGCGTGCTAAACACGTCCCTCGTGGAAAGTATGTGGCTGGAGCTTCAATTCTGACTGGAACTGCAGTGACAATGGTGGTGTTAGTGACACTGAGTGTGTTCCCTTTCACTCCCAGATACATCATCCCCATTGCTGGCATGATGGTTGGCAACTCCATGACGGTTACCGGTGTTACCATGAAAAGACTCCGTGATGACATTAAAACACAAATGAATTTGGTATGTGCTGTACTCCTCTGTATTCTGACAAATATATACCTTGTAAAGGGAAAAAAAATGAAAAGTCATTGAAAAATATCTAGTTCTTTTGGAACCACAAAATTTAAGAAAATTTTTATTGAATTTCTAGATCATAAGAATGAAATTCTTATTGGTTTAGGGGTGGTTTGGGTTGATGTGAGTTATCAGTTTTTTTATTTTCAAAAGGATTTCAATTTAAGTTTTTATAATTCAAAATTGAAAATTAAAAATTATTTTTTGTGATTTTTAAAATGTCTATTTAAAAAATCATAAAAAATAATTTTTAGTTTTTAGTTTTGAGTTGTAAAAATTTGGTTGAATTTTTTATTTGAAAACCAAAAACTGAAAACTTACAATCACCTCATACGACATATCAAATTATATGACATTTGAGTCTATCGATCAGTCAGTAAGTGATTGTTTTAGTTTAATCAGTAATTTAAGTTCGAGTCTTAAGTATATAATTATACAATTGTGCTAAATACTTTGAAAGAAAGTTTTGCGACTCATAAAATTTCTATCCAGCTCAAAAAGATATTAAGACTCATAAAGTATACGTGTGATCTTACAACCACCAGCAGAAAACATAATTTAATATGTGCGGTGTTTTGTTGTGGCAGGTTGAGACTGCACTGGCTCTTGGTGCAACTCCACGACAAGCAACCCATCAACAGGTGAAAAGGGCTCTGATAATAGCACTTTCTCCTGTGGTGGACAACACTAAAACAGTGGGTCTAATATCTCTTCCTGGGGCAATGACTGGTCTTATTATGGGAGGGGCTTCTCCATTGGAAGCCATTCAACTGCAGATTGTGGTGATGAATATGATGATAGGTGCGGCAACTTTTAGCAGCATAATGGCTACATACCTATGTTGGCCAGGATTCTTCACCAAGGCATACCAGTTGGAAACCAAAGTCTTCTCAAGTTAATTAATTCCACCCAATTAACTTGTATTAGATAGCTTCAAAACTCCTTAAGTCCCGGGATACATACAGCCTGAGATGACAATTAATGTATTACAGAATTGATCTGTCTATTTTGGAAGTCAGATTCTCAGATCCAATTGTAGATGACCGGGTTTTTTTAATTGGTTTTATTAATTTACTTAATTGTAGAGTTTTGGATTATAAGTTTGTTCTCAAGCAAATTTTGATTACAAAAAGAGCCGTGAAAATTCGGAGGGCTGCATTAGTTAATTTATATATGAATTAAGAAGTTATATATGTATACAATGAAGAAAACCAAGTTAATTTCTTCCTATAATCTCATGGAACTATTCAAAACACTCGATCATTAATAATTTAATCTTAGTGGCTTAATTGCAGTTAGATTATGATGATTTGATATATTAAGAAGTAAAATAAACACTCCTAAACAAAATAACGAATGATGAGAGGGAGTAGACTCTAACGCAACTTAAGCAAGTGTGTGTATTTTAACTGCAAGATGAGTAGATGACAAAGATCAAATGTTCGAATGTGGAATCATACTCTTGAAAGGAATTTATTTAATCACCTTATATTAAGCTCATAATTATGATGGTGGGATTCTCAATAATAAATTCAAGAAAAAAAAAAAAAACTAACCATGCCAACGCAAGCACGCAGCTATGAAAGTGGTTAGCCACGGCCCACAGGAATCATACTCTTTTTTTATTATTATTATTATTTGACCCAAAAAAAAGTCTTTTTTTATTGACCAAAAAATGACAAGTCTTTTCATAATACAAGAAATGTTTATATATATATTCCATTTATTTTTTATTAAAAATAATTCTTTTAATAAGTTTTCTTAAAAGATATAAAAAAATATACAAGTTTCCGGTCTAAGAACCGATGGACACATTTAAGAGCATAAAACTTCCATTACAATCTTGAAGGCCATAGAGAAGAGCCCAAAGTTGAGATTTAACTAAAGAACAAGTTCCGAGATTAGATGTAAAACCCGCTATGTAGCTTCCATCAGAAGTCCACCAGCAGCAGCATGATTACGGGGGATGATCACAGAGCCATCTACATTTAACTTGGCATGGTCAGTAGGAGGATATTGCCAAGCATGATTTGGTAATGTAGAGTATTGATTCTTCATTACTGTTGCTGGATTACAATTCCTTGGTCCAGCAGTCCAGCTGGGCCCTGGCACCTAGCAAAGTTCAAGATTCTTGCAGAACAATGGGCCTTTAAATTCAGAAAACAAATCACCAAAAATTTATATTAATTATAAATTAAGCTTTATAACATTAGAAAACTATTTTTTGTAATAAAATAACATTTTTAAAAAATCATTTATTTTCTAAGTTATTAATAAGTAAATACTATAGTATGTGATAAATTGAAATTACAAGAGTATCAAATAATGTATATAAAACTTGAATTCATGTGTTTTGAACAATTAATTTTTTTTGTCATATTTATTTGTACATTATGTTTTTTGTAACAGTACAATCATTTCTATTGTCATAAAAAATTAGTAATAATATCATACCATTGCGAGACTGAACTCTGGAATCCTAGATATAATATTAGTAATAAAGAAACTTATATAATGTATGAGATATTCACTAATTTGGTGTAGCCTCAATACAATTTCCTTTCCTTATTAAGTTATTATTATTACCTTTTCCTCACCTCAATCTCCATGACCAAGCAGTGTTGGTAACCTCTTCCTGCAAGAAAAATGACGTGGCAGCATATTTTATGTCAGTGCGTAATGCGCATATTGCGCGTACACATCATATTCCTACCTTCCACCCCTAAAGCAGTTGCGACCCGGTCACCCACCCTCCCCTTTCCCGCGTCTGCTTGGCGCTAACCTTCAACGTCGTCGTTTAACACCCAATCAAAGACGTGCACTGCAAGCAAATACCTTTGAATCTGAATCTGAATCTGAATCCCCCAACCTCAATTCAAAGGAATCGCTACAGTTTTCATGCCATGTCCATGTCCATGTCCATGTCGGTTCAACATCTGCGCATTTCTAGGGTTTCACGCCTCCTCCTAATCTCCTCCATCTTCTTCTTCTTCACCTATTTTCCAGGTAAAGAAACAACAAACACCTTTGTTTTATTGTTTTTTTATTCTAAAATTGATATATGTGAAGCTGAAGGGGTTTTATTCTAAAATTGATTTGGTTATTGTTGGGTTGCACAGGTTTGGTATTATCGGCGGCGGTGACGCTAGGTTCCATTGAGATATTTACAACCCATGAGTGGCTAAGAGCCTCTCCAACTGTCTATTTTCAATGCAGAGGAGACAACAAAACCGTATTGCCCGATGTCAAGAAAAAGCATGTCTTTTATGCTTTCAAGGGTGAAGAGTCTTGGCAGGTTCCTTCCATTATAAACTTCCTCCTTTTTTTTTGTATTTTTGCCTTTTCATGAATTTCTTATGTCCTAAGATTTAATTTTGGTGTATCATAAATTGTTAGTTTCAATTTGAAATCCATGACCATTTCCCCAAACAACTATTCATTTCGAATTTAGGTAAATTCAGCTAATTTGTCTGATTATGTTTATGTTATTTACAAGAAATCATTTGTGTAATTTCAATTTTTCCACTCTTGGTGATTTTGCTTAGTAACCTCAAGCTTTGTCATTAAAATTCAAGTGGCATTAGCATTTCTAGTTATTGTTTGAAGCAACTGCTGAGATTTTGCTTTGTGCTTTTCCAGCCCTTGACTAATATTACAGGCAAAAAGTGCAAGCGATGTGGACTCTATGAGCAAGACAGCATTCTTTCAGATGATGTATTTGATGAGTGGGAGTTGTGTCCTTCTGATTTTACAGCCCCTGATGGCAAATATATCCACTTCAAGGAAAAAGAATTTAATGCTAGTTTTATGTGCCCAGAGTGCTTATCTTTTACTGGTGGTGAGAGTCTTGCAACCTTTTTTTTTTCCTCAAACTTTCTTTTACCACTGTCATGCTATTAGACTTTGCAGACAACTGTGTGACTGAATACATCAAGGTGTTATTCTCAAAAAGTAATTGTGACAATTTGTGATGCCACTGCCACAATTATTAAGTTTATCAAATTTAATTGATTAATTTCAACTTTGTCGAACGGTTTTTCCAATCTCTAGCTATATTGGCAAGCAACCTTTATCATCTATTGTATAGGAGTTTCTAACCAAAGTTGACTTGTTTATTTAAATTAAGTATAGCAGATAATTTAGTTAAGTTAAGACTCTAAGGGAAAAAAAAATTATGTCTTTAATTTTTTTCCTGACAAGTGACAACCAACTGGAAGAAGGATTATACTGTATTGATTGAAGAGAATAAACATAGACTTATTTATCTGAGGTTCTTATCCTTCAAGCTTGTATGCTAATTATCTTCTGTATTTTAACCTTAGCATGTGTTTGGATGAAGACTTTTAGAATTGTCAAAATTGTGAAATCAATTGTGAGTGATGATTAAAAAGAGAATTAAGTATGATAGAAATTGTAAATGACAATCTAAATGATTAAACATAACAGAGAAATATTGAAATTTTCTCTCAATATGTGTCATTTGAAATTCCTCCTATATGTCATAAAAATCCCTCGTAGTTGTCATTTAAAATTCTTTTTTTTACTATCTTAACACATGAAATCTAGAAATTTAGAATTGTTCTATCCAAACACAAGGTTATATCCCATCCCACCAAGTGGGATAAGACTTGATTATTGCTGATATTAATTGGAATGACTTCTCTCCATTACTGGATTTGTTGTGTGGGACCCATAGAGTGTATGACGCATCTATCTCTCTCCAACAGTCCAACTGGACAAATCCAATAGTGGAGAGGATATTTACTTGATATTGTTACCTTATGTCTGAAAGTATTTTCTTTTCAATGTTTATTTTTTTGGTCCTTGTGGATCTGGGAATTACTAGACATGCCTGAGTTGTAAAGTTTGTTCCACTTGCATTTCTAACAAACCTTTCATGAGGTTTTGTAAATTATCATTCTGAGGGTATGCTTGCATTTATACCTGTTCTACACTTCTACTTCCTAATCTCTGCAATTTTATTTGTTTAATAATTGTGTTCATATATGTAGCTACTGCTGTCTCTGCACCGGAGGTGAATCATAAAGGAAAAGGAATGCATATAGCCGTTGTCATTTTACTAACTGTTTTGATCTCAACTGTACTGATCCTGGGAGCGGTGGGTGCATATAAGTACTGGCAAAAGAAGAAGAGACAGCAGGATCAGGCTCGGTTTTTGAAGTTATTTGAAGAAGATGACATCGAGGATGAACTCGGACTTGGCACTATTATATGATAGCAAACAAATTCCCTCCTGTACAGTAGGTTTCCCTTTCACAATTTTGTTTATGAAACAGGATAAGAAAGGATTTTCTGTGCAACTTTCACAATATGAGATAGTTGTCAAAGTGAACAGCATTATGTTATTGTTCATATTCACCTGTACATACTATACCTATTATATATGGCCATTTTGGACTTTAACAGAATTGCCAAACAATCTTGTGAAATTCTTGCTTTCATTGATTCTTTCATCTTCAAATGAGATTATTGAGTACATTGAATAGCTTATACCCATTTGTGCCTCTGCCAGTGGGACCAATGCCCAGATGCTAGTCAGCTAGTTGATTTCCTTTGACAAATTCATAAATCTTTCTGGAGATTGGAGGAAACACTTCTGACAGCTGAAAATTGTGATATGATGGACTGAGATCACTTGGTTAAGATATAAAGGAATAGCAACACCCTGGTAATTCAGAAAGAATGTTAAAAGTTGAATATGGTCTCGAGAAGGACAATGACTACCAAATTCTTATTTGCTGAGGTGCCACGTTAACTTAAAAAGTGGAAAATAAAGCTGTTGAACATGAAGCTGATGATAATTTTGTGATGTGGGGAGAGGGGGAAAAACCTTGATTCTTGAAAGTTGTATAGAAGATGGTTTGGAGTCTCTGTTGCAGATTCAATTTATTTGGAGCTTCAATAGCAGAGGGCCCTCATGAAATTTAGATACTTGATCCAAACTCCAAAGCTGAATTGATGGATCTTTTGATACAGAAACAATTCCCCTTACACACACTCGTTCCTCACTTTGCGATACCAATTTAAGATCAAAACCATACAATTCAAAATAAGTGTTTTCTTTGCACGATAGATATTGTGCACCAAAGAGATATTGTGTTGACACATTTTTAAGATAATTTTTAATTTTATATTATTAAATAAATTTCATTGAATAACTGTAGAACATGATCTCCACTAAATAAAATATCGCCTTTTTAATGTAATTCACATAAAACATATTTGATAGTAATATTAAACCTTGTCAACTAATGCAATGTAATAGCATATCATTGATAATAACAGCACATACCTCTTAAATTCAATATTTAATATATTAGTAATTCAAAAAAATTTACATTAAGGGACCATTTAGTTTCAGAATTTTATGTTTTCATTTACTGTTTTTTAATTTTAATTACAAAAATACTTTCAATTTTGGATTTTACAAAGGTGGGTATCAAAAGTAAATTATTTTTACACGAACCCACAGTTGTACTTATTATTTTTCAAAAGCTCCCTCATGACACCTCTACATTGCTCTACCAGACCAGTCTACTTGGAGCTCCAATCTAACGTCTTAACTATCAAACTAATGCAGCAAAGCGGTTTATTGCTAGTCAATAAAAGGATATATTCAAGTAAGTGTTTGCCTTTTGTTTAATTTCAGTCACGTTGTCTTAATTCAATCACTACAAACTCCATGTGTGAAAACTAATCTGGAAAACGTCTTTTTCTCTTCTCTAGCATTATTGATTCTAACTATGCATTCTTTTGAAAAACACCTATTTCTTTTATTATCATTCTTCATTATTTCCATCTCAATGTAATCTGATGCTAATAAATCTTGTATATGACCATGTCCAGGAAGAGTTAACATGTTATTGTTTTTGGCCAAATGAAGATAATGGCCACAAAATGGAAGAAAAGAAAAACTGGATCTGTGTGGTGTACTTGAAAAAAAGCAATAAAAACTTGTAAAACCTTTTATAGCAGGTTACTTTCACTTGTCTAGTTGTGTACCAGTACACAAATCTCAAACATGTGTAACTTAGAAAGACCCTAATATTGAACGTAAAACATCAAATACTGTGCACCCACATCTCCTGACAACGAAGGGTTTTCAAGAAAAGTGACGAGAGTCCTATTGAACAGCTAGACAATATATTTCATTTTGCTATAACGAAATTTAATATAATCAAATTTAAATGGCTACCAAAATGCCACATGTTTAGTTAAAACTCGACCAATCAGGTTCTCATAACACATTGGTGTTGATTTAGTAACATCAACTAAGTGTTTGGTTTACCACAAAAACACGTTTCAAACGTTTAAACATGGATCCAGTGTAAACTAAACACAACATAAATTATTGAAAAAGAAAAAGAAATCGGTGCCCTATACTAATAGACATAAAAGGATTCAAAACAAGCTGTGTTAAAATTCCCCATAATAGTTCGCATTGATTTAAATTATGACAACACTTAAAACAAATTTAAACAACATTCTAGTAAGTCATAGGTTGCGGAACCAAGAATCTAAAATATAGCAATACATAAAACCGCCGTTCATAAGCATAAACATCAATTTCAGATGTCTTTTTGTGCATAATTGTCACGTAATTACGACAGTGCATTTCACAATCGAAGCAGATAAATGTTGGGCAACGTCCTGAGCACATTTATCAGAAAAGTACTTTCTAAGGTGACTGTGAGTGGCGGTGGTTGTCATCTTCATCATCAATAGGGCTCCTGTCATCATCCCTAGGACTGCGGCTAGGACTGCGGCTGCGCCCATTATCTTTAGGGCTATCATAGCCCCTATCATCGTGGTCCCTTGCAGGGCTTCTACTCTTCGCTCTAGGACCATCACTGTAGTCAGACCCATCTTGGGTGGTGACCATCCTTTCATTACCTGGAGAGGTGTCACTTCTCTTCTGTGGGCTGCCTTGGTCAGGAGATGGACTATGCCTCCTTGCCTTGGAGGGCTGAGGACTCCGTGATCTATCTTCAGGAACAGGGCTTCTATCTCTTCTGACAGGGGATCTAGATCGGCTGGCAATAACAAAGGAAACCAGAGCTCAACTTGAAAGGTAAAGAAAATTCATACTTACACAACAGTATTGACATACATGGAGGGATGAAGAGTATGAATTGTATTGAATTAATTATCTCAAAAGTAAGGAATTCACAGAACAATAATTGATTGAAAAAACAGCAAACAAATAATCTAAAACAATCAATTTACAGTTTTTAGTTCTCCATTGAAATTTGAAACCTTGCAGTATCACTACATCAGAACAATACATATTAGAATTGTAGACTGCACCCTACCTGTAGCTGCGGGCTGGACTGTAACTTCGATCTCGGCTTCTGCCACGCCTAGGAGATCGCGACCTGACCGGTGAACGTGAAACACTACGTGCATGTCTACTGCTAGAACAAGAAAAAATTGAGTCATAAATCTCAGAAAACCCATTATAAAGCAATATTGCAATAACCATGTTAAGAACAAATTAACAATGTAGCAGCAGTTTGGAAACTCTAGTCCATGGCCTACCTCAACTTTTTGGGACTGTTCTTACAGTTCTTTTCTATATGACCTCTCTCCCCACAGCGGTAACACTTGTTCTTCCAATCACCAGCTTTGCAATCTCGAGCCCAGTGGCCATCAATGCCACAGTTAAAGCAGCGTCCAGTTCCAGGAGGTGGACCTCGACCCAAATATTCCCGGGAACCACGGGGAACCTGAATAATTAGAAATCAGATAAAAAACAAAAGCAGTAAGATCAGAAATGCCACCATACACAAGCAATTGATATTATGTACAGTATTTAAGCAAATAGTTAGTGCATTAATAAATGCCAACCACCAAATGAAACATAAGAGACTGCCGCCATTATACAATAATAATGTAAATACATTTTCATAACAGTATATAAAAAAGGGATGGGTTGATAACACAAGCCAGTATAGTATGAAGCCAACCAAATAACAAAATTTCCATATTATACAAGGATAGGTCTTCAATCAGTCTTCAAGGGATTATTCCAATAAGGAATTTAGGAGACTGAGCAAGCACTTTCAATTAAGTATCTGAACTCTTTACGGGCATACATATTAACCCAATACTTCCGTACCAAAGGAAACATCCCCTTGAAAGTTAATTATAAATGAGAAAACCAAATTCTTATGTAGGTAAACTTTGAACGGAAGTAATGCCTACCCCTTTTGCAAATTCCACAACAATACGACTTCCATCAACATCACGACCATCCAAGTTATATCTTGCATCATCAGCATCTCGAGGATCGCTAAATTCCTGTCCAAAAGATGTAAGGAACAAGCCAAGAAAGTAACACACAAATCTTACCATTATCTACAACTGAATTCCCCAAGCAGATACTAGAAGCCACCTTTGAGGACAGGCATCAGGAGAAATCAAAGTCAACAGAAATAAAATAAACAGAGACAGGGTAAGGGTGAGAACTTACAACAAAGGCGTAGTCATGCTTCATATCCACATCTCGAACTCTGCGGAAACGGTTTCCATAAACAGTAAGGCCATCATTACTTAACTACTGGAACTGTATGATACTTCGCCCCTCAAAGACGAACTAAACACCAGTTTGTGATTGTTGCCAATTCCATAAAAACACGCAATAACATTACAGAAAGAATCGCCAAAGTCAACACTCGGCAGGAATTTCCACCAATTCCACCAAGGCCACCCTCCCACCACAGACCTCCAGGTTTAGCCAAAACCCCAGTAACCTTCAACAAGATCATTCCAGTTAAAAAGGACACCTAGGGGAATTGGTTCCCACGCATAACATGACGAATAACCAATATAAATCCAAGCACAAAACAAAGCTTGGAAAACACCTGTATATTATCCCCTAAGTTTCGGTGTAACATATGGATGACACCCCACGCCAACTAATCACTATTTTGGCTCCCTTGCCAATTCACAAAAACAGATGAATCAAGGAGACTGATAATTAGTTTTCCATACATAAATTGACACAAATCAAACAACTCAGACAATAAAGTTATAAAATTCCGTTAAGAAAAGATCCGGCCAGCTCACCAAAAAAAAGGAGATACTCATACAAATAAAGTCTTTCATCTAATATGTATATGAGCAAACATGAAAGAACAAACATGAAAAGGATACAAAAACAAACAAACAACAAGGTGGTTTGCAAATATATTACATTTTTGTGAAAAGGGCTAATATTAAATAGACCAATAATCAAGTCCAAGATCTATACATATTTTTTATGGAATGATAAGGATTATAGTGATAAGAAGGGGAATTACCTTCCATATCTGCTAAAGACTCGCTCCAGATCACGGGAACGTGTCCTTGAAGACAAGCGACCCACATAGAGGCGGGTGTTACCATATTTATCATCATAGCGAGGCATTGTTGATTTCTTCTGGCTGTGAAAAATAAAGAACAGAAATTGCATAATTAAGCAAAGGAAGCGACAGCAGAGAGACCCTTTTTATCAAGGGCAACGAGCATAACAAATAAAAAAAATTAAATATAACAGTGCTGCTGGGACAAATTAGATGCGAGCCTTGTTAATGGATAAAGGAACCCAATTTCAACTATGCAATCAATTTTGAACACTAAGTCGGAGGAGAAAACAATCTAATCGAAAATATATATATATTAAAGGGAGAATTGATAAGATTAAAGGGCAAGACAATTGATGACGAGAATCATGAAATCATGAAATCACAAAATCCCATAGAAACCACGAACCAAAAGAGATCAGGTAAATCGAATTGCAGAAAAGTGAAATCGGAGAAAACGATAAGAGAGGTACCTTCGAGTGGTTCGCTGTTTCTCCGAAAACCTAACCCTTTCAAAGTAGATCGGCTCCTTATCATGCATTTCACTATTTATACAAGAGAACGGCCACATGTCTAGAGTGTTAGGCTTTTTTGTTCTTTCTAACTAAAATTGGGCCTTTCGACCAAAACAACAACTAAATTTGGGCCTATAGTGGGCTTCTGATGGATAAAGGCATAAAGCCCTCGACGCATAAAATCTACCGGACTTGTTATTTGTACCCCTCCAATTATTAACTACACTCTTTTGATCTTTCTTCTTATTATAATATCTAAAATATTCTTATTATCTTACTTAACCTAAAATTTAATTTCTATTTTTTTTTGGTAATTGAAGAGGGGAACCAACCCCTTTTAATTTCTATTTCAAACCAAAATACTTACCTTTTCAGTTCACCCTCAATGTACCTCCCAACCCATCTTCATTCCACTTCACCATTTTATTTTTCTTCCTCCATTATTCTTCTTCCTTTATTATCGATAAACTTCTCAAATTGTCTCACTATATTGCATAAAAAAGGTTAGTTTTTTTAAAAAAATATGTGAATGATAGTTATTCTCTCGATTTGATTTTTATCATGGTTGGTGATCGATGTTGATCGTCTATTTGACATTACTAGTTTTGAATTATTCAAGGAGTGCGTTGTGATTTCCGGAAATTAATTTTTGGTGAACAAATCAGTTAATTTGTTGACCGGAATTTAAGTTTCATAATACTTCATCTAGTCTTATTTATAAGACAACAAATTAAACTTTTCCATTGTCCTAAATATAAAACAAAGTACATAAATTTATAAGCATTTTATTGTTTTTTCTCATAATGTTGATTCTCTAGCAAGCGTACTAAAGTCAACTATAGTATAATAGTTTAAGAAAAGGTTGTCATACTAACTTGAAGTTCTATTAAATTTCTTAATTTGTACACTGGTTGAGTATATTTATAAAGAAATGGAATTTATTCATGATCTTGATATTGAGGAATTTAAAATGAATCTAGAGTAAGCATAAAAAGTTCATTAAAAGATTGGTAAAGATTTAGTGGAGAGAACTGGGATTGAATTTCATCTATCACTGTTCTGATTATTTAGAGATATATAGAAGTCAAATCTATTGATGCAATACACTAATGTCACTTATATTGATTCCTCAAACACAAGTTTCTAAGAAAATTCCACTGAATACTAATTCCTCAGATATTTAACAGACTATCCAGCATTACGAACGAGTATTATATATAAAGCAATCGATATATTGAAATCTATTCCTGACGTCGCAATACGTCGAGTAATTTCATTCAGAGCAGATTCTAAGAAATATTTTTCAGTCAAAACTTAAAATTAAAATTGAGATACTATATATTGATCAGATAGAATCAATCAATAAGAACATAATGAAATTACCAATATCAAACAGAAACGGAATAAAATATATATAAATCACCGAAATACATCCAAGTTCGATTCAACTACATTTAATCTCAAAAGAGAAGTTAGTCATTCATGGCAACCATTACAACCAGAGAAATCGAAGAAGAAAGGATGAAAAACAACTTCCAGAGCTTTAAGTCACTTTCGTTCATTGACCGAATAAGTTTCAATCTTTCCTGTATTAATGTTTCAATCCCCTTCCATTTTGTTTTTGCTCTGTTTTTGTTTTAAATAAGGTGAATTTTCGCTTGAGCGAGCAAATTCTCGCTCAAGCGAAGAGAACTCTTCAATCTGAAGAAACGTATTATCCCTTAAGCGAGATATGCTCATTTGAGCGAGAACAAGTCATAAGCAAAAACTCAAATTTGGCTCAATTTCTCTCAAGCGAACATTTCTTTGCTTGAGCAAAAAATTGGAAAAATCCATTTTTCTCCAATTTTGCTCATTTCTTCTTGTTTTCTTCAACTTTCTTCTTTCTCCTTTCTTCATTTACTCTTAAAAACAAATAAACTGGGATTAGTTTAAGTTCAATTTCAACCATGACTCAGAAAAAAAACAGTTAGATTCAAATATTCTAAATTAAGGGAATTTAACTTCTAAATAAATATAATTCAAACCATAAGTTTAAATTCAATATGGAAATTCATTTAAAATAAGCACTTATCACATATTTGCCTTTATTGACCATTAAAGGTTTCAAAGAGATACAATTACTATGGTAGCGGAATTTATTTTAAATAAAGGTAAACTTATAATCTTGTAGAGTAATTTCTTAAAAATCAATGCATTAATTAAGTACGTTTCTTAATATGTATGTGTTTGTATAAATTGTCTTATAAATAGGATTTGAGGGAGTAGTATATTTGACAATTCTACAAAATAAATTAATACATTACGTAATGTAAGGAGAGTATTTTCTAGAAAACAAGTATATTTAACTTTTAGGCCAACTAATCGTAGATTTTTTTTCTCATAATAAAACTTTCTCCTTATGATGTTGTCATAGAATTAAGACATTGTAGAAAATAATGGTTGGTGGTTGTGGTAGTAGAATAAGACCCAACCAGATTTTATCTGCAAATTATTTAAGCATCATCTCAGAAATGGTTAAATCCATAACTATCCTAGTGGGTTTTTCCATCAAAGGCTAAAAAATAAAATTAACACATTGGCCTTTAACGTTAGTAGAACTGGAATGTCAATCTTAGCGTACCATTATTGTTCATAAATGAATAAAAAAAAGAGAAGTTATCTTTTCAAGATACATCTCATAATAAAATAGAATTTCATATCTCAAAATATATCACTTTTTTTCTGTAAAAAATGTGGCACAAAGGCCAGAAAGCTACAAAGCAATCACTTTGGGGACAACTCTCCCATTCAAATCATTCCTAAGGCTAACAAGAACAGTAGGAGGAGGTCGCATAAAAATCCGAACATCAAAATCAGCACTATGTGCCCAAGTAGCAAGACTATCAGCAACACTATTTGCCTCACGCCAAACATGGGAGATATGAACTAACCAGTTACGGTCCAACAGAAGCCTAATGCGTTGAACAATAAAGTGATAAGGATGGAATTCCTTGCTTGATAGGACGAACTGCCACCTCCAAGTCACTCTCAACTAACAGGTTCTTAGCACCAAAACTCCAAGCCAACTCCAAAGCATTTAGGATCCCTCTAAGCTCAGCCATGAGCACTGAAGAAGAACCTAAATTCTGGTGGAAACCAATTTTCCAGCAACCCAAATGGTCTCGTAAAACACCACCGCAAGCAGCCCAACGCCCATTATCTTTAACTGAGCCATCTGTATTAAACTTTAACCAACCCTCTAGAGGAGGAGACCATCCCACATGGATTGTCCTATGCTTAGTTGCAGGAGTGATAGACCCCGTAAGCACATGAGTGGATTCACGACAAAGATTTTTTGCTCTAAAAACTATGGAGTAATATTAGTCATACAACAAATCTATACAACAACTCATACAATATACTTTTTCTCTCTATCTCTCTCCATCATATCACTTATCATATCACCTATCACATCCCACACTTCTTTATTTTATCTCTATCTCTCTCCATGTTGTATAAAAAACATTCCTCAAAACTATGACATCCACGTGTGGCACTATATTATTAAAAACGAAATCATTTCGGCCCTTCTAAATCAGCCAAACCGTGACAATAAAGAGGCAAGCCCCAACCATGCATCCCGCTCCTCTTAGAAGAATTGGTAATGTTCCGCTCCACCCAGTGCTCGAGAGTATCCCTCAACCAATTAGGCCTTTGATGACCCAACAAATTCGACCAAATTTGGGATGCAAAGGGACAATCACGCAACACATGCAACTCTAGCTCACTAGCTGCGTGGCATAAGGGACAAACATTGTTGTCAGACATATTACAACTATATCTCTTTGCATTTGTCTTGAGCCCTCCTTGCAGGACTAACCACAAGAAACTGCGAACACGATTAGGGACCTTCAGACTCCAAATGCACTTCCAAAGACCCGTACATCCAAGCCTTGAGAAGTGGCAGGCCAAGAATCTCTTGTCTAACGCCCTCAAGTAGTCACCGATCAACGTCCCGAAGGTTCTAGGAGGTACCATCATCCGAAAAGGAAGCAACATTCTGATTGCTCAAAAACATAGGGATATCTAGTGACACAATTTCGTTCAGGAGAATATTTGATGGAAGCCATCGGTAATTCCAAAAAGAAGTAAACATACCATTCCCTATATTCCACCTTAAACATTGAGTGAAAAGAGTCCAAGTAGCCACAATGTCTTTCCAAACACTTGAACAATTTACCTTTGGAACAACTAAAGGCAAAAGATGTGTTCCGCATTTATCCCTTTGCCATCACATATCATCTCTTAGACATATGACTTATACTATCCTGGTGTTTTTTGTTTCTAAAGTTACACCAAATTGACATTTTTATTATTTCTAATTAAATTATACTACATGCTAAAAAAAGCCCTCAATTAAACTAGAATAAGTAGGTGCAAGTGGAGGCGAGAGGAGTTGTGATAATTGCTAGCTAAGTTTTATTATTCTTACATTATGCCGAATTATATAAATGAGTAATCCTATTTATATAATAATTTATACAACACATTTTTTTTATTATATTCCGTATTTTTCTCTATTTTTCTCTATATCTCTCTTAATTATATTGTATGTAATACTGTATATATAGAGAGAGGGTATCATTTCTCTGTATAAAATCACATCTCATCTATAATTATTATTTTAAAATAAAACATAATATCTCAATAAAAAAATTAATAATTACAGATAATATTAGTTTCAAAAAGAAATTTTTATTAAAGTTATATTTGATAAAATTAGTTAATTAATAAAAATCTTTCTAATAAATTAGTCAAATAAGTTACAAAGTAACTTAATTATTTAACGTGTCCCTTAAAAATACTTAACTATTAATTTAACATGTTAAACACACTCTGACATGTTATACTTTTATTAAGAGATAAGGAATGGAAGGCTACCAAGTCTCTCAACGTAACTAGGGGTGGGAGATCACTCATCTGGGCTATATAGCCTAATAATTAATTTATACTAGGCCTAAATCAGGTTAAACCAAATTGATCTATATATATAAATTAGGTTAGTTTTTTGTTAAAAGTTTATTTCGTTAAAAAGATTAGGTTTCAATTAGGTAACTCAAAAAGTCTTTAAAATCTATGAGCATGTCTATTTAAGTATACATAAATAATATAATATAATATAAAATATAAGCAATTATGATCGTTATTAAAAATCAATGATTAAGACTATGCATCATTACATAATCTCAACCTGTGAAATTGTCCAAATCTTAATAATTTATTTTCATGTCAATAATCACAATATCTCACTCACTTCAAATTCGTCCTTATGAGCTTTAATTTGGTCAAGATTTAAACTTTTTTTAATATCTAGTACATAGGATATTCTCAAGAGGTAAAATTCCATTCATGGATGATTCCATCATTCACCCCAGCTAAAAAATGAGTAACTTTTTTGTTTTACAGAACACAAAGCCTTTTGTTTTTGCTACATTATTTTGGAAAAACTTACTGAAAATTAAACTATTTAGAGGTTTGTAACTTAATGTGAAAGTAATTAATCATATGTTTTTCCTCCACTCCCATGCTTGATTGCGAATTATTATTTTTAGTATTTTTGTTCTATATGATTATTACTATATACTATGGTAAGAGCTACAAAATGATTTCTTTTCCCGTGTCTCGTATCCAAATTAAAGTTAATTGATTCTTAAATGCTTGGGTTTTAAGTTTTAACCTCATCGAGACATGCAGGATATATATAGGTGACTTAATTAACCAAATGCCACAAATAAACTTACTCATTAAGTTTATTTGTTTCATTTCTCATATCTCAAGGTGAGGTAACCTCTACCTCATAAAATCTTTTCATTTCAATCTATTTCTATAACAAATATTTTATTTTTGTTCTGTTTACTACTCTGTCGGATAAAATGCAAAGCTAAGATCAGCCTTCCTTAATTGTATATGTCCTTACAAGTTATTAATTTAGATTTTTGAGTTGATATATAATTAAATTTTAAGTATTTTAAAAAAAAAAGAATTGAAAGCAACTAATTTGTCAATCTGATAAATTATCTTTAATTAAAATTTCAAGAACAATATATATCAATAACATTTTGATTTGTTTTACAAAGTAAGCTGTTAGCTTAATTATTTTATATCAAGACCCAACTATACCAAATCGGATAGAGGATGAATGATTTTATACTATATATTTCTAATATTCTAGATGTCTACTCATTGCACTACTTATTTTAGTTCAAATATTGATCTACATAGAAGATCTGATTCTTTTGAAACATCCTGATTTATTTTAATATCGTCTGAGGAGTCTATATATCATTTACGCATATATTGGCACAAAAATGAATGGTTTTACCATAAAAAATGTTTTATTATTAATTTTATACTAACGTATCACTGGCCTAAAAAAAGGTTTCAAGTATTCAAAACCATAATTTTTGTAATTAAGATATAGGTATATCATATTCAATTTGTTGATTACATATTTTAACTGCAGTAATCAATGAAAATTACCATGAAATACGTAAACAAATTAGTTGAAGATAAATCATAACCAAAAAAAAAAATTACAGCAGTTCCATTTTTTTTCGCTCAAAGTAAAGCACAAGAACCTGTTGAGTTTAACCAAAACAGAAATTAACCTTGATTCACAGTCCATCCATAATGGTAAATTAAACTATTGGTATTCTAATTTTTTGTTTTTTTTTTTTGCTCCTTGTGGTTGTTGTTGTTGCACTCTTGATTTGCTTCTTATTCAGATGAAGAATGAGTATGAGGTACTGAATTGTTTTTTTTTTTCACGGACAAATATTCCTACCTCCTCTTGTTCTTGCTCCCAAACAGCAGCGTCAAGTAAAAAAGGAATCGAAAGAGAAATCCCCAAGCAACGGTGATCCACAAGCAGTTCCACTTGCTGAACTCCGTGATCCCCTGCTGCTTCAGTACCGTCTCTCCAGTAACGACGCAGGTTGAGCTTGTGATATTCAACCCCAACGTGCTGCTCATTCCCTTCAACAGCAACTCCTTCATCGACTCCGGAATATTCCCCAGCGGCGTATTGTCAAACATCTGAGTCCCCCTCACGAAGCACCTCGGAGGCTGAGTACCGAACTCGTTCAGCAACACTCCTTCGTAAGGATACTTCACCAGAGACAGGTAATGGAACCATAGCCAATACTCAGGGATCCTATCTCTACTGATGAAGAATCCACTGAAGAGTAAGAAGTAAGCTAAGATAGCAACCACAACAGTAAAACCAAGCATCACGTGCGGCACGATCCCTGAGAGGAACGTCACGAAGGAGCTCCCCGCCCAGAAGGAAGCCACTATGATGAAGAAGTAAAACAGAAAACCGGAAATGCCGCCGGCGAGGCCTACCGCCCAGAACGTGGTGGCGGCGAACGCGAAGGAGAGGAAGACGAGAGAAGGAACGGAGATGATGGAGTGAGCGAGAACATAGGAGGAACGGCGGTAAGCGTTGTAAGCGGTTTCTCTCATGAAGATGTAACGCTCTTGGAGGAAAACCGGTATGGCTTCAGCGCAGGTGTAGAAGGTTGTTGACATGGCAAAGGCGAAGAATCCCAAACGCTCTACAACACCTTTGGAGGAATTGTCCAAGCGCCAAAAGATCGTGGCCAGGATTATTCCTGTAACTAAAATTGCACCCAAACGGATTCCAAATACTTCAGGCATCCGCCTGGAGTTAGTTAGAGATCGTTTTGCTATAACCGCCATTTCGATCCAAAACGGATTGGCGAAGGTAGGGACTGAGGTTGGTGAGTTATTACCGCTGGCGCCGGACACTAATTTCCCCCTTGAAATGCTTGCGCTGATGGCGTCCTTCAGTGACGCTGTTGGTCCGTTGATGGATTTTTCAGTTACTGATTTGTTTTTTAACTGCCATGATTTGTTGAACTCCACTAGGCTTTTGGTTCCGCCTGGTGTTTCTTCCAGTTCGCGGATTAGATCCAGTGCGAACTCTGTGCGGTTCTCGTTTTCCGGTATAGGATGGCCGAACTCCGAGAAGAAGCTCGGGAGGTTCGCCGGAGAACCGCTGTAGACGGCTTGGCCGTGGGAGAGGAAGATGAGGCGGTCTAACAACCCGAGGATTCTGTAGCTTGGTTGATGAACGGACATGATGACGATGCTTCCGCTCTGAGCGATTCGCTGCAATACCTTCACCACCATGAATGCGCTGGTGGAGTCCAGTCCAGAGGTTGGTTCGTCCAGGAACAAAAGGATTGGATCGTGGATAATGTCGATTCCGATGGAGACGCGGCGGCGTTCGCCGCCGGAGACGCCGCGGTGACCTTCGTCACCGATGATTGTTTTCGCGGCGGTGCGGAGGCCGAGCTGGTCGATGAGAGCTTGAACGCGCGCTTTTTTCTTGGATTTGGAGAGAGAGCGAGGGAGTCTGAATTCTGCTGAGAACATAAGCGTCTCTTCCACGGTAAGCATGGGGAAAAGGAGGTCGTCTTGCATGACGTAAGCAGAAATCACCTTCAGGAGACTGGACTCTAAAACGTCGCCGTTTAATGTCAAGGTTCCTTTTAAGCTCTCTTTGGAAATCCGGTTAGCGAGGGCGTCGATTAGAGTTGACTTGCCGGAGCCGCTAGCGCCGAGAACGGCCATGATCTCGCCGTCTCTGGCCTCGCCGGAGATTTCGTTGAGGAGAATCTTGGTGCGGTTGGGTTTGGTTTCGACTTCCTGGTTTGTAGGCGAGGAATTGTGGTGAGAGGAAAAGCATGGGGAGAGAGTCATCTTGCGGCGGAGCTTCACACTGTATGTTAAGTTACTGAAGGAAAGGAAAAATGGATAAGAGGGAAGGGTGGAGGAGGAAGAAGAGGAAAGGTCGAGAACGTGGTGTTGTTCAGCACTTGTGTTGTTGATGTCGTTTTGAGCATCTTCCACGCGTTTGAGAAGTTCGCCGAGGGTGGGAGAGAGATGGGTTCGGGTTCGGGTTCTAGGTGCTTGGACAAGCTCCATGGATTGGTTAAAGAAAGGGAGCCTGTCGTTGGTGACTGAGTTGGGAGGTTGGGGTGTCAGGTGAGACATTCTTGTGGTTGTGGGGTTTGGTTGAATTGCATGGGTTATTCATGGGACGAGACAATATGAGGAGAATGGACTTGTATATATATATAAAGTGAGAGAGAGTGAGAGTGGTGTTTGGTAATTCAACCATCTAATTGCAACTTCAAACGTTGCTTATTTCAACTAGAACAGGTGCATGTGCAGGTGTGAGGAGTTGTGACCTTTGCTACCAAGCTCTATCAGTATGACTCTATTTTACTGCTTATTACCAAGCCTCACATAGATAGATAACTGGTATATTTAGTACATAATTATTGTCACCTTAAATAATCACTTTCATTTCTTTATCTTTTGACCGATGCTTAACTTACCTTAAATTATATCATCATGATTTACAATTTTATCACGTTAATTATACGTGTTTGTTTTAGTGTCTTGTATTACTTTTCTAATGAAAACATTAATTTGAAAAGAATTTAATTAATATATACGGTAAATGTGTAAAAAAAATTATATGTTATCCAATGATATATTATATTATCACATTTTTTATTAAACGAGCTGTTAACATATCATTGGATAATTAAAAAACTCACAACATTTAATTATGGTATTATGAGAATACAGAACTAATATATACAACTAAACAATAGTATTACTCGGATAATTAATCCTTTGTTTTATTTCATTGTTATAATCAAAATTCTGCATAATGAACTTTTGGCTCATCAAAAGTTGTTATTGCCTGAATTTTTAATCAAATCAAGCATGTGTTCCATTATAAACGACAAAGTCTTAATGTTTTATATTATTATATTGTAGCGCCTATAGACATGATTTGTCTTCAATTAAACCGAAGTTATATATATATCTGCTGTAAGTAAAGGGTGAATTTTTATTTATTATATAAATTATAGATCTATATATATATAAGAGAAATGTTGTTTGTACAACAACATCTTGTACAACAAAGAGTGATATAGAGATAAAGGAGAGAAAAAAGAGAGAAATATGAGATGTGATGGGTGATGTGATGGAGAAATATAGAGAGAAAAAGTGTGTTGTATAAGTTGTTGTATGTTTTTTGTTGTATAAATAAGTTATCTCTATATATAATAACACATGGAAATAAATACTTATCGATATAATATGTCTTTAATCTTTAGCACGAACATACCCATGGCTTTTGTTTACAGACATTTAGTTGGGTAACACCATATCTCAACCTTACTTAGAGAGTACAAACTAATAAGATGACCCAGATATAATTGTTTTTTTTCTGGAAAAAGGTCAAACAACTTAAAAGTTAAAAGCATTATTTATACAACTTAATTATTGATATATGTCTAGAGTATATAAAGAAGTGTGAAAATGAGAATATAACATACTCAAATGAGCTCATATTATATATGATGTGGTCCCCTATATGTGTGTGTTCCTGAAATAAATTCTTTATTATACATATAACAATTAATTAAGAAAGCTTAAATTTAATTAAATATAGCCAGATAGACTAAAAATGGTATACGTATATATTACCATATGAATACCAACACAATAAACAAAACGATAAGATAATCTCCTGGTCCCTCGCAAAGATACTCAAAGCTAAATTTTGAGTCGATGCATGGTAATTAAGCACATAGACTTCTTTCATCTTTGTATGGTAAAACACGATTAACATTTTTAAATCTTAGTAAACACAAATATACAATTTTACTCTATCTTTATATATATTCATATTAAAGTTGACATTTTAATTAATTTTTTTAACACTAACGGGGTTGGTTTAAGTGGTACATGATTGATTCCTTAAGCAAGGTCTCGGGTTTGAATCTCGTGGATGGAAAAAATCCCCGCTGAAAGAGCTAGTCCCAACATGATGTGAACAAAAAAAATTAACTTTTCTAACATATTTTATTTTATTTTAAATCAATTTGGTTCTACACATGACATTTTTCTCTAATTTGCGACAATTGCATATATTAGCAGCCCCACCAGCGTGGAAGGGGCTTGGTAAGGTGTCAGTGTCGCGAAAATATCTACTATGCATCCAATATTATGTTTTCTTGTTTTTGTTAACAAAATCGCTAATTGGATACTTGAGTTGTTGCACTTTATAGTTTTATTTTGAAAGCGTGGAGTGATCAAAGTCCCAACCAAAAAGTTGATGAGATCCAATTCCAAGCACTTTATAGTTTTCATTTACATATATATGAATTCTTAAAATGAAAGCTCTCGTTTGATATGTTGGTTACAGCAAATTGTAATGTTATATAGTCAAGTAATGAAACATAAACCGCGTGCAGTCAATTGCTTACAAATGGTTTATTGTTTGTTAAATGTGATTTTGGACTCAGCACACACCACTGCGTAAAAAGAGGTCACCAGATACATCCTAATCCATGTTCTCCTTCGGCACGCATTCCATTCCGCACGAAACCGAAAGCCCACATCGCTAATCGCCCAACAAAATTGATACGTGGCTGGCTTCAATTGGGTGAGAAATTTCTGATTGTTATTTTAACACAAAATTCATACAGTTTAGGTGTGGGTGGTATATCTAATGTAGAAGGGAAGCGCTGCATCTACTATCTACTTATGTAGTCTTCGTAAGATAGAGAAAAACCACTTTGGGAAAGAGCTTAAATTATATGTTTCTTTTATTTTTTTTTTATTTGAAGTTTGTTCAATCAATTTTCTTTTTGGAGGCAATATTATTATTAATTTATACAGCTGAGCCTGAATTATTGTAAAAAAAAATTATTGAAGTAATATTGTGAAACTGTAATATAAAACTGTGCAATTATAGGATTCTTGTTAAGTTTTCACTCAATACTTATAAGTAGTAGCATGTGTATGTTAGAAATATAAATAAAAGATCATTCATGTGTCATTCACCCAATAGCTTAAGTTTTTGATATAGTTGGTCCATGATTCTACATAAATTAATTATGACACTTTTGTATAACTTAAATATTTTTCTATTTTATACTTATTAAATTTTACTAAAAATAAAAAAAATGTTAATTCAATATAAAATTCTTGTTAGAAATTATACCTGTTAAGGTACAGGTGAAAAAATCTTTCATCTGGTGATTAAAAAACAGATGAGTACTTGCGAGTGAATTGATTACAACTAAGATCGGGTCCAATAATAACCCCTCGCTTTGCTGACGGACAAGATTATTGTAGTTGTCGTTAAAATAAAAGATATTAGCGTTTTAAATCTCTTAAAAGGGTTTTTTTTTGTCCAATATATCTCTTAAAAGGTTAATCTAGCTAGGTTCAAAATGAGCCGAAGGAATTCTATTATAAGAAAATCATAAATAACCCAATTGTAAAATAGATTAACATGGAGCACAAAGGTCATGATTGATCGGACTAACAAAGTAACAAGTAACAATATGTCATCCTTTTCTTTCTTTCTTTGTTTTTTTGACAGTAATATGTCATCCATTTCGTTTGGCAGCTTAATGTTGTTAGTTGGCTGTCCCCATCTCCCTAAAAAGACATATTTTTAACGGATGGGGAGTTCATCCACTGGGAAAATAAGTATGGGAAACCAATGTATACTTACTTCTTTGTTTCTACCTATAAGAAATGCGCTTTCTTATGTATGCCCGATGGTAATAGGCAGTGCCCAGCAATGTTATTGTTAGAAGCAAATCGTGCTCAAGCAAGTTCACATGAACATAATAAAAAGGGTAATAAAACTTTAACACCCGCAAAAATTGGGGTGTCATAGGTGTGGACAAAGGAGAGATAAAAAATAAAGAGAGAGAAATTGAAATATGTGACATGAGAAAAGAAAAGCAAAGGCACAAAAAAAAGACAACAACTAAGTCCTAACGAAGGACATTCCTAAAGCATCTCTTTAATATGTAATAAATAATATGTTAGGAAAGAAAGGGGGAAAAATGTGTGAAATGAGCTATGAAAAAAATCATAATTGCATTAAAATGTATCTAAAAGGAGATGTGCAATGAATTTGAATCCTCTTATATTCTTAATTACAGGGCATGATGTTATTAGAGTAGAGTGACAAACAATTTATTTCATACAAGTACCTATTATGTCTGATTATAAGTTTATTAGTTATATTAAAAAAAAGACACACTGTACTAAAGAAGATGGTTCAATTAATAATAGAAGTTATTATGAGAAGAACTCGGAGTTTGATTCCATTTAAGTATTTTTAATAGTTTAATAGATAATCATAAAAAACAAAAAAAAACAGTTTAATAGATTAGTCATGGATTAAAATTGATATTGGCCAGTGGCTCAGTTTTATGTAAAACCAGTGGAGTATATAAGCTATTAGAATTAGTTTAGTGGTGTTAAATTTGGGTAGTTTACCAAAATTAAAGATTCAAACCTCATTACTATTGTTATAAAAAATGGTGGGTATCAACGAAGGTTGGTTCAAGTGTTACATGCTTGACTCTCCTTAAGCAAAGTCTCGGGTTCGAGCCTTGTGGACGGAAAAAAAATCTCCGCTGAGAGAACTAGTCCCACCATGATATGAACTCGAACATTATTGCCTCCCATAAAGGATATCTGAATTTCTTTAGCGTGTTTTGGTTTTAACATACGAGACAAGTCTGGACTCAATTTACAAGATCTACCATCATATCATACTCAACCTTATATTTAGGATTTCTGCTAACACTTAAACTATAAGAGTATCACGGTGCTTATTACTAGCTCCTCTGATTTCTTTTGGACTTGAGAAAGACATTTGCTTCCATTATTCTAGACCAGGTGATAAAAGCTCAGTGCTGTAAGCCACTAAAGTCTATATGTTTGCTTTATTCCTTCACAACTTCAAGGTATATATTATTTTCACCAAGTAGAATTGAGTTCCCACTTTCATTAAATTTCAGGTAACCTTGTCTGCAGTACACAGTGCTGGAGTCTGGATGCTTTATCCTTTTTCTTTCAGATGAAGGATGCGTTAAAAATATAGGTACCCTGATTCCAAAAGTCTTCCGGGCAGATGCGCCAAAGCCATTGGTCCATTGTCACACTTGGTACCACTGACTGGGGATTTGCATGCTGAAAACGCGAGATTCTGCTTAGTATCTTTTACACGTTCAACTCGGGATTAACACCATACACCACCGGAAAACAAACCACGCAATAAATCTTGTATGAGCTCTCTCAAACTTAAGATTTTCACAATTGCTTAATATATCCTCACTTACCAACAGAGCTTAGATTTAGGTATTAGGGTAACAACTTGATGAACTTGTTAAATTATTTTGTTGTGTTATGATGCTTTTGAAATTTTGAGTAAATTTACATATTATGATATATATCAATTCAATCAACTACTCACTAATGATATACCTCAATCGAGTTATCAACAAGTCAAGTTTTATAACATTGAACATCAAAGCAAATATAAGGACTAGCATGTTGGCCGATGATACACGGCTAAAGAAAGCAGAAAAAGTCACGTGGAATATGCAATAAGAACAAACAAAGGGCAAGGGAGCCTGCATAGTCAGTTACACTCGCTGTAGACTGCCTACTCCCGACTCCCAACTTATCCCCCCGGTAAAAAAATCCTTAAGTTGCATAACCACCTTGCATCAAGGACACCTGGAAAAAATAAATTTCTTCATCTTTGATTTTTAGGGTTGATAAAGATTCCCTTTGCCTTAGCAAATGACTGAAACAAACAAGCAACTAGAGGCTGTCTGCTTTTTCAGGAAAACAAATGTGAAAAAGAAATCAAAGGTTTTTCCCTTTCTTTTGAAAATCTTGAAAATGTTTAAAGGACAAGGCAAAAAGGATAATAATAAAAGATTAAAAGAAGCAACATATAGTGCACCCAATGCAAGCCCAGCCACCCCTCATTATAAAATGGGATGAAGACTACAGAGAGGCCTAAAATAACACTAACATAAAATTAATTGGAGTTGGGGACACCTCTTCATTCTCAAGGCTAACTTCCAAACTGCTGAAGGATTGAGCAACTTCTCTAAAGACTACTCTAAGTTGTCTACTCTGATTTTTGCTTTGATCTTCTTGCACTTGATGCTTGAGATCTACTCGTACACCTCCCCACAAATTTCAGAATCTCATCAATTAGAATGACGGGCAATGCAACAGCCAAAACCAAAAGCCACTCATTGAAGCTCAGGGGCACAATGCCAAATACTTGTGCTAAGAATGGCACATACAAGATCAAAAAGTGCAGACCAAATGACACAGACATTGCCAAAAGAAGCCAAGGGTTGACCCAAGGGGGCATTGTCAAAAGACTTCCATCTTCAGATAGGGCATTAAGAGAGTTGAACATTTCGATGGCTACCAACACAGAGAGAGACAGTGTCATAGCTTTCACTTTACCAGTCTGGAAGTAGTCACAGGGATCATTATCAAAAGAAATAGTTCTAGCACCAGCAGTGAAGGGAGAAGCAGTGAAATTCTTCCACGAGGAGCACTGACCCCAGTTGGCAAGTTGGGAGTAAGTGACGAGTGTATGCCCATCCCCGCTAAGGTCAATACCCAAGAAGGAACCATGTGTATACCATATAATGAAAACACCAACCGTAGCTAATCCAACATAAATCCCAATAACCTGTGAAGTATTAGAGAAGATCAGAGATATGTAATCCAAATATATTATCAGCAATTGAAACACATACAGCTACAGTCCAACAAAAGGTGAAGTGAACCAAAAGGATTGAGAAAAAGACACTTTACCAGATAGCGGAATAAAATCCACAAATTAATTAGTGAGTCATCACTGCGACGAGGAGGCTTCTTCATTATATCCTTATCTGGAGGATTAAATCCCAAAGCCGTTGCAGGGGGTCCATCAGTGACAAGATTGACCCACAGAAGCTGGACAGGTATCAATCCTTCAGGAATACCTAGTGCAGCTGTTAGAAATATAGAAGCAACCTCACCAATATTGGAAGAGATCATGTATCTGTAAAATTAACATTTAGTCACAAGATATTATTATCTTAACTTTCATCATTAGAGAAGGTTCTTAAATAGAAGTGCATATAGGTAATAGGTAATTGATAAAATTAGATAACTAGATATCAATTACAAAATATGAACACCTATATGGGAAGCCATGCAGTGCTTCAGATTTTTGGTGCTGTAAAACTAGAGAAAATTCTGAAGTATGCTACACCTTAGGATTGTTATAAAGAAGAATTAAGACAGCAAAATCTCTCTGTAGTACTGTACATTAGCTGTAGAAATCAAGATCTGCTCCATCCCCACCATAACATCTCAGTTATTAAAGAAGAAAATAGATCAACACTGCTCCAGAATCCAGATTAAACCAAAATTAATTACTACTCACACTTCTATCTTACACACTTTCTTTAATCTTGCTTGATATTCCTAGGAAAAATTCCATGGTCATAACTGAATGCATATTTCATGGTTTCATTGTTTCTGGATAGATAACTACCGCTAGCATAGACAAAGTTCATCATATTACAATCACTTACTAAAACCAAATTGCAAAGAAGAGTGTAAAAAGAAACTCAATGTCAAAGTCATTTTTCTTTCTTTTATTTAACTATAAACTAAGTGTATGTTTGGTTTGGTGTTGAGAAGTGACCAAACTCAAGTTTGGACCTCTCAACGCAACTATTAGTAACGTTGGAAACGTGAGTTTATTGCATTCTAACGCTAAACCAGACATAGCCTAAGTAAACATTGAAAAAGAAAGTAATAGCAAAGTATCATTTATTGACAGTATTGGTTTACGTGGATAACTCATAACTGGTCATTAAATTAGACCTGATGCATCAACTGCCAATCAGCTTACAGACCACTGATAGAGCATGAGCCTAACGTATTATAAGGTACCACACCACATCCTGTCATGAGTGAATAAGGAATATAAAGATCAATGGATTCACCTGATAAAAGCCTTCATATTATTGTAGATAGATCTACCTTCACCAACAGCAGCTACAATGGTACTGAAATTATCATCTGCCAGTACCATATCTGAAGCTTCCTTTGCCACCTAAAATGGTTTAGCATAAAATAAAAGAGATGAGTTGCCAGATAAAAAATAACAATATTAATTAGTGTTTCTTAACTATTTCACTTATCAGTCAGCCAGAGCACGTCTAACACATTAGATCTGCAACAAACCACTTCACCAAACTCAAAACCCACATATTTTAACCATTAACATCTTCAATTAGAAAGCCCACATCAATCACTAATATTACTTATTTGTTGCACTTGTACCAGAAATCACATGACCATAGTGAAAAGAAAATACCTCTGTCCCTGCAATGCCCATTGCCACACCAATGTCTGCAAGCTTCAAGGCAGGCGCATCATTAACGCCATCCCCAGTCATGGCCACCACCTCCCCTTCCTCTTTGAGCAGCCTCACAATATCTTGCTTATGCCTAGGTTCAGCCCTCGAAAACAAAAGCCCACCACTCTGTCTCAAATAGGCTTTTTTATCACGCACCTCCATAAAATCTCTACCAGTTACACTTTTTGAACTAATGTCTTCATTGGGTTCAAATACACCTATTTCACGGCATATAGCTTCAGCAGTGTTCTTATTGTCTCCAGTTATAACTATAACACGAATTCCAGCTGCTCTGCAGTCTTCGATTGCTTGGTATACCTCCTCCCTAGGAGGATCCTAATCACAATTCAACATTCAATTTCACAATGTTACCACACCAAACAGATATTATGAAAATGATAAAGTACAAAATGTAAAATGAAAAGACCAAAACTTACCCTCAATCCAACCAAGCCAACAAAAATAAGTTCACTTTCAATTGATGAATAGTTGGAAGGATTAAGCAAAAGCTGGTGGGCTGGATGATCATCATTACCATTGTAGTTTTCAAATGCACTGAGCTCATCCTTGTAAGCAAAACCCAAACAGCGTAACGCACTAGTTGACATTTCATGAAGAGCTTGTAATATGAGGTTCCTTGCATTATTGTCCAGATTCACAACAGAACCGTCACGCAACTGAATTTTAGAGCTTCTTTCCAATACATTTTCTACAGCACCCTATTAAATAATAGCGTCAAGTTCAGTTACAAATACTTCTTAGCAGTCAAGAAAAAGGAAATCAGAAAAGCATATCTAGGCTCATATATAGACTGTGCAACAGAAACTGCCCTAAGAAGATGGTTATAGAGGGAAAATAAGAAGGTGAAGGCCAAGAAAAAGAAGAATGGACTGGTCATAGACACCCTGTGTCATGTAATTTAATTTGAAAAATAGCAATCAATCATTCAAAGGGACTTTGTTGTATAGAACTGATATCAATAAATTTGTATTAGACTCGTTAAACCAAAATACACATAATTTTTTGTTTAGACTAGTCCCCCAAAACATGTCACGTGCACTTTAGGAATTTAAGATGTTATTCATATAGTTAAATATACAATTTATTAATAAATGGTGACACCATGAGTGACTTTTTGTTTTACTTTCCATATAGACTACCTTGTTACTGCATAAGAATAAAAAGACCTTGCTCAAATAAAAATGGGCAGAAGATTTGCTTCTCTTGGAAGAAGTTGTCTTTAATTTATTTTATACAGTAAACCACATGATGAAATTGATGAATAGTTCCAAATTAAGCAGCATTACCACACAGCAAATACTAATTCTGTGACTAAAGAATAAGTGCATAGTAGGAAAAAAAACTAACTTAACCATAGAGATAATACCTTGACCAGAAGCGACTTTTTCCCTGGACCAGAGTCCACAATAACGCCCATTGACTTCCTATCACGGTCGAACTCAAGAGTTGCAATCCGCCGGTCATGTTCATTCCACCATTCACAACAACCTGAATTAAAATTTGAAAGTAAATCAAGTAAGTCACATTTATTGATTCTGCTCACACTTGTTTATTGATTCTGTTCACACTTTTTTATTGATTCTGTTCACACTTGTTGGTCTCAAATATTAGCTCTTTCTGCCAAGTTCTGATCCATTACCTCAAAAAAAAAAGGTAACAGGTAGTAGCCTGTTAATCAAAGGAAAGCTAAACAAACTGCTTTAAGCCTTTAACTGAAGTATAACAATCTTACTTTCAGATTATAAACAATTAAATTCAAGAAATCTTATTGAAAGTGGTTCAGGTATATTCAAAAGACTTATCAAATCACTTGCCTTGGTAAAGCACCAAAAAATATTTTTGACAAAAAATGTATAACTTACGTAGTAAGGTATTCTTGCTTGCTGATCGTGCATCATTAGATCCTTCAGGAAGACCCATCTTCTCTACCAAAACCTAGAAACCCAAGGGGGAGAGCAAAAAAGTGTCAAACACCTTTACCAACTAAATTGAATAAGTTCACATGAACGGTTTAGACTGAAATAATGCAATCTGCCACCCAAGGTGCTAATTTGATACTGTTAATTTAGCACTTTAATTATTCAAAAGATGGCTAATGCAGAGGTAAATTGCAAATAATACATGAAAAATGAGCCAAGGAACTTAAAAAGTCCTTACCTTTAAGGCTGCTTCAGTAGGCATTCCATGGGCAACAAACTTATGCTCTGACTGTGTGACTCCAGCATCATTACAGACAGCAGCTATTTTTGCGATCATCTGAAGATTAGCATCCAATCCACCTGTTACCCAGTTCTCTATTTTACCATCAGATGGATTGTAAGTAGTTCCTTCCACCTTGAAGGCTCGCAGCGTGTCTACATTATGGCCAATAGCTACTAGTTTTGTCACAGACATCTGGTTCGTAGTCAAAGTACCAGTTTTATCTGAACAAATCACAGTTGTACAACCCAGAGTTTCCACGCTTGGTAGCTTCCGAACCAGGGCATTCTTCTGGGCCATCTTTCGAGTACCTAGTGCGAGGCAAGTCGTGATGACTGCAGGCAAACCCTCTGGAATGGCAGCCACAGCCAATGCCACAGCAATCTCAAAGTAATACGTACACTTCTCAAATGAAAACTTGAAGTTCCTTGGCCACCCATCCACATACTCCCAGGTCAGGAAGTACTTAACATTGATGAGCCAAACCAAAGCACATATCAACCCAATTATAATGGTTAGATTCTCTCCGAACTCATTGAGCTTCTTCTTCAAGGGGGTATCATCCTCACTCTGCGACGCTACGTGTATCTGCTTATGCACATTCCCAATCTCGGTATCCATGCCGGTCTGTGTGACCAAGCAAATGCAGTTCCCGTTAACAACAGTCGTCCCCGCGAAAACCATACACTTCTTGCCTTGAATATCAGCATCCTCAGGAACAGGCTTGTTAGTCTTATTCACTGCTTCACTCTCTCCAGTCAAAGAACCCTGCTCCAATCGCAAAGTGGAGCTAATCAATGCCACAACCCGCATATCTGCAGGCACCTTATCGCCAACCTTAAGCTCCACAATATCACCAGGCACAAGATCCTTGGCCGGCAAATTAGGGATTTTCACGCTATCTCGAATCACCATGGCGTGATCCGATTGAATCTCCTTCAACGCCTCAAGTGCCTTCTCCGCATTGCTCTCTTGCCATACCCCAACGATTGCATTCACAATCAATATCAGGAATATCACCAGAGGCTCCACAAAAGCCGTAATCTCCATCTCGCCACCTTCTTCGCCATCGTACCAAGCAAGTACGAAGGAGATGATAGCGGCGGCGAGAAGAATCCGAACCAACGTGTCATTGAACTGTTCCAGAATCAAACTCCAAATAGACTGTCCGTCGTGCTTCTCCAATTCGTTCGAGCCATAGATCTTGCGCCGATTCTCAACCTCGTCGTGATTCAACCCCGTTTTCACTCTCACCTTAAAGTGTTCCTCGCATTCACGCACGTCCTTGGACCACGCCTTGAAGATTTCACGGTCCGAAGACTCAGAACTCGTGTTCTCTTTTCTCCCATAATCTTGGCCTCCCTTCCCCATTCAGATCCGTGTAAATAAACCTGGAGAAAACAATTTCTCGATGAAAAAAATTGTTTCTCCCTTAATTCATCAAATAACGGAATCAAAACTCAGAAGAATCTATCAAGCTATCGATGCAGCGATTCGATCGGATTAATCGGAAACCCTAATTGACAGTTACGTACGCGAAACAAAAACTTCGCAGGGAATCTGAGAACGCGATTTAAATGAAACGAAAAATCGATTCGGAGATCGCAAAAATCAAGGGAGTAAAGGTAGCGTCGTTCGAGCTTTTGAGAAAACTCGAGGATTTTAGGAGGCGCTGCGCTTCTTCGATGAGTGGAAGGGGCGTTGGTTTCTCGTGAAAACTGAAAGTGAGAAAAAGGAAAAGCATGAAAGAGAAATGTTCAGCAATTGAAGGGCTCACGCATCGTATAATGTGCTTGCCCAGTAAGCTAAGCTAATGTGAATGTGATGGAATTTGTGGCCGAACTTGTTTACTCTCTCTCTCTCCCCCTAACAGTGCGTGGCTAATGGTGATTAATTAACTAATTGAGGGTTTTAAAGACAGTTGTTTGGGATTAGAGTGAGCATAAGTACGAAATTTCGTGGTACCCTCGTGCGAGATTACTATAGATTTAAAAATTAAAATAATGAAGAAATCTGTCTATTAGCAAAAGTGGAAATTGAAAAGTTCTAAAGATGATTTGGCATTGTTTGATTGGTTGATTCTTTTTAACTATTGGCCCATGCCCATGTCCATTCTGTATCTTGGTTATATCTTTCTGTTACTTAATGTTATCGTTTCCTTCCAATTGTTAGCCCAAATCTGCAACTTGAATCTGCAGGCACGCCATCTGTGGGTTCATCTGGAACGTTCATCTCCGATAAAAAAAAAATCTGGAACGTTCATCAATTACTCCCTCTTCACTGCTCATGTGTTTCTTTTATTAAGTGCGTTTGAAGGGTTTATATATGTGTTGTTTAATTATTAAAACGATTGATTTCTCAAATAATGATATCATAATCAAACTTAATTTTAATATAATCTAATAAATTTTATTTATAATTTATAATCTAATCTATTCATAGCTATTGATCAAACAAATTAAACTTTTATCGAACGGTGATTTCCTGTTATAATCTAATCTATTCATAGCTATTGTATTAGTAATTATATAATTCTTGTTATAAAAAAAAGTAATTATATAATTCTAAATTATAAATAATTGAGAATCTGAATGGAGCAGTTTTGATGCTGCTTTCGTGGAATGTTCGTTATCACAGAAATCCATGAATGGCCCGCAAATTCAAAATTGCAGTGGGCACGAGATCGGTGGAAATTTTTTGTATATATTTATTTCTGTATATTACTAATTTATGTTTTTTTATATTTCATTCTTTATAATTTTCATATTTTCTTCATTAAAGAAAAATTATTGACATATTGAACAAAAACATAAGGGTATAGTACACAAAATATCATAGAGTAATGAATTGTATCCTTAAAAATATTAATGTTTACCTTTTTTATAATATAGATTTTTAAACTATATAAGATAAAAAAAAAGTTTTCTAGAGGATAAAAGTTGAGATGAACTGTATTTTTATTTTTATCGTGAACATTTTAAGTATTTACTTTTGAATTTAAGTAAATTTTTTATATGATTGATATTAAAAAATCATAAAGAAAATATTTTTTAAATTTATTATGATTAGATAAGTTTAACTTGTTGGAGTACTCACATGGGTATTACTATCTTATCTCTTCATGGTTAGGATTTTTCAATTTGAATTTAATTTTTTATTTTTAAATTTCAAATTAATATTCTATCTCCTCATGGTTAGAATTCTTTTAATTTGAATTTAATTTTAAATTTAAATTTATTTATGCACTATCTTATCTCCTCATGGTTAGGATTCTTTCAATTTGAATTTAATTTTAAAATTTAAATTTATTTGTTATCCAAATGTTGTATAAATATATCCTCTTGTACTCATACTCATATTTAAATTTATTTTATTATTTGTACTATGTACTATTTATTGAGTCATTATACTAATTTAGTGCGTGCGAACATATACACTTTTAAACCAAACAATGGAAGCTAATCTATATGAGTAACAGACTTATATCGAGAAGATGTGGGTTTTTGAGAAATTTTCTTTTCTGTTTTCTTTAACCGGTTGGTATAGCATATGAAGCTATCCCTATTAACAAGGTTCAATTTCGTTGTGGTGTTGCATCTTCTCCAGCCTGACCTTGTTGTTAATTTGTCACAACATCAAAGTGGACATCTTCCATTGTCTTTGTTAGTGCACCAAATTGAGGTATAACTAGGAAGCTTTTGGTTTCTCTCATCAAGAGAAATTGAGACCATCATG
Source organism: Sesbania bispinosa (assembly GCA_026901365.1). Lineage (NCBI taxonomy): Eukaryota > Viridiplantae > Streptophyta > Magnoliopsida > Fabales > Fabaceae > Sesbania > Sesbania bispinosa. The sequence goes on from QLOH01000384.1 coordinate 818,752, forward strand.
AGGTAAGTAGTTGTTGGATCAAAGAGTCATGTCTTCATCACAAACTCCTTATTCCTTTATGCTTGGTGAAATATTTGGTGTCACATAAACAAGTTTTGCATTAAAGGGGGAGATGTGGACAAAAGAAATAAAATAATGACTGTAAAAGTAGAGCTTGATCATGTTTTTAAGCTTGGAGATAAGTCTACCTATGTAGTTTATCGGGTGTGATGGCAAAATTCGAGAGAAAGAGTGATAACTATAAACTCATATGGTAGTTCCTTTGGGTAACATGACAAACATAAATACAAAGGTCTCTTATGAGATCGAGATGATAAGTGATTTGTTGGGTTCAAATGCTTTTTAGGTGTCTTTAATTCCACCAATACAAAACTGGTCTTCACATAGCTTGGGGCAGGGTTTTAGGAATGTGTATTGTTTCTTTGATTCCATGTACACCTAGCTTGTCCGTAGTTGTCGCATGTTTTAGATAAATTAATTATTTTTTTCCACATTTGTCCTTCATTAATGTTTAACTTTTTTTAATTCCCAAGTGTGAATAATTAATTAAGTTTTACACACATGCTCAACTACACCATTGAAAAGTGACTTTTGAAGTTTTCCAGCATGTGACAATTAATGTCTCTATAATATAGTGACTTTTAAATATATAGGAGTATGTTTGGAATGCTATATTTTTTTTTTAAAAGATCAATACATTAACAAACTTTTCTTAAACCATGTGAAACAGTTAGAGACAAAGGGAGTATAACATTTAATGTAATGAATATAATCAATGTTGAGATTTCCAATAAAATATTTATATTCTCTCCACTTCAAGACTTTTATTGCTTGAGATCATGCACACGGATAAAAAATAAATAAATGTGTCTAAATTTACTAAAATACCCTCATTTATATTGCATCTATTTCATTAAAGAGCATTGGAAATATAAAGATATTGTGTATAACAAAGACCGAATGCATCATCTTAAGAAAGAGGAAATGACAGAATAATTATAGTTGTTAATTATAATAATGTAAATAATGTATTATGTTATAACTTAATAGCTTTGTAATATTTTTCTCTCCGTCTACGTGAGATGATTCTATCTGATAGTTTCAACCACAAACTATTGTGAGAAGCTTCAAAATTTCATCTTTTGCTATTGTTGAGTTCCATGGATCGGTTAACTATCACAGAAGAGGAGGAGGAGATCGAGGTGCAAGTGTCAGACTGCAACGAAGGAGCACAGGGAGATGCCTTCAATCAAAAACTTTGTCTAGTAGGCAGGTTTATAACGGACAAACCTATTCGATCCCATATAATGAAAGAACGAATGGCGGGCGTATGGAGACCAGGCAGAGGAGTTTCAATCAAGGAGGTTAACGAGGGGAGATTCTTATTCCAATTTTTCCACTCACTTGATGTGCAGCGCATTTTGAAAGGAGGTCCATGGTCGTTTGATGAAAACATGCTGGCTCTGGGCATCTTGAAAGAAGGGGAGATACCCGAGGAGATACCTCTCTTTGAGGTGCCACTCTGGATACATGTGCATAACATACCAACAGGGTTTATGTCTATGGAAGTTGGACAACATCTATCAAAAAGAATTGGAGTGTTAATAATTCCAATTTCTGGCGAGCATACATGCGCATAAGAGTTTTGGTGGATATCCGAAAACCATTGAAGAAGTCCAGGAAAATCAAGAAGCCAGGGGAGAAGCAAAGGAGGTACAATTCAAATATGAGCGACTGGGGTCTTTCTGCTACATCTGTGGTCTAGTAGGAGACGTTGAGAATTACTGTGAAAAACTTTTCACAATGGATACTGATGATGGAGTCAGGGGCTGGGGACCGGATCTGAGAGCGGAACCTCGGCGACAGACGACAGGGGGAGGAGCACGGTGGTTGAGGGAGGAGGGACAACAGTCATGGGTTGCGCCAAATCAGGTGGGGATTGATAGTCAAAATAAAAACCTACCTAAACAGGAGGGAAACAGTCAGGAAGAAACTCAGCAAAGTCAATCTTCAATGGCATCCATTTTAAAAAATATGGGCTCATTAAAGCCGAAATATAAGGTTCCAATTATTACCCCATCAATCATTGCCAATAATGTGTCTGACAGAATGGATGCAGAAGAGGAGATTGTGGGCGTGATTGAGTGTGACAAAAAGAGGCGTAGGAATGATGATTGCCAAATTATAGGAAAGGGATCACAGAGTGACACAGTGGATGTAACTAATGACCAAGTGGACAACATGGACCTCAAACAGCAGGATCATTTTTTAGAAGAGGGCCTTGGCGAAAAGGCCTGCCAAGGATCATGAGCCTAATGAGCTGGAACTGCCAGGGTCTGGGCAACCCAAGAGCAGTTCCAATATTACGGGACCTCATTCGGTCGTACCGGCCGAATGTGTTGTTCCTTTATGAAACTCTGGTACATGCTAATAAAATAGAGGAGTTGAGGGTGAAGCTAGGCTTTGACGCTTCATTTTCAGTAGACAGGTTGAGAAGGAGTGAGGGCCTTGCTATGTTATGGAGACACCCGTTAGATTGCACTCTCATTAACTACTCCCACAATTTCATCAACGTGGAGGTAATGCATTATGGGGTAGGCAATTGGAGGTTTACGGGGTTTTATGGTTATCCAGAGAGGAATCGAAGAAGGGAGTCATAGGCGTTGCTGAAATCATTGGCAGAAGATGTGAATCTCCCGTGGTGTATTATGGGGGATTTCAATGATCTATTGTCGCAGTCAGAGAAGTCAGGGGGGTTGACCAACCAGAGTGGCTGTTGCAGGGTTTTAGGGAGACAGTATTGGAATGCCAGTTAAATGATCTCAACTTGGAAGGTTACCAATTTACTTGGAGTCGGGGAAAAGGAACAATGAATGTTATTGAAGAGAGGCTAGATAGAGGCATGGTCACCCAATCGTGGTTGGACCTCTTTCCTCACAGCAAGTTAAGGAATGTGATTGCAAGCAAGTCGGATCATTCTCCCATTTTTCTCAAACTATTCCAGCATAATGAGAGGAGGAGATTCACAAGCTTCAGGTTTGAAAACGCATGGTTGGAAGAGAAAGACTTGGAAGATATTGTCCGAACAGGTTGGAACAAGGGGGAGCAAAATGATATTCTGCACCGCATATCTAATTGCACGACAGAGATGAATCAATGGGGGAAGAAATTGAGATACAAATATAGAGAGTCTATCAAGGAGTGCAAACTAAGATTAGAAGAGCTACGTACCTGTAATGATGCTGCATCCGCTCAGCTCTACAACTTGGTGCAAGAGAAATTAACATGCCTGATCATGCAGGAGGAAGCCTTTTGGAAACAACGGGCAAAGGTGCTGCTTTGGTTACGTGAGGGCGAAGGCAACACGAGATTTTTTCATGCAATGGCCAGCTCGCGAAAAAGGAGAAATCTCATCAAATCCTTGATGGGAGAGCATGATAGACAAGTGGAAGACCATGCTGGTATCTGTGAAGTGGCAAAAGGATACTTTGAAGATTTATTTACTATTTCAAATTGTAATCCTTCCCCTATTATCTCACATGTGGATGATCGGGTTACTCAGGAAGATAATGAGCTTCTAACAAAACCATTCACCATCACTGAATTTTGGAAGGCGCTGTTCCAAATGCATTCGGATAAATCCCCTGGACCAGATGGGCTCAATCCTGCGTTTTTTAAGAGATTTTGGGAGCTTTGTGGGTTAGAAGTTTTCTCAGCAGGAACTGCCTGGCTAGAGAAAGGAGAGTTTCCACCACACCTTAATGATACAAATATTGTGTTGCTGCCGAAGCATGCTCAACCAAGCTCCATGCAAGATCTGAGACCAATTTCGTTGTGTAATGTAATCTATAAGATAATATCCAAGGTCCTGGCCAACAGATTGAAGGGTTTACTTCCAAAGATTATTTCACAAGAGCAATCAACTTTTATAAAGCAAAGATTGATTCTAGACAATGTGCAGGTAGCATTTGAGATCATTCATCACATGCGAGGGAAAACAAAAGGAAAAGTAGGTGAGGTTGCTCTTAAGGTGGACATTAGCAAAGCTTACGATAGAATGGAATGGAAATATCTGGCTCAAATTATGCTTAAGTTGGGTTTTTCGGATAAATGGGTGCATTGGATGGTGTTGTGTATGGAGACGGTGGAGTTTTCAGTTCAAGTTAATGGTGAAGGTGTTGGCCCAATTCATCCCCGGAGAGGCTTGAGGCAAGGAGATCCTCTTTCTCCTTACCTGTTCATCATAGGGGCAGAGGGGCTTTCTATCTTATTGCACAGAGCTGAGGCGCGAGGTGATATTCATGGTGTTAAAGTGTGCAGAGGTGCTCCGATCATAACACATTTGTTATTCGTGGACGATTGTTTCCTTTTTTTCTGAGCTAACGAAAATGAGAGTTTGGCAATGAAGGACGTCCTCAAGTCGTATGAGGAGGCTACGAGACAAGCTATAAATCTTCATAAGTCGGAAATATTTTTCAGCACCAACACCCCCCATGATGTGCGAAGTGCCATATCTCAAATGATGCAAGTCACGGCTCTTTTAGGAAGAGGTAAGTACCTGGGACTTCCTTCCCTTATTGGTAGAAATAAAAGACAAATTTTTGGTTTCTTGAAGGATCGTACGTGGAAACGAATCCAATCATGGTCTGGAAAACATTTATCTAAAGTTGGCCGTGAAGTCTTGGTGAAGGCAGTAGCCCAGTCTATACCATCATATTGCATGAGTGTGTTCCTAATCCCCACGTCCCTTGGAGAAGAAATTCAAAGAATGATTAACTCCTTTTGGTGGGGGTCCAACAGAGGCCGAGGAATTAATTAGCTCAGTTGGGACAAGCTGACTATGCGCAAGGAGTTTGGAGGTATGGGGTTTAGACATTTCTATGCTTTTAATTTGGCAATGCTAGGGAAGTAAGGTTGGAGCTTGGCAACCAACCACGATGCTATGGTTTACAGGGTCTTCAAAGCTAAATATTTTCCTCATGAGGAATTTTTAGGGGCTCGGTTGGGTCACAATCCTAGCTTTATTTGGCGTAGCATTCATGCTTCACAGGCAGTGGTCAAAGAGGGAGTAAGGTGGAAGATTGGTGATGGAAGAAAAATTCAGGTCTTCAAATATCCTTGGCTTAAAGGCCCGCGGCAACCATATATTAGCAGCATGAGCCTAACAGGTTGCGAGGAGATGAGGGTGGTTGATTTGATTGAAGCAAGTAGTGGTCGGTGGAAGGTGGATATGATTAGATCATTGTTCTCCACTCAAGATGCAGATAATATTCTCTCTATCATTCTGTCATCCTTGGGAATGGAAGACACTTTGATTTGAAACTTGAGTAAGGATGGGAACTTTTCGGTGAAATCTGCATATTATCACATCACTGAGGCAATGATAGACAATTCCCATTTAAAAGTGCAAGGCAATTGGAAGGCTTTATGGAGATTAAAGGTGTCTAATGGGGTTAAGGTGTTTTCTTGGAGAGCTTTAAGGGGTGTCTTCCTACTCGAGTTAACTTGCAACAGCGAGGTGTTCATTGCCCAGCTTCATGCCCTCTTTGCGAAGAAGCGGTGGAAAATGAATGGCACTTGTTCTTTGGTTGTGATCATAGCATACAGTGCTGGGAAGAAGCAAACATGTGGCAACTCATGGAGCGGGTTGTCTTGAAAGCGGAGAGTTTCCAAGAGTCTGTTTTCAATCTTTTTTAAGCTTTATCAAACAACCACAAACACATGCTAGTGATGATGTTATGGGGCCTTTGGAAAAGGAGGAATGAGAAAGTATGGGAAGGGAAGCAAACTCCAGCTAGAGATACAGTTAGCCATGCAAAGGAAGCCATGCATAATTGGGAGCCTGTGAGGAATAGGTGTGATATAGGCAGTGGTTCTGGGGTATTAGCAAGTACTTTATGCTGGTATCCCCCTGGTGAAGGGAGAGTCAAATGTAATATTGATGCTGCTCTTTTTCATGACTTGAATAGTAACGGTATTGGTCTATGCTTGAGGGATGAAAAGGGATATCTCATAAGGGCAAAAATTGTCTACCAAATTGGGTTGCCTCCAGCACGTGAAGCAGAGGCTTTGGGTCTTCTTAATGCTCTTCTCTGGCTCGAGGAGCTAAGCATGCATGAAGTAGATTTGGAGTTGGGCTGCAAAGAAGTGGTGGATGCAATCAAAATGGAGTCAGTTTTTCTGAATGAGTTTGGGGAGATAGTTTCCAATTGTAAGGCCAAATTATGTGTTTTTCAAAACTTCAGGGTTAGTTTTATTAGGAGACAAGCGAATTTTGCAGCTCATCTTCTTGCTAAAGCGACAAAATCTTATGCTTGTAACCAAGAATTTGATTACAGTCCACCCTGTATTTCTAAACTTATTATGAATGAAATGAAATAAGTATGTGTTTGTGGTGAAAAATTCAAATTCGAAAAGAATGAATTTTAACACTTTGATTATACGAGCAATCTGGGGATTAGAATCAAATCCTCTTACGGGACTCTTTTAAAAAAGTAGGTTTATGGTGTTTAGATTTTCAAAAGTTAAATTTTCTGGAAAATTTGGTTGATTGGTACAGAATTTCACCAAATCAATTGTTATGGTTTTCTAAAATCCAGAAGTGATAAATTTTCCAAAGATTGATTCAGAATTCTATCAAACTTATCTTTCAAACAAGAATAAAATTTACTTGATCCAGAATTTTATCAAGTTTAAAGATATTTGTAATTCTTCAAAGAAGTTAATGAAAGTCTCAAATAAATGTAAAACAAAGAAGAATTGCAGAATGTAAACAAAGAAAAGAAAACGAATTGTAAGAACAATATGCATTAAGATAAAAATGGATGGGTTCATCACATACTTGCTTCCCTTTGTAACTTATTTCGTCGCAGTGTGATCGGACTTGTAAGGTGTTTAAGAGAGTATGAGTATGAGTGATTTGCCAACCCTTATTACATTGTGGGTTCTACTATTTATAGATTCCTAATCCTAACGGCTAACTAATGCATGTTTGACACATCAGCAAACCTATGTGTTGGCAGCGTAGATGCTTGCCACGTTTTCTGCTATCCAGAAAACTGATCATAATTTTCAAAATAAACCACTGAATAATTGACACCTGTCTTCATCTTATATAACTTCCATTAACTGTTATCTTGGTGTCTTCTGTCTTCTCGAAATCTAATCTTCTAATTTCTCGAAATCTTGTCTTCTGATTTTCTCGAAATCTTCTATCTGTTTCCTCGAAATCTTGCTCTCTGATTTCTCGAAATCATTTCTCTGTTTTCTCGAACTCTTGCTTTCTGATTTCTCGAAATCATTTCTCTGATCTTGATACTATATCTTCAAATTTCTCGAATTCAAAGAAACTGCTTCGAGATTTGACTTTACTTTTCTGTATGCCATGTAGCATATCTTAATTGGTCATTCCAAAGATTGTGAAGACCACCGGCCACCGTCCTTTCAATTTGCATATGTGACTTTTCTCATTGGACGTTAGCAATGGCACATTTATTGGCTTTTACTCTTTTTACTCTTATAAATAGGAGTGCCTCTACACAATCCTTTCATAATTCTTCATTCTTTTCTAAATTTTCTAATGAATCTCTTCAAAGATTATGAAGAAGTTAATCCCTTTGGCTATTGCGTACAATCTAATCTGGAATGATTTCAATTTCGATGAGATTGACGAAATAGCCAAAGCTATTAGCTTTTCTAACCTTTCTTTTCGAAAAGTTTTCTTTTGGGTTGTACGTAATAGCCAAATATAGGTTCATTTACATAATAAATGAATCTATTTATTAGTCCCCATACTGACCTTGATTTTTTTCCTTAAGTCGAAGGTGGTTCAACAGATTGAAGAAAGAATTCTTCTTTGTGTTGGCTCTATTAAAGCTTGTGGGGGAGGATGAGGATAAAGATGCATGTTAGGCATGAGTCAAGTACTCATCCTAGTTTAGGATAGTTTCCTTTCTAATGTTTTAGGGACTTAGAATAGTTTTCTTTCTAAATGTATCTCCATTGTATTCGAACCAAATGTAATTCGAATTTGGATCATGAATGAAAGAATTGCCCTTTACCTTTTGGAATACCTCTTATGTACTTTTCCTTGAATATTCGAGTTTCACAATTACCCTCTTTCTCAAATTTCTAAAGTCTTTGTATTAACTTTACCTCAAATATTCTCTAAGTCAATAGACTTATTACCAAAATTCGAAATAAGGTAATATTAACCTCTGTAAATTCGAAATGACATCATATTGTTATCACTTGAGGGATTCGAAATAATTGAAAATCAAATCCCAACAGATGCCCCCCCAAAAATAGTCTCTTTCAAATAATGATTCATTTTTTGTAGAAAGAGATATTTTTGGAACAAACCTTGGTATTCCTCATAACAGTTATTTAAAATTTAAATGGAAATTTAAATATCAGTTTCAGATAAACCTTTCATTTTCCAATTAAATTAAATATTGCAGTTACCTTTTAAAGTTAACTGACTTTGCCACGTTTTTGGGTTACTGGTTCACGTCCCAAAACCATGTAATCATGTCTTCTCTTCTCATATAAATACTAAGAAAAACACTTCATTTTCACTTTTCATCATCTTCAACCTTGAAAAAGAAAACCTATGTTCTCTCTCTTCACGGCGTTTTTCCTTCTCCTCCAAGGTAAGATCTTTACTTACTTTAATCCATTTTTCTTTAAGTTTAAGCTTGAATTTCACCGTTTAAATGTCTTAAAGTTTCTAACTTTATCTTCTTAAATGCATTTTCAGCTTCTTTTACACTGTTACATTGTGATTGTTTTCTTTCTCTCAAGAACTTCAAGAAAAGAAAAACTCCATTAATGGTTGCTGAAGGTCAAACTACTGTTCCTCTTGCAATCTGCAAAGGTGACCTCCTTGCTAGGGATGATCAAGTTTATGTCCCTGATCCTGAAAATGCTGAAGAAAAACTTGCTATCTGGAAATCCCAGGTACTCATTCCTTATTCCATTAGAAAGAAAAACTTTGCTTTCTTAGGACCATACACACCTTCTTCTTCATTGAGTCAGTATGAGGAATTTTTTCCATGTTTTCCTGAAGAAAAAGTTCGAATTTTCAGATCTTGCATTTGATATAATCATGTTGAAAATCTGAATGATGTCTTTCGAGCATCTCCCCCTGCTCGAAAGGACTCTTATATCATGTGGCTGAATAGGGTTGAAAATACCATGGGGAATGTTTGGAAGCAAATTGGTATTTTCGATCTTATTCAGCTGAGTAAGTTCGATCTTAGTCATGATCCTTTTCTCATTCTTTCCTCTTTGCTTTTCTGGGAAAGATCTACCAATTCTTTTCATCTGCCTTATGGCATGATTACACCTACTCTTTTCGATATTACTGCAATCACTGGCCTTCGACCTGAAGGCCAAATAATTTTTCCATTCATGAAAGTTCCTAAACCCTATGTCAGTCCAAATTTCGAGAAATTGACTTACTCGAATTTTATCCAAAATAATGCAAAATCTGGCAAAGTTCATGAGGAAGAACATGCTGCTTTTCTTTTATATTGGTTATCTACCTTTGTTTTTTGTTCAAGGTCGAACCAAATTCCAAAGTCTTATCTTCCTATGGCTCAGATGTTGGCCAAAGGTATTCGAATTGACCTTAATAGATGTCTTTTGGCTCATGTGTATTGTATGCTTTCCGAAGCTATACATGCACTTAAACTAAAAGGTCCAGTTCAAAACCTTTGTGGCCCTTATTGGTTTCTCCAACTTTGGCTGAATGCCATTTTTCAAAATAAACTTGAGAGTTCTGAGCCTCCTCAATCTGATCTTTCTTCCTCCATTGAAGGGTTTAGGTTGTCTTATTTTACTCCTTCTTCGAAAAAGGAACGTGTTGAAAACTTAAAATCCTATATTTCTTCCTTCTTCGAAATCAAACAACACTCTCCAAACCTTGCACCTTTTGCCTCTCGAACTCGAGGACCAAGTTGGTTTACTCGAAAGTTCCCATGTGAAAATCCAGAAGAAGAAGCGGAGAGTTTAGAACTTTGGAAACAATTTTTGTCCCCAGACCTTTTATATTGTGGCTTCCAACCCATAGATTTTAAAGTCTTTCATTATCAACCACAACTGGTGGCTCGTCAATTTGGGTTGAGCCAATTTCGTCCTACACCCTTCTACACCACTAAAGACCAAATTTTAATTGAAGATTTAGTGGATGGTGAAGAGGGTTTCGAGAAGTTGCAACTCAAAAAGGCTAAGAAGCCTCTTTCGCTTGTGCCAGTCTCCTTCGAACCTTCTTATTACTGCACTCTTGGTTTTAAAGAATGGTGGTCTCGATACTTTTCTAGTATTCAAGTAGATGATGCTACTTGTTTTTCAAGACTAACCAAAGATCCTGCGCAGAAACTCATCAAGAAGACAAAAGGTACGCACATCAAAGAAATTGAAGCTTTCGAGAAATATTTTCATGTGTTCTATATTCCCAATAAAATAAATAGAACTATTTCTGAAGCAACCTCTTCTTTAAAAGAAAAGATTTCTTCGAACAAACAGAGTTTTAAACTTGCAAATTCTAAAGGTATCACTGATTTTGAAAAATATTGTCCAAAGTTTCCTTCTTTACCAACAACAAAATTTGGTTTAGTAAAGAGTTTATATGGTCCTGACTGGACTAGGCCTGCAAGTCTTGATTTTCTTTTTAATAGCCTAAAACCTCTTTCAAAAAGAGTTACTTTAACTAAGTATACTTTGGACAATTATCCTTTTATACCCCATGTGAGTATAGAACATGTGAGAATACTTTCTAAGGATTTTATAGCTCAAGGTAACTATGACTTATTCATTGATTTTCTCTCTTATTTCCATTTTATATTTCTAACTTTCTTCCTTTTTTATTCAAGCTCAAGAGTGTAAACTCTCAAAAGAAACTGAGGAAGACTGTGAAAGTGATGAGGAAGAAGTCCTCGAGAAAAAATCCAAGAAAAGGAAAACTCCATCTTCTTCTCAAAAACCTCCTGTAAGTTCTTTTTTCTCGAAATCTAAATTTATCTCATTTCGAGATTTCACATTACTGATTACTCTTTTCCTTTTATTTTATGCTAGGCTACTACTTCGAAATCTAGAAAGAAGACTACTTCTAGTAAGGCCGAAAAGAATGACGAGCCTTCTGAGAAGAGTCAATCTGCTTCAGTAGGAAAGAAGGAAAAAGCAGATACTCCAAAGCTTACTTCGAAGAAGCCAGCAGCACAAGGTGAAAAGAAGAAGAAGAAGAGAAAAGTTGAAACTTCTGAAGAAGAATCTCTCTCAGCGATAACCTTCGAATTTACTTTATCAATTTTTAAATTCTTATTCACCTCATGAAAAACTGATAATCCATTTTTCTTTTAACAGTAAAGTGCCCCAAAAAAACAAATTACTCCTTTGAGAGAGGAAGCTTCGAAGAAAGAGAAGAAGAAAACCCCGAAACCAAAAGTCTTAACAGTGATTCCACCAGGAAAAACCATTGGAGCAGTAAGTTCTTCATTCTTTTTATCTTTCGAATCTAATTTCAAAAACTTTTTCTTTTGATTTTAAAAATTATTTTCTTTATACAAAATGTCAGAGAGTTGGCCAAAGGTTTAAGACTAAGGCATATAAGGAACAAATCCCAAGTGGGGTTGTTGAGCAAGTAAACCTTTCAACTCTCTTTTTGGAAAGAAAGAAAAAAAAATTTACATGGTTATTATTTTTTTTTCTGCTTATCTAACTTAGAATATTTTCTAATTTCAGATAATCCTCTCTTCGAGTTCTCAAGCTGAAAGTGGCGATACTGAAGATCGAACTATTGAAAGCCCACTTCAAGTTACTTCTTCGAAAAAATATCAAACAAAAAAGAATCAATTAGAGAATATCGAAGAAAGTAATGAAGAACAAGAAGAAGAAGAAGAAGAAAGAAAAGGAGAGGAAAAAGAAGTTCAATCTCCTCCTGATCCTATGAATGAAGATCTTCAAGAAGAAGAAAACAAGAAAGATGATCCCACTATTTCTCAAGGTCCAAATTCTGAAAAGACAAAGGATTCTGCCTCTAAGGAGATACAAATCACCCAAACTGCATCAGAGACTCCTGAAAAGGCCCCTGGGTTTTCGAGGGATTTATCCAGATCTACACCAATATATAATGCGAAAAGCTTGGATGATTGCCTCAATGACTTGGATGAGAATCCTTTTCTGATTCTGGACGTAATTTCAAGGGAAGTCTCTTTGTCATCTGCCCATTCTGAAGCCACCATTCAAAATCCTTTGAGCGAAGAAGATTCAGTGGATCAAGTCCTTCAGAATTTTAAGAAACTGGTCTTCGAGAAGCAGATGATGAAAGAGATTCCAAGGGATCGTCTTTATAGAGAAGAAATTGAGAGTTTTCTCATTTACTTTGACAAGAAAGAATCCCAACTTTCCGAGCCTCAAAAGACCTGGGTGAAGAATTTTGCTGAGCTTTATCAGAATAGCATCAAGACTGTTAACCAAATTGAGCAAACCAAGTCAAAGTTGGTTACTCAAAAAAGTGAAGAAGCTGAACTGGTTGACAAGATGCGACACAACAAGCTTATAGTGAATAAACATGAGCAGTCTATTAAGCAAAATTCTTCGAGAATTGAAGAATTAGAAAAGGAAAGATTGAGGCTCGCGAATTTAGTGAAAGAATATCAAGAAAGACTTGAGGAAACTGAGAAGACTAAAAGTGAAGTCGAATCTACTCTTTCGAAGCAAAGGTCTACTCGAATGGAGGTCATCAATTCTGTTAGAGGTATTTCGAGAGATGTCGTTCGAGTTTTAAAAGATATTGAAAATCTGGAGAAAGAAGACATAAGTCTTAAGACTTATTATGAAGACCTTAGACATGACTTCACAAAATTGAAGAATGAAGCTCCCTTTTAGCTTCCTCTAGTTTCTTTTTGTTTTGACTTTTTTTTTATTTCGAGCATGGGGCTCGAACTCTGGTTGTTATTCAAACATTTATTTTCTTTTATGCACAATTCTTATTTTTGCAAGTTTGGTTTATATTCTTTTAAGTATTTTCCATTTATTGATAGTATGCGCATATCCCCAACTAATTCTCGAATTGAATATGCATTACTGGAAAACACTTTTTCAATCTCAAAAGGTCCTTCCCAATTGGGTGACCATTTACCAAACTTCTTTGACTTTTTATCAATTGGCAAAATCAACTTCCAAACATAATTACCAACTTGGAATTCTTTTTTCTTAACTTTTCTATTATAACAACGAGTTATTTGCTCTTTTTGTCTGATTATGTTTTCAAGAGCAACCAACCTTTCTTCATCAAGTTGATTTAATTCATCAAACATCAAATTCCAATAATCTTGAGAAAGTAACTCATATTGTTTTTGAACTCTTAATGATTGTAAGTTCACCTCAACTGGTAACACAGCATCATGACCATATACCAATTTATAAGGAGTAGTTCGAGTTGCCTCTCTTGGAGAATTTCTATAAGCCCAAAGAATTTGATTCAATGTCTCATGCCAATTTCTAGGACGTTGTCCAATATGTCTTTTGATCAAAGCAATAATAGTTTTATTAACTGCTTCAATTTGACCATTGGCTTGTGCATAATAAGGAGTAGAAGACAGTAATTTTATTCCTTTTGATTCAGCAAACCTAACCATTTTCCTCCCAGTAAACATTGTTCCTTGATCTGTAGTAATGGTTTCTGGTAAGCCAAACCGAAATATAATGTTTTCTTCAATAAAACGAATGATATCTTCTTGAGTAACTTCTTTTAGAGGAATTGCTTCTACCCATTTGGTAAAATAATCAACTCCAACTAAAATAAACTCGTGATTTCTCGAAGAAGCTGGATGTATCATTCCAATTAGATCTAAAGCCCATCCTCGAAAAGGCCAAGGCTTTATGATTGAATGCAATTCACTTGCTGAAACTTGTTGTACATTTCCATGCTTTTGACATTCTTCACAAGACTTTGCAAAATTATGACAATCTTTGGCCATAGAAGGCCAAAAGAATAATTTTCTTTTCAAAATCCATTCCATTTTCTTTCCTGCTTGGTGAGCACCACAAGCTCCTTCATGAACTTCTACTAAAGCTAAGTAAGCTTCAGTTTCTCCCAAACATCGAAGTAAATTCCCATCAATTGCCTTTTTGTAAAGTTCTTCTCCTAAAATACAATAATTCAGTATTTTGTATTTCAAATGTTTCTTATTTACCAAGGAAGGATTTTGGATAAGACTCATGATTTCACTTCTCCAATCATTCTGTTCTAAGAGATTTATATTATGGATATCGAATCCTTTCATTGGGAACCTTCTTTGAATATCACTAATTTTCCTAAGAGTTCCAATAGAAATTCTATATCCAGAAGCTATTTGAGCCAATTCATTGGCTTCGAAATTTTGACCCCTTGGAATATGTTCAATCTTCACTTCATCAAACATTTCCAAAAGTCTATTGGCTTGAACCAAGTATTTAGCCAATTTTGGATCTAAACATTTATACTCTTTAGTTATTTGTTTAATAACTAATTGAGAATCTCCTCTAATATGAACGTTTCTCGAATTCATAGAAACTAAAATTTCGAGACCAGCAATAAGAGCTTCATACTCTACTGCATTATTCGAACAGTGATGTTTAATTTCAAACATCATTCGAGTTGGAAACCCTTTGGGTGAAATTAGTAAAATTCCAATCCCTGCTCCATTCTTATGTTTGGATCCGTCAAAATATAATTTCCAAGGGTCCAACCCTACATATGTTGATTCCTTAATTGGAATAGGAGGATGATCAACTAAGAAATCTGCAACTACTTGTCCTTTCATTGCTTTTAATGGAACAAACTTTAGTGAAAATTCAGTTAAAGCTAAAGCCCATTTTCCAACTCTACTATGCAATATAGGTTTTAACAACACGTGCTTTATTACATCGAAGTGTGAAATCACAAATACATCATGGGGTTTCACATAATATTTAAGTTTAGTGCATGAAAAGTACAAACATAAACACAACTTTTCTATAGCACAATATCTAATTTCTGCATCATTAAGGACTCTACTCAAGTAGTAAATAGCTCTTTCAACACCATTTTCGTCCTCTTGAGCCAACATACTTCCTATTGTGACTTCTGAAGCAGACATAACACTCATTCTGATTTCGAAGTCTTACCACTAAAATCTGTTATGATCATCTGATGAGGCATCAGATCAAACTTGGTCTTCATCATAAACTTCGGCATCAAATTGACTGCCGCTCCTGAATCAACTAGTACTTTGCCTATACTTACATCTTCAACAAGTGCTCTTATAAACAAAGGTTTCATGTGAAGTTGCATCTCTTCAGTGGGCTTCTCAAACACTGTTGAAGTGTTTTGGCAAATTTGTTTGCCAATATAAGTATAACAAATTGGATCTTCACCAATTTCATCTTCTTCGAAGTCCTCGTCTTCCAAATCCTTCTCGAGTTCTTCGGCATACTCTGCTGGTAAAACAGATACAACTGCGTAAATATCATCAAGATCATCAGCAAACCCTGTTTCGAAATTTTCAGTAAGCAAATCATCCTCATTTTCATTAAAACCTCCAATTATTTGGATTGAAGGTTTCTTTTTGACTATTTGGGCGTAGGAGGGATGATTCGAATTTGCTTGCACTTGAATTAGTTGAGTATTCTTCGCTTGCACAACTTTTGGTTGTTGATTGCCTTCCTCAACAGCCGTGTTTTTCTTTTCTTGTTTCTCAAAAGCAGCCTTTCTCATTCTCTGAGCCCTTCTCCATTGGGTTTTAGTCATCTGAGGTCTGTTTCCATAGTAAGGTTTCTGATGAGAACCTTGGAAGTTGTTCTGACACTTAACATATCCGGGTCGAACCCACTGGTTCGGAGAAACTGAAGATGGAGGTATGAAAGTACGTGGTTTTACCTTCCCTTGGGATCCTTGATTCATAGGTTGTTTTCCTTTCTCGAACCTATTCATGTTACCAGGTATTTTTCCCCCAGACATAGACTCAGATTTCGAAATCCATCCTTCGTATGAAGGATAAGGCTTCTTCTGTTTGTTTTCAAGTCTCTGATGATTTGCAGCCACTTGTTGATAGTGTGTTTTCATTTCTGAGTCATGGAAAATTTTGGCTGCAGATCTATCGAAAACAGCATGGCATCTTGGACAAAGTTCAATAGAGGCGTCTTCTGCCTTCTTTCGATTCAAAAATTCCAACAAAGTTTCACCTCCTTTCGGGTAGACATCATGGAATTCTCGCTCTCCATCCAAGGCCATCTCAGTGGCTTGCCCCGCAGAGTTAGAATCTTCAACTTCAACCATATTAATACTCACAGGCTCAACGTAGTTAGCGTTAACCTGAAGAGGATCAGAATCAATTTTCACTGCCATTGAAACTTTCTCTTCAAATTTCAATCTTCCCTGTTTAATCGCTTCCTGAATAATATCCCTGAAACGAACACAACTATTAGTCCAATGTCCATAAGTATCATGATACTTACAATATTTTCTAACTCTTCTCTATTCTTGAGAAGGGATTTTATGATCATCACTTAGTGTTATTTGTTTGTCTTTTACTAAGATATCAAAGATTTGATCTGCCTTCGAAATGTCGAAACCATAGTTCTTCTTTAAAAATTTATCTTTATTATCATTATTGGTATTTCCACTAGGTTTCAAAGATTGACAAACATAAGGAGGTCCAGGCTTAAGTTCTGCTACATGAACATCACTTTCTTCCATATCATATTCGAAATCACTATCATCTGATACTTCCAAATATGCTACTTTGTCTTTTCGAAAGATTTTGTCAGTTTTTCGAAATCTCTCTTTTTCTTTCCTTAAATGTTCAATTTTCCTAACTTTATCAGCCAATTGGGCCATGTCTCTAAGCTGTTGATTAATCAATTTCTTTCGAATTGAATAATTTAGTCCTCCTGTAGCCATTTGGACTAACTCATATTCAGGAATTTGAGTAAAACATCTAGCTTTCATTTGCCTGAATCTATTCAAATAATCATCAATAGATTCATTTGAAAATCTTTTAATGTTCACTAGATCCATTAAAGTAACTTTGGTTTCCCCTCGAAAGAATTGTTCATGAAAACTTCTTTCTAATTGATTCCATGTATGAATCGAATTTGGGGGAAGAGTTGTAAACCAAGTGAAAGCATTCTTGGTTAAAAATTAGGAAAATACTTCATTTTAAGTTCTTCATTATTTGCCAAATCACCTGCTTCGATTTGATATCGAGCAATGTGTTCGACGGTAGATTCCCCTACTTCTCCAGCAAACTTAGTAAATTTGGGAACTTTCCATCCCCTTGGCAATTCAGTCTGCAATACCACTTGGGTAAAGGGAGAAACTACATAAGGGTGGTTTGCAAATCCTACATTGAATCCATGTCTATTTAGGACTTGTTCAACTATTCCAACAACATTTTGTTGCCCCCCCAAGTTATTTGCTCTTATCCTTTTGAGAACTTCATCAGCATTCTTATTTCTATTCAGGATAACCCTGGGAGTATTATTTTCTCTGTTTTCAACAGGATTCACAGGATTTGGTATTTGGTTATTCTGATCTCCTTGATTTACAGGAGGATTCATGTTAGCCACTTGTCTTACTATAGGATCTGTGGGTGCTCCAAACACATCCGCAATCCTTTCCAATTGCCTAGCCAACAAATTATAATTTGTATCCGTTGTTTGTACTAGGGGATCGAACACTGTGGCCATTTGAGTTGTCAACATGTTCACCATTTCATGGTTACTTTCATCCATTTGTTGCCTTAGAGTTTGCAACGTAGAATTTGTGATAGATGAAGAAGAATTTCCCACAAAGGGATTAAACATGGGTTCTCGAACAACAAAAGGACCCACTGTTGACATAGTTGGCGGGGCTATTCCAGAATTTGGAACAAATCCATATGGTAACCCATACTGTGGTTGCCCATTCTGAGGCATAGACATAAAACTGGGTATAGGGATCGTAGAACCAATTTGACTTACTACAGGGTCTGTCACAGCAGTAGTGGTTGTAGTAACATTCGTTGATGGTTCCCTTGTAACACTATTATTTCCATTGGCCTCATTATCATTGTTATTTACAGACTCATTCCTTGGGGGAGACGAATTCTCAGAATTCGTAATATTAGCATTATCCCTATTGTTATTTCCACTCGCATTCTGCCTAGAATTGTTAGCCATTTGAACAGAAATTGTTCTTCCACTTCTCAAACGCATACAAGAACAAATCTATTCATAAAATCGTAACACTCACTACCTTTTGGCAATATGTCCCACTGGGCGTGCCAATTTGTTTGTGGTAAAAAATTCAAATTCGAAAAGAATGAATTTTAACACTTTGATTCTACGAGCAATCTGGGGATTAGAATCAAATCCTCTTACGGGACTCTTTTAAAAAAGTAGGTTTATGGTGTTTAGATTTTCAAAAGTTAAATTTTCTGGAAAATTTGGTTGATTGGTACAGAATTTCACCAAATCAATTGTTATGGTTTTCTAAAATCCAGAAGTGATAAATTTTCCAAAGATTGATTCAGAATTCTATCAAACTTATCTTTCAAACAAGAATAAAATTTACTTGATCCAGAATTTTATCAAGTTTCAAGATATTTGTAATTCTTCAAAGAAGTTAATGAAAGTCTCAAATAAATGTAAAGCAAAGAAGAATTGCAGAAAGTAAATTGCAGAATGTAAACAAAGAAAAGAAAACGAATTGTAAGAACAATATGCATTAAGATAAAAATGGATGGGTTCATCACATACTTGCTTCCCTTTGTAACCTGTTTCGTCGCAGTGTGATCAGACTTGTAAGGTGTTTAAGAGAGTATGAGTATGAGTGATTTGCCAACCCTTATTACATTGTGGGTTCTACTATTTATAGATTCCTAATCCTAACGGCTATCTAATGCATGTTTGACACATTAGCAAACCTATGTGTTGGCAGCGTAGATGCTTGCCACGTTTTCTGCTATCCAGAAAACTGATCATAATTTTCAAAATAAACCACTAAATAATTGACACCCGTCTTCATCTTATATAACTTCCATTAACTGTTATCTTGGTGTCTTCTGTCTTCTCGAAATCTAATCTTCTAATTTCTCAAAGTCTTGTCTTCTGATTTTCTCGAAATCTTCTATCTGTTTCCTCGAAATCTTGCTCTCTGATTTCTCGAAATCATTTCTCTGTTTTCTCGAACTCTTGCTTTCTGATTTCTCGAAATCATTTCTCTGATCTTGATACTATATCTTCAAATTTCTCGAATTCAAAGAAACTGCTTCGAGATTTGACTTTACTTTTCTTTATGCCATGTAGCATATCTTAATTGGTCATTCCAAAGATTATGAAGACCACCGGCCACCGTCCTTTCAATTTGCATATGTGACTTTTCTCATTGGACGTTAGCAATGGCACATTTATTGGCTTTTACTCTTTTTACTCCTATAAATAGGAGTGCCTTTACACAATCCTTTCATAATTCTTCATTCTTTTCTAATTTTTCTAATGAATCTCTTCAAAGATTATGAAGAAGTTAATCCCTTTGGCTATTGCGTACAATCTAATCTGGAATGATTTCAATTTCGATGAGATTGACGAAATAGCCAAAGATATTAGCTTTTCTAACCTTTCTTTTCGAAAAGTTTTCTTTTGGGTTGTACGTAATAGCCAAATATAGGTTCATTTACATAATAAATTAATCTATTTATTAGTCCCCATACTGACCTTGATTTTTTCCTTAAGTCGAAGGTGGTTTAACAGATTGAAGAAAGAATTCTTCTTTGTGTTGGCTCTATTAAAGCTTGTGGGGGAAGATGAGGATAAAGATGTATGTTAGGCATGAGTCAAGTACTCATCCTAGTTTAGGATAGTTTCCTTTCTAATGTTTTAGGGACTTAGAATAGTTTTCTTTCTAAATGTATCTCCATTGTATTCGAACCAAATGTAATTCGAATTTGGATCATGAATGAAAGAATTTCCCTTTACCTTTTGGAATACCTCTTATGTACTTTTCCTTGAATATTCGAGTTTCACAATTACCCTCTTTCTCAAATTTCTAAAGTCTTTGTATTAACTTTACTTCAAATATTCTCTAAGTCAATAGACTTATTACCAAAATTCGAAATAAGGTAATATTAACCTTCTTCTGTAAATTTGAAATGACATCATATTGTTATCACTTGAGAGATTCGAAATAATTGAAAATCAAATCCCAACAGTATTTTTCTCTAAAAAAAAGGAATTAATTAGTCTTGGAATTTTAAAATAATAAGAGTTTTAAAACATAAGTAAAATGTTAAAACAAGAGTTTTGGAATAGACAGAGTAATTTTCCATATATATATTATTTCATTAACCAATGTCGTACACCCATTAAGAGGACCATAAAAAATAAATACAAATGACATTGTATATCTTAATTTATATATATATATATATATTCCCAATTTAAAAATCTTAACTTTATATTTCATATACAATTTATAATTTAAACTTTTTTTTCTCAACTATTTTTTTTAAAAAATTATAAATATCATGTAATATATTTGATATTATTAATTAAAATGTAAAGGAATTATTTTCCTTTGCTTATAAATATATGCTATTGGTTTATAAACACTAATTGAAAAAACGTGAATAAATATATATTAATTACAGTAGCATTTCACAGGTAAAAAAAAAAATATACAGCAGCATTTTTTTCTTTGCCAAAAGTGCAGTGAGTACAAACTTTTTCTTTATGCTATGCTATGCTATGCTATGCTATGGGGCAGGTGTCATGACAGTCTGTGCTCTTCTTTTCTCCTAAATAGACTAGAAGAAAAGTTGTTTGGGTTGAGAAGTTGCTAAACTCAAGTTTGAACATCTCAATATAATTATTTGTAGCACTGAAAATGTGTGTTTATCATGTTTCAATACTAAAAGCATGTTTGTTGGTGTTTGACGCGATTTTTTTCATAACAAGACAATAACTATTTGTTTGTTTTTCATTTAGGTAAAATACATAATCAATTCCACAAAATTGATTTTAAATCATTTTCGTTCCACGTGTTTCGTAAAACGTACTCCCTCCGGACTCGAATATAAGCAACAAAAAATTCACTTGTGGTGGTCTAAAATATAAGTAAATTTCAACTAATTTTACCTTATTTAATGACCTTGGACTAAAATATCCTTTATTTAAATTCAGATTGTTCTTTCCAATGACCCTATTTAATGAACCATGTAGAGAGAGTGTTTCCACTTGAAACAAGTTTCAATAAAATTGGAGTCTCCTATGAAGGGCAATTTAGAGAATACAATTCATTTTTAGATGACATCAAGAAAATTTAATGAGGTTAACTAACATTTCTTAATTAGCGTGAGTTGGTTTTTTTGCTTATATTCGAGTCCACAGTAGTACATCACACATTTTCAATAAATGATTCTAGAATCAATTCTACTTATGTACTTTAAACCAAATGGGTACGCGTGTGTTTTGTTTGACATTGAAATTTACCAAACTCAAGTTTGAATTTCAACACCTATTTTTAACATTGGAAACGTGAATTTACTCTCAGTAACTTTATGTGATTTTGACTCATACCAAACGTTTTATAGGATATTATATTTTCTTTAATTTTTATAGGATAAATTTACTATACGCTTTTTTAAATTAAATTAATTAATAATAGATATTATTTTATTTACACACATTAAAGTTAAACCTACAACAACCTTATACAATTTTTACCAAAGAGTAGTGACTTAGTTGGTAACGCAGACTGAGATTGTGGGAAGAGCTCCTGGGTTCGATATCCACTAAACACACTCTTCATGAAGGGTGAAGAGTCTTAACTATGACTAAGCCCCGAATAGGATTGCCCAGTTATCCCTTATGGTTTATACCTTATGCATTTTTTTATATGAGTAAATTACTCCAACCTCCCCTCTATTTTACATTTCCAACACAAAACCCCCTCTATTTTAAAAACCTACACACAACCCCAAATAGCCTAAATCTATTAAGAATATTCCCTTAGATACTTTTTTTTCTCTTTTGTTGTTTTTTTTCTTTCAAAAACCCATATTTACCCTTTCTAATTAAATATGCATAGTTGCAATTTACAAATCATTTTCCTTCCTATAATTAACAAAGCTTAAACACTTCTCCTTCCAATCAAAAAGCTTAAAAAATTAAGGCTCAAGACCTTCACACAAACCTTGTACTGTTTAGAGACACCGGTATTGCCCATCGTCATTGTCGTCACTGGTTGTCCATTATAAGTCATTCACAGAGGCACCAAATCATTCATGGACATTGTTTGATTTTATACCTCTGCAACTCATGTTAGTTCTTTGTTATCTGTTTCCCTTTTAATTTTGGTTTTCTATAGCAATATATAGAAGAATGTAGTGTGTTGCGCAATCAACTAGAATGATATGAGTGGAGCGAAGAAAAACCATGGGAATAGTTAATGTTACAGAGGTATGAAAATTAATCTTGGGGATAAAAAGAATCGTTATGCACTGCAAGTTTACATGTACAGGAATTAGTTTCTTTGTAAGGCATATTTTTGGTGTAATTCTTTGTAAGACATTTTGAATAGTCATTTGAAAGACATAAATATATTTAAAAACAAACGCCAAAACATGAGACTATGTAAGCTCCTTAAAATTGTACAACTATTCTTTTTCTTAATTTATGCAACCGAAATTTTAATATGAAAATTTTAAAATAATTTTCTTTATTTTACAAATATGAAACTATGATTTTTTTATTTTAAAATAATTCATTTTAAAAAATTATATCAATATTTAATAATTTTTAAATTTTATAGTGATATAGATTTAATTATAATATAATTATAATGTATAAGGAGGTTTGTGTAAACTTTAAAAAATAGAGGGATTTTTATGTAATGAGAAAAAACCATAATTAGTTGGGGCATTTTTATCAATTTAATATATAAAATAATGGTTGACCATCGACTAATGATTCCAAAAAGTGTTTCATAAATAAATGGATTTAATTGTAATGTACTTATAAAATAGGAGGGATTTTGTGTAGGTTTTGAAAATAGAGGGAGTTTTGTGTTGGAAGTATAAAATAGATGGGAGGTTGGAGTAATTTAGTCTTTTTATATTCCTTTATTATTTATTTTTTTTGGAAAGTTATATTCCTTTATTTGGATTCAATGAAACGACCACAAAAGCCAAGCGTGCACACCCCTGTACTAGATTATGGTCGCGGTCCGGGGTAGTTGGGGGTAGTGACCTAGTGGGTAGCGCTAGATTCCAAAATCCCAAGCATATTCTTTCATTTTCATGATAGGGAAATAGCAATGTAAAATAAATGTTTCCATACGATATCTTTTTTTATAAATATAGAAAGTATCCGAAACTGCTGTGAATCATTCAATCAAGCAAGGTTTGGACTTGTGGGGCGAGATAGCGAGATCATCATCAATAGAAAATATACGATTGACAATGGTGCCATTTAAATGTTTAATTGAGTTCAAGTGGATTGTTTAGTAATAAATTGGAATTAGTTTGAGAAGGGAGCCAAAACCAAAAATAAAAATAAGAAAGTCACATTTGACCATTGAAGTCTTAGTTGAAAATCAAAAGTTGTTATTACAAAGGTGAAAAGTAGTGAAAGTGTTTTCACTTCAAAATTCAGCGCTGAAAGTTTGAAGACGGGATGGGAACCAATCCGACTTTTGGGTCAAACTGTAAAACGCACTATGGTTGTCTTTTTTAAGCCTGGACCATTCAACAAAGAAAAATCCGACAAAAAAACAACAAAAAATATGTTTATAATTTGAAGAGAGAAGAGAAATGGTGAGCAGCAGTGTTCAAGATCCAGTTTTTTTATGACAGATGATTAGGTTAAGCCAGCCCAGACCGATATTGCAATGCTCCAAGAAATAAATATTACAAAACAAATACCAATCTTCTCCGGTCTGTTTCAGCTCCTTGAATCTCCAAGCTCCTCTCCAAGTGTAAGAGATGAAGGTGGGGGTGCTTATAAAGACACTCAACCCAAAAGTCAGTTCTAAATCTTGTCAGAGTACTGACAAAATAAAAAGATGTGTGTACCTTATTTTTTGTGTTGAAGGGTGGTATTTATAGCATTTGTAGATTCCACACACGTGTGAGTGAGTTGTGATTTGACCCCACTAACTTTGGAATGGTTATGTCATGTGTCTTTTCGAGTATGGAGAAGATTTTGCTTTTGGGGAATACTTCTTTATAATTTCGCCACATAGGGAACATGTGTTCTTTTAGTATGCATGTTATTCCGAGATGATCATCTTCTTAAAATATTAGTAGATAATCTATCCGGATAAGTTGCCTATTTCATCCGAGTAAGTTGCCTTTATACAAGTGAATAAGCACCTTTGATTCGGATCCGAGTTATCCTCGGAACAATGCTCACTTCGAAACATAGATCCAGTACTAAAGTAAAGCAATAAAACTAGGAAAATAAACCAAACCAGCAAATCCCAAATCCCCCCCTCCACAACACACCTTCACATCGAAATCAAACTGCTAACTCTATGAAAGAATATATTTTTTCGTTTTCTTTTTCATAATAGTATCTACTTCTCTCCTTTTTTTTCTTGGCCCGACAAGCTCTGTTGGTACTACATGATGTAAAAGGCTATTGGATCACTAGAAGCAAACTTTGTTGCCGTATGTCGGAGTTGGACGATTGAGCTCATGCTGGTTGGGCCATAGAGGGAGATGGGGAAAAAGGATGGGTGAAGTAAAAGGGGTGACATATGATAGGACCTAATGATACTAAGAGAGATAAAGGGTAAAACATAAAGTTAATTTTTTTTATGAAAAGAAGAGTAATAATTATATTTATTAATTTGTGTATTTTTTTTGTCTAACTAGACATTTAAATAGGAAGAAATGTAGTATATTAAAGTGGGTATGTGATATAATGCTCTCAATCACGCAATGAGTGGCTAACCTATTTAGATATTGAGCTAAAACTCATTCCTTAAAGGATTAGAATATGTTTATTAGTTGTTTTGGTGTTATTTTAAAAAGAACAGTCGAGAAGGAGAAAAATGAATAAGATGGCAACTATTGGAGGTGCTCCCTGATTCTCTAAAATATTATGAAAAAAATTGTTTTTTGCTTATAAGGTTTTGTCCTTTTTAGTCAAACATTCTTAACCTCTTTTGTTGAATGCCATTGATCATACGAATTTCGTTTCATGCTGTTCACCTAATTATATTTGTGAATCTTACTTGAATAGTATGATTCTAAAGTTGTAAAATCAATGGATGATACTTTTGAGCAGCATAACGTTTTTTAATTTTCGCTTTTCTTTGTTTATTCACTATAAGAATTTCGTCTTTTAGCGACGACCAAAAGTCGTCCCTACAACGTGCATAGCAACGGCCACAAGGACATCGTTAAAATGTCCGTCATTAATACCGTAGTGACGAGCAAAAACAGTTGTCGCTACGTAGCGGCTGCTTGACCGTCGCTAAAGTCGTCGCAGTGCTGACGACCGTCGCTACCAGAAAAGATTAAAGGTCGTCGCTAGGCTGTCACACCATAGCGACGACCTAGGTCGTCGCTAGCATTTATATTATTTTTTTAAAATAAATTTATAACCAGTGACGACCATGGTCGTCGCTATTGATCAACCTTCTCTTCAGCTCGGCTAGCCTGCATCTTTACTTCAATGACATCCTGGCGCATCGCCTCGTCAGATGAGTGTCGTGACTCGTCGCTCCCGCTGGTGTGGGCCGGAGACTCCTGAGTGAGGCTGGTCACACTTGGACGAATGTTGGTTGAGAAGTCCCCGGTAGGGGTGATCATGGGTTGGGTCAACCTGACCAACCAGACGGGTTGAACCCGACCCGATTTGATGGGTCTGGGTTGGCCGGGTTCTCGGGTAGACCCAACTCGATAAAAATGGAACCGAGCACGGATGGTTCGGGCGTTGGTTTGGGTTTTGCCAACCCGACCCGACCCGTGTAAAGTTTTTTTTTTCCTTCACCAAAAAATAGACATATATACAAAAAAGTTGTTTTGGGCCTTTTTTTACCCAAGAAGCTATTTTTTTGTCAAAGAATTTTTTTCTAGCCCAAGAAGCTTTTTTTTTGTCAAGTCAAAAAATTGTTTTAAAAAACTGTTTTTTGTTTTTTTCTGGCCCAAAACAAAAGGCCCAACCCGACCAACCCACCCGACCCGACCTATGAATTCTCAGGTCGGGTCGGGTCGGGTTTGACCCATACAATTTTCTCGTTCAAACCGACCCAACCTGCTTCCTTGACTCGAGCCGGGTCCAAAAAAATCACGGGCCCGACCCAAACCGACCCGAGACCACCCC
Source organism: Sesbania bispinosa (assembly GCA_026901365.1). NCBI lineage: Eukaryota > Viridiplantae > Streptophyta > Magnoliopsida > Fabales > Fabaceae > Sesbania > Sesbania bispinosa. The sequence continues at coordinate 845,086 of QLOH01000384.1, forward strand.
TAGTGCCCGGTGCCATAACAACGACCTGGAGTCTTGCCACTAGCAACATCCTTCCAGATTTGTAGCTCGGTGGACCCATAGGTGATAGAGTTGTCCCCCATCTGTGACTCCACCTCCCCCAGGCGGTCATGGTAGTTTGTCTGTTGAGTAGAGATAAACATATAATTAGTTAGTTATTCTATTGCAAATATATCAAATTATATAAAAAAAACACTAGTAATTTGACTTCCATATGTGGACCGCGCTTGCTCGTCCACCCACCCACCACCCTTTTTTGTGTGGGTGGCCACAAAAAATTCATCGGGATCTACATCCCGCCCAAGTTGTCGACGCTACACAAAAAAATTACAATAATTAATTATTTTAATTACAAATACAAAAATAACATTGAAGAGTATGTTTTTACGTACCATATCCTGCACGACCTCAATGTGGGCCTTGCGACCCGTGGTATGGACCACCCCGCCTCGATGAGAAGCTCGATTGCTCTTGTTACGAACAGACTTCCCCTTGAACTCATCGGAGGCCCAGTAGGCCAAAAGACCCTCCCAGGCCTCCTCACTACACCAAGTGGGTCGAGTCCTACTCGTCCGGGCCTTGTTCAGCATATCCTGAAGGCGCTGAGCAATCCTCTGCTCGTACACCTTCTTAATCTGGGCATTGTCCTCAGGGGCCAAGTAACACTGCTCTGTAAAAGAAAAAACTTCTACGGTTAATCATTTGAAAATGCCATAACAAGTTAAAAAAAAATGTAAAATGTAACATGCGTTTTCCCTATAACGGGAAACCACGAGAACGGTAACACCGTTTAAAATAATGAATAAATATTTGGTATAGAAATTGATGAAAATAAATATGTAACTAGTCTTAGAATAATTTTTAAGAATTTTGAGAATTTTTCCAGAATTTTTTGAAGCCATTTTGGTATAATTTCCAAACTATGAGCACCTAACATAATTAATTTTTATTAATTAAAATAAAAATATAAAAATTTAATAAAAATATGTTTTGAACATAAAAATAGAACTAGAATATAAAACAATTTTTCAGAAATTTTTCTGAATTTTTGGTAATTTTACAAGAATGCCCTTAAACTTTGTGAAATTGCAAAATGGTCCCTCACACTCACCTAGTGGAAATTCGGCCATGATAAGTTAAAATAGAGATAAAGCCCAAATTTTTGTTAGAAATTACCAATTAATCTAGCCTTGAATTGGTGGAAATGTTTTAACCATATTTAGTAGGGTGGTGTGTTTTGTTAATGACCAATTAATATCCTACCAAGTTTCTTAACCACATTAATTAAGCCACATCTCCCACTTCCCAACCACTCTTTTCTTTACCAATCAAATGGTCACCATTAAGCCACATCTCCCTTCCTCCACCACTCCTTACTCCACCTACCATCCCACTCTCTTCTATAAATTTACTTCTCCTTCTTTCATTCTTCTCCTTTGCCCACACCACTCACTTCTTCACCACCCCTTCTCCCACTAACTGTCCACCTTCCTCCTAAAAAAGGGGTTATTCATTCTCCCATGCCACTCCCTTTTACCTCACATGAAGATTTCTCCACACTCACACTTTGAGATTTTCTCAAGGGAAATATTACTCTCTTGAGCACCCAAATTTTACCCTAAAGCTCTAAACCTTTCAAGATAATTCCACATTCTCCTCTTTCTCTCTTGGTACAGCTGTGAGTTCCCACTTCCCTTACCATGGCTTCTTCATTTTCGTTTGTTCTTCTTTGATGGTGTAAAACCTAACCAAGTTGTGTATTTTTCATGGTTTGGTTTTGAAGTGTTGGGGGCTTTGATTCTAACAACTTGAAGGAAGACTTTTTGGATAGTTTCTTAGTCATCTCAAGGGCTTACTTTGGATAAATCTACCACTAGGTAAGGGGGGAGGGAAAGCTTGAAAATCTTAGTGGAAAGTAATGGAGGGTTAGGGTATTGAGGAAAACCCTTGCCTCTTGTTGTGGGTGAAACCAAGTGTTGCCCATGGACTTGAGAAGAGACCATATATAGTGGCCTCATTCTCTTTAGAATTGGTTGAAAAAAATTTGTTTTGTGCTTGTATTGAGTTTTATTGATGTTTGATATGGATATGAATTTTGATGGGATGAGAAATGTAGTGAATGGTTGATGGATTGATCATTTATTTGTGGAAATGTATGTTGTTGAATTTCTGTACATGATGGAATGAGAATGGAGACATTCCAAATTGGTTGTTGATGGGCTTAAAATTGATAGTAGTGAAAATTTTGTTGAAATATAAAAAGTAGACTTTGAAGACTCAAAACTATGACATTCAAACTTGAAAAATTGGATAAATAGGTCATAAGAGACCATAAAAGACTTTAAGAGTTGGAAACATGGGGAAGAGTGTTAGTGAAGGAGAGAAGAATCTCATAAGCCTTGAATATCCTAAAAGTCAGACTGATATGATAAGATAAGCAATTCATGACAGTAACAGGGTAAGTTTATAACTGAAGAGTAAACAGTTTGTAACGAGTAAATATAAAGTTTATAACTGCAGTCTAAAACAGTTTGTAACTTGGTGTGCAGAATTTATGACAGTAAATTTTAAAAGTCTGTGACATGACATCAATAATAATGAGCTTATACTAAAAGAAATAAAGGATTTTGAAATAAAGCTAAAAGAGTCATAACACCATATTTAAAGAGTTTATAATATGAGATTTAAGAATGTTTATGACAGAAAATTTGGAAGTTCATAACCTAAGATTCATAACAGGAAATTGAAAAGCTTATAACTAGAGGCCATAAAGTTTGTAACATAAACCAGAAAACCCATGACAGTAGGATAAATGTTTAAGACATAAGAACTAAGAAGTTCATAACAAAAAGGAAACAATTTATGACATAAGACTAAGAGAGCTATAAGCTAAGGTTACAATAATTATGATAGAAAATTTAATACTTATGATAGACTAAGTTGGAATGTTTATAACAAGAGGAAAAAGAATCATAAACTAGAATTTAAGGTGTTTTGTGAAGAAGATAGTTCATAATATGCAATTGAAATGCCCATAACAAATTAGGAAAGGTTTGTGACCCATAGGAAGAGAGTTAGGTCATAAATGTTGTGACACATCAAAATAAAAATTTACAACCTGAAACAGAAGAGTTTATAACTCATTATAGAAGAGTTTGTAGCAGAGCACAAAAATGTTTATAATGTTAGACAAAAAGGTTTATAACCTGGAACAGGAATGCCAGTAGCTAACCCACGAACTTAGAAAAAAGATAAATTGAGTATTGTGATGCATGTTTCTAATTGTTGTTAACACTTAGAACAATTTATTAAAGATTCCATGCACTAAGTGCTTGTGAAGCATGTTTCTTGTTGATGTGCACTATTGGAATGATATTAAAGATCTTGAATTCTAAGTGTTTGTGATACATATTGGTGGATGTTATAAACTGTGGAAAACCCCAAAGTATATGGGAAGTTCTGCCGGATTCTCAAGAGAAATGGATTGAGATTGTTGGCCTTGGTGCCTTGGTTATTGTGGCCTTAGTGCCTTTGATGTACCGTGAGAATCCCGCAGTGTGATGTTGGGCATGGCTCTGTTGTTGTGTGATCATGCATCATGGAATTGTTCATGGGGAAGTTACGGTCAGGTACAGCCGCGATATGGCCGGAGGGGAGGCCGATAGTGTTGCCTAGCGGGTGGACTTGGTGGGGAAATATGCTGCCATGGTCCAGTGAGCGCCCTGGAGCCGGAGCGAGTACCGAGCGACACTGGTCCACCCTAACGATCCCCTGGCCATAATCAGGATCAGTGGAGATTGTTCTGGCCTCTAAATCTTGCAAGTAATGGATGTTGTGTACCTGGTTACACCCTGAGTTGGCGATGGCAGAACTCTAACTCCCAATCACTTCGCCCAATCATTGTTTGGATCAATATATTGATATTAGTATTGCTGAAGATATCAGTATCAACATCTTGAAAGTTGTTGGCACTGGTATTGTTGAAGATACTAATATGAATATGTTGGATTGTTGGAGGTGCACCTGAGATTCATCATTGAGTCTGCATGCCCATGACAATGGTAACATTGTGTCTAAGTCTTTGCATTGCATGCATTGACTTTCGTGATGATTGAGATATGGAATGATATTCTCGTGACTTATTTTTATGATTGATTATATATGTCTTGGTTATTATGGGAATAAGTGTATGCCTTAACTCATTCGTTACTTTCTGCCAGTATGATTTTCATGACTTTCTCTCACCCCTTTGTTTTTGTGTTTTGTTGTTTGTTTCTTGTTAATTGTTGCCACGCTAGATGAAATGCTAGAAGAGATTTTGTCTCATTCAAGTGGACTGCGGCTTGGGCGAGGTAGAAATTTGTATCAAGTTAAGCCGGATCATAGTTACATCAAGAGTCTTTATCATTATTTCTTTAGTTATATATTCAAGGGTATTCTAATTTGTATTGTATAATTAGAAAACTCTCTTATGATCAAATTGGGATTTAGGAGTATTTGTTGAATTGAATTTTCCAAGTACCTCAAATATTTTATTTTCCAAAATGACCAACATGTAGAGTGAAAGTGTTTTAATTGAATAAATATTATCACAAGTATTTCAATTACTTCACTTCCCTTTTTAAAAATGATTAGTATATATCTTTGTTCTTATTTCTATTAGGTCTTTTCGGGAAATAAAAAACCTCTCCCTTTTTCCTTAAAGTTGTAGTTACAAACTTACGTAAAACCAAGTAACGTCTACCCCTAGGGTGGGTGTTACATAAAATGTCATACCGTGAACTCCTCCCACCACTTGTCCCTCACATCCTTCAGGGTGACCTCCCAAAAATAGTGAGGACCCCGGAATTGTGAGCGGATCGCATGACCAATGGCTGCGATAGGGGGTTGTTAGGCACCCAACTATAAAATAAATAAATTTAATGTTAATTGCAACTTATAAAAATGTAAAATATTAAAGAAATAAAAAATCTTAGAAACTCACCCTTTACCATAAGGTCGGATGATTACCCTACCCTGAGGGTCCAGCTCATGAGCGACACTGGAGCTGGCACCCCGGTGCGGAGGTTGGTGTACATCAGGCTCCTCGTCAGCCTCCCTATCAATCTCAGCTAGGGATGTTAACGGGGCGGGGTGGGGCGGTCATGCCTACACGTATACATACCCGCTAAAACTAACGGGTAACCATGCAGGTAACAGGTATTCGTGGGTATTCACGGGTATCCATTAATGTTTAAGAATTTAAATTTTGTAAAAAGAAAGAGGGGAAATGTTATTTAACATATTATAATATCATACTATATATATATATATATATGTATAAATAATCATTATATAATACAATTACGTGTTAATATATTAAAAATATCATTATAAATAATATAAAATATATTATATCTCATCGTAAAATAATAACAAATTCTAATATTTAAATATATTTAATAGAAAAATATGTTTTAATGAGTATGCGGGTACCCGCGAGGTGGGTAGTATAATATTCGTCCCCACCCATTATATAAATATGCGGGTACCCATTGCGGGTATATCTATGGGTATCCACGAGTAGGGTTTTTTTTACATCCCTAATCTTAGCCTGGGGTAGTGATAAGTGAAAAATATATGATAAATTAGAGTACTTTTTAGTTCACTTATCAAGGGTAAAATGGTATTTTATGCCCCAAATTAATCCTTTTATTAATAATTAGATAAATTATATTTATTAGTCTTGAATTTGAATTTGATGCTATTTTAATATAAATTTGGCTGATTTTTGCAGATTATGGCAAAAATTTGATATAGAAAGAAGATAGCATTAAATCGGGGAGTTATTTGCAAGATTTGAAGTTTAATTGAGGACAATTAATGAAGATTTGAAGTTCAATTGAGACCAATTAATGAAGATATCAGCTGCCAATTAAATAAGGATTCTGCAGACAACCTTCCCATTTAAATTCAAGATGCTCAATAAATGCAAGATTTCATTAAGAAAAAGGGAAACAAGGAAAGACAATCAACCAAAACCAGTCTCGGGAATAAATCAAGTTAAAAAGAGAAAGATTGAAGTTGTGCAACCCGTGTTGCTCGCTTCACCTGCGATGTAGCGCAGGTGAAGCGCAGCAAATTAAAATTAGCTTCTGACATCTGCGCTTCACCCACGCTGTAGCGCAGGTGAAGCGCAGAACTCGTACTATTTGCTCTATTTCCCATTTTAGATAGATTTCTTCCCAATTTCTTTTGTCTTTCCTTAGCCTATAAATAGGACCCTCTTGCACCAGATCAAGGTGTGCAGGGAGTAATACATGATTAGTATAATTTCATCCACCATATTTACTTTTAGAATAGGAGAGGCCGAAGCGCTGCACGAGGATTGAAGAAGATGACAGATTCTTCGATGGTTTGTATGGCTACCATGAGTAGCTAACTCTCTAGTAGGATTAAATGTAGTTGATTCTATCCCCAAGTGTATGTAAACTCTATTTTATTATTTATGATTCCCTATTTTGTAATTTCGGTATCCTTATTCTGTGCTTAATTCCTAACTTTCGCGCGTGCGCCGGAGTTATAGGCTAGTGTCTGTGACATAATGTGGATAGAGACTTCCGGCTAGGACTGAGGATGAGGGAGCCTAGACACAGGGAACTCAAACTCTGATTGTGTAAGGGTACTCGGTAGTCATATTGAAATATATTCGGAAGTCTCGAGATTGACGGGGTAGTGACAGCCCCCGAATGAAGAGCGTCTATAGGAAGGTATGGTTATCGATAGTAACATAATTGAAAGTTAATTGTATGTGAGGGATAAACGGGGTCTTGTGATTGAGGGGGTAATGACAACCCTTGAATGAAGAGCGTTTATAGGGAAGTACAATTAATGGATGATTCAAACGAACGGAACAATAATTAATTAATTACGAGCTTAATGAGCCGAGGGTAATTTGTTGCTTGGGAGAGCCTGCATGGATTATCTTTGAGTGGTAGGTTGTTGGTAACTCGGGGTTTTATCAATTCAGTTTAGCTAAGCCATTACAAGAATATAGTCATAAATAATAAATAGTTTTTACATACACGAAGGGTGCGATGATACGAATTTCAATCCTAATCCAAGTATAGTGCTCTCAACTCTTCCTTTTCTATTGTTTTTATTTATTATTCTGCAATTTCTATTTTCCGCATAATTATTCTCATAAATCCGTCATTCTCACTTGATAAATAGATCACAAATATACTCGAATTGACCGTTCCCTGTGGATACGATATCTTACTTACTATTATACTATTGGACTTTTGGTTCGCTTTCCAGAATTCCATCAAGTATTTTTGGTGCCGTTGCCGGGGAACGGTTTCCAATTCGTGTAGACCTTGGTAGGTCTAGTTATCAAGGATATTTATCTTAGGATTTCTTTTATTTATTATTCTTATTATTTTTAGGACTTTTTATTATTTAGGAAATTTATAGTTTTTCTATTATTATTAATTTTTCTTCCACACTTACCTTTTTCAAAGTTTTTTGTTTATGTTTTTGAGAGGCCAGGTGTCCCCCAATCAATTACAATTCGACCCGGAAATAGAGATGACATCTAGGAGGAACAGAGGCAGAAACGGGGAGAAGGAGAAGAAGGATAATTGTAGAAAAACCCAAAAACATGGTTGAGGAAACTCCTAAGAGGACTCTAGGAGATTATGTCACTCATCAAGGACCACGCCACTTCTCAAGCATTGTGTTACCTATAACTGCAAGAGCTTTAGAGTTGAAAATTGCTCACCTCAACCTCATTAGTGCACACCAGTTTGCTGGATTGGATCACGAGGATCCAAATACTCATCTCTCTAACTTTTATGAATTGGTTGGCACTATGGGTTTCGAGGAAGGTAATCTAGAATATGTTTACTTACGCTTGTTTCCTTTCTCTTTGATAGGTAAAGCTAAGGAATGGCTGCAATCACATCCAAATCAAAGTCTAACCAGTTGGGGTGTGGTTGAGGATAAATTTCTGACAAGATTCTTCCCACCAGGGAAGCATATTTAAGCCAAAACAGATATTTCTACATTCAGACAAGGGATAGATGACTATGTGAAGCATGGGAGAGATACAAGCCTTTGCTGCGCAAATGTCCCAATCATGGCTATGACGATATAGCCCAACTCAACATGGGAGAGATTTACCTAATGATTATTATTCTGCAATTTCTATTTTCCGCACCAATTATTCTCATAAATCCATTATTTCCACTTGATAAATAGATCACGAGTACACGCGAATTGACCGTTCCCTGTGGATACGATACTTTACTTACTATTATACTGCTGGACTTTTGGTTTGCTTGCTAGAATTCCATCAGGTAGCCCCCACCCTCCTCATCGGAAATATGTGGCAGGTCATCCTCTGGCTGCTGATGACCTACCTCAGGGGGAAGCTCCTGATATCCCGGGATAGGGATGAAACTCATCGCTCCAGCAGATGTAGCAGGTTGGGCCACCTCTGCAAGGGCTGAAGGTGGAGAGGAAGAAGAAGATTGCACGTATGTCGGAGGGGCTGAAGCTACATGCTGCTCAGGGTGAGGGAGGTTGGTCCCTCCCGAGCTGCACGTGCGCGAGCTGCCCCTGCAGCAAGCTCGCCCTGACAGATAGCCCTTCCTCTAATAGGTGGGATCTTCTGACCACCTCGACCACGTATACGAGGCATATTAACCTAATTTTAATAATGTTAAATTAAATATTACAAAATAAACTTATAAATTAAATAAATAACTACATTCAAACTTAATTCAATAAATTAAATAAAAACCCTAAATTAAATTAAATAAATTAAATAACAACACTAAATTAAATTAGCATACAAACTAATACCAATTAAATAAAATAAATAATTACTAATTACTAATAATCATTAGCTAAATAATAACTAATAATTACTATCTACGTAATTACTAATAATTAATAACTACATAATTACTAATAATTAATTACCATATATTACTAAATAACTACCTATATACTCAAATACATATACAACTAAAATAACTACCTACATAATTAAATAACTAACTACATAATTATGTAACCATAATTAAAAAACATAAATTAATCAAATATTACCTGAACGACGGCTGGTGGTGGTGGACGACGGAGGAGAAAGAAGGAAGGAAGGACAAAGTGACCTAGGGAAAACTATTTGAGATTCTGATCTGTTCAAAATGAATTTATGAAGGAGAGGGAGTGTTTAATCGGTGAGATTTTGAAAATGAAAGGGAGAAGGAGAGAAACAGGGGTGGCCGGACGTAAGGAAAGGAGAGGAATTAATGAGGAGGAGGAAGGAGGAAGAAGAAGAGGGAAGAGGGAAGAGGGAAAGGGTTTTGTGCTCGTAACTTTTAAATTCTGATGCGCCAAATTTAAATTTTAATTAAAAACGTCGCAACAGCTAAGCCGTCGCTACATTCATTTTTAATATTTTCAGAAAAAAATAATTAGTTTCTTAGTGTAGCGACGACCAGGTCGTCGCTATAGTGCGAAACGTAGCGACGACCAGGCCGTCACAGAGTATTAATTGCAGAGCTACGCGTTGAGCTACACATTTAATGTTGTAGTGACGACTCATGGCCGACGCTACAATTTCACGTCTAATTCAGCGCATTCTTATAGTGATGTAAAATTTGCAGTCTAATAAACACCATCAAAATTAAAGAAAATATTAGTATCATATACAAAGTTGATAACACTTGAAATTTCAATTCAAAAAGTTTGTTTTGATTAAAACCACAATCCAATAAGGTTTTGGACTTAACAGACATTTCAACCTTTGTTCTCATGGCGCGCTTGAGAAACCAATTCAAAGAAAGATTAGTTAAAACAAACTGCTATTAGGGCAATTAAATGGCTCATCTCATATATATCTCCCATAGAATTAGGAACCTAAAGTTTATTGATTTAGATTGACATCATCAGCCGAAATGTTTTGTTAGCTAACCATATTCACCTTAGCTTATGTGGAGTCTGCTATCACCTTGGTTGTTAGTCATACATACCTTGAAAGATTACAAATGTAGAGTAGAGGGTAAAGAACATGACAAACAAGCTTGGTGGGACATAATCTTTGGTTTTCAAATTATAAATATTAAACTAAATAACACCTTTTTTTTTGCTCTATTCTGTTTGTGGAGTGTTATTGGTGTGGGGGGTTGGTTCAGGTTAATATGTGGAAGGTGTGCTAATTTTGTATATGGGTTTGAGCAGAGGCGTAGTCAAGATTTTTTCATTGCGGAGGGCGGAATAAAGTACTATATTGAGTTCTTTTTACAAGACGTTTTAATGATTTTATTCAGTCATTTTTCTTAGACTTTTTTCAAAATTTTAGATGCGTTTATTTTTTTTTTTTTCATCTTTCCCCTTCATAGTTATTGAACATTTATAATTTTTAGGTTAGTTAATGTGGGGAATACAATAGAGTTTGACTTACAAATTAAGAAGGATATCGAAAAAAAAACTTACACTAAGGGTAAATTTAGAAGTTGCATGATTTTTTATAAAAATAAAATATTAAAAAATCTTTTTTAATTTTATTACCTAGCCCTAAAAGTAAAATTCAAATCAAATCAAAGAAAAATATTTTTTATTCTTGTAAGATTTTTATTTTTTATCATTCAGATCTAAAAATTACATTCAAATAAAACACAATATTCTTTAATTTGAATAAATTTTATGATGTCTAAATAAGGAAAAATAATTAATATAAAGAATATATAAAAAGGAAATGAGGACTCAATACAAGTAGTGAAAGAATTATAAAGAGGTAATGCTGTTAAATTTATAAAATATTTTGGGGGGCTGATTAAAAGTTAATAAAATATTTCATGTGAGATCTATATAATTGATAAAAAGATTGAAAATTTTTGGGGGGGAGCGTGGCCCCTGCCAGCCCCCTGGCTACGCGGCCTACGCCCATGGGTTGAGCACCCCTAATTCTCATTTTAATGAAATTAACTTATAAAAAAGAAAGATAATATGAGCAAACCACGTACAAATTAAAACCACTAGTTGTCTAATGTACTGTACGTGCTTCTGATTCTTTTTCTTATTTCTTTTCATACTTTATTATTTTTCAATGCTTTACATTTATTGTTTTTATTTTATTAACAATCCTTTATCCTACGTTTGAATGGAGCAATTCATGAGAATTCTAGAGAATTTAAATTTGTAGGAATTTCAATTGCTTCAATTGAAATTTCTTCATTTTTAAAATTTGATGTTTGGATCAAGAAATTAAATTTCTTCATTTTTAAATTTTTTTGTTTAGATGAAGAAATCAAATTCTCCCATTTTTGAAATTCTTTATGTTTATTATTTTAAATAAATAACATAATAATAGAATTTAAATAATTTAAACAAATAAATTTTAACAAAATAAAAAAACTATTATTTTATAAAAACTAACTTTTATAATTTTTTATAAATATATGTATAAGTAAATGAAAAAATAATTATATTATTTAAAAATAATAACTTTTCATACTTATAAAATATATAAAATACTTACGATAATATTTACATATAAAAATAGTAATAACTAATATATTAAAAACATGAAAATCAAGCATGTATTTTTTATTCAAACACAATGTTAATAAGAAATTGAACTTTCTGTTGAGAAGTCAACAATATCTTTCAAAAGTGTACTCATTTTTGTATGGATCAACTAGCCTTTTGAATTTACAATTAAGTCTATAGTAGCAAATATGTAAATAAAATAGTGGAATCTGAATCTAATGACTTTACACAAATAACTATGCCAATACTTAAGAACAAAAATTATAATATTGTCAATTAATATTGCAAATTAGATCTTTTTTAATTTTCTTTTGCTCATTTTTCAATCAACTAAGTGATGACTTCGCACCAACCTTCAGTTAATCCTCTGCTTCATACTAACCAACAATTAGTAAGTCAGTTATTATTCACAACACCACCAAATATTAGCAAAATGTCATGAAATACAATATCAAACCACAAAAAAGAATCACAAAAAAGAGTGATTAATCACTAAACAATGCCAAAAACTATTTAATAAATACTAGTTAATGCAAAGAGATTAATATTAAATTAAAAGGGATTACAAGGATATCCATATACAAATACAGGAATCTAAGCTAAAATACAAATACAGGAATCTAAGATTTAGCTGGGAGAGAAAGAAAGTACAAAAATACTACCAGCTTCTAACAAATCCGAGACAAGCTAATCTATAGCCAATTAGCCAATCTTGACATAAAAGTAATTGAACTATATAACCCACCAAAACATTTGGCAAAAACAAAGTACGACACATAAGCTTGCACCAATTCTCTAAATATAAGCCATTGCACTGCAGACAATAATCAACCAAATAACTTTGGAGATTATGCTTCGAAAGGGATAAGGTAGAGAGTTGTTAAATCTCGCAAGCAAAAATAATATTCCACCAAGTAATATGATATAGCATTTCATAAAATTGCTAAATGAATCCAAACACATTAATTATGACATAGCAACTCATCTCATGGCAATTGGACCAGATCAAGTGGGTACCCGTAAAAATTATCCGCAATAGGTAGGGTAATTACTCATCAAATGAGTCTGGATATGGGTAATTACCCGCACTTTTTAATGGGTGCCGGTACAAGTACTATATATGGTACCCCACCCCACCCATACCACACTTATATAATATATACATATAGTTAATTTAATATAATATATGTATGTTTATATTATTAATTAATATTTTTTCAAAAAAAGAATTAATGTTATAGTTTTGAAAATGTTATAATTTTGTCCTGAATATCAAAATAGAAAAATTTGAGTTAATTTCCATTTCCCCTCCCACTAATTTAATCTCTCATCCACTTCCACATACCACAGTTGTTTTATAGGTTAAACTTGGATGATCTATGAATTATTTTTCATTTTTTTAATTAATTTTTGTTTTCTAATCAATTTATTATTTTTTATAGTTAACAAAAGTGCGAGTAATGGGTACAAGTACTTAAGTACCCAACAGGTCATGGTATGGGTATTAAAATCACTATACACATCGGTATGGGTCCGGGTACGAGTATTTTTTAGAAAGGCGAGTATGGGGACGGGTACTGTAGTGCCCTATCCAAACCCTACTCATTTCCATCCCTAAACTTATCAAATCAGCATCAGGGGCCAAGACACGAGAAATTGAAACAACAGCAGCAAACACAGTCAAACCAATAACAACATCATCAACACTAACCAACAACCAAAATAAGTATCATCCTATAGAGCCCATCAACAGTAACATCTAAAAAACAGTAAACTAATAAGCATTACCACCGGTTGAAGTATGGTCATAGCAAGGTAACAACCACCAGATAGGCAACTTGATTAAATCTGCTTTTTATATATCCAATTAGAAGAACCAACATCCATGAAATGAAGGAAACATGTACCAAAAAGGCCAAATAACAATGCAGCCGACTAGGTAGAACTCCAATAACTGAGCTGGGAATTTAATTTCTTCAAATTTGTACCAAGTAGAACATATATATGTAGCCAAACCCTTGAAGAAATTATGCACAAGACCAGTGGCATAAGAGGTGTTGCACAGTGTTGGATTCCACAAAAAATTGCACAATTTTTAGCAAATTAAACCCACAAACAGGTCCAATCTATGACGAGCCAATAAATACAACAAATTACAAATTGCAATGCAGAATTTTGCATACCCAAGTGCAAATATGCAGTGAAGAAATACTAATTAATGTCGTGCAAACTACATCTCAGATAATTAGAGACAAATCCATAACTAGCTTTCAGAATTCCAAAATTGGCAAAAAAACCAACAAAAGTCAAGGTGTAAAACAACAATAGTCAAGATGCAGCAAAAAATCATGACATGCAAATTAACACAAAATTCATATACTTTCAGATTTAACACAGAAATTAGATGCATATGTTTAAACTCAAAATGGAGTACAACTGAAAAACTTTTGGAAGGAAAGTTTGCAAATTAAACCCATCCCTTCGATCAATTAATTATTGTCATACAATCATGATTGGTTTGCAGTTAGTGAGATTTTGAAAAAGCCAAATAGCTAATCCTAACAAAATCGTGATATGCTTCCTACCAAATAACACTACTCATCCCAGTTAATCCTAGATCATGCAAATGGTTAAAGTAACAAAAATGGATAACAAAACCCAAGTTCAGAGAGAGAAACGATCAATATACCTACATATATTTTGGTAGCTAAACTCAATAGTAAAACTGAGATTGAAGTTGAAATAACTCACAGAACATTATACACGATCTCACCTAATAATTTAATGAAAAAAAATCCCGTCTCTCTTATGTTTTCTTAATTAAAAAAAATTAAAGCTGAATTCTGTCCTAAAAGAAAATTGATAAATAACAATACAAAATTGTATACATCTCACAGAGAATCATTTATTCTGAAAATCATTTATTAACAAATAGACAATGTTCATAGATCATACAAGTACTTATAATTCGGTAAACGGTTCAGAGTGTGGGAGAAAATGCGAAGTAGATCCAAAACTAAAAAGGTGAAAAACATTTAAGCAGAAATTGCAAAATATTGATTCACAAATCAGAAATTGCGTAGAGGAGTTGAAGAAGATGAAGATGTAGATCCGGCTACCAAATATTTAAGCAGAAAAATCCTGAATCAGAGAATAAAAATCTCAACAAAAAAGTCACGAGAAGGAGAAATTCGAGATCACGAGAGAGAAACTTACTGTTGTGGATTGAGAATATGAGAGAAGAGAGCTTCAGAGTATAGATTGAGACAAGAGAGCTTCATAGAGAGAAAGCTTGAGCAAGTCAGGCGTGGAAGCTCGAGATGTTCATCGAGAGAGAAAGCGAGTTGCCGAAGGAGGTGTACTTCCAGAATTCTGTCTTTTAGGTGGGGATTTAAATTTCCTTATTTCAGTGAAATTTTAAAATCCCACTTAATAAATATCCAAACAACTAATTTTGAAAAAAGTATTTTAAATTCTCTAAAAAATTACATTCCCCCAAAAAAATCCCTCATCCAAACACACTATAAGAGAATTTCAAATATCTCACCATAATACAATGCAAAAAACCAATATCACTCCATTATGAGTCATAATTTTTCCACCCCTCTCCCACATTCCCATTTATATTTTTTCTTTCTATCTTTTCCTCATAATATTTATATTATATCACACTTATTACATTGTCTGTTTTTTTAATCTATCTCTTCGATGTGCCTTCTATACCTTCCTTCCATTAGGGTTTTAGACTGAAAAAGTATTTTCTCCCTTTCTAAGTTGTACCATGCCCGAAAAAAAAACATGAGTATATATGTGTATACACTTATAGATAAAAATAAATAAAAGAAACAAATAAGAATGTGATACATGATATATTGAGAAATGAATAGTTGAGATAAAAAAAGATGATGAATGGAACGTTAAAAAAAAGGTTGGTCGAGTGGAGCAAAGATAGAGTTTTGTACCGAACATGTTACAGGTTTGAGACCTCACTCGTCTTATTGGAGTGCGGTAAATGTAAGTACCTCTGTGACTGTAAGTGTTTTTTTTAAGCCTAGAGACTTTCTCTACCTTAGATTGAGTCACCATCCCCCATCCCTAATTTTTAATTTAAAAAATATCAAATTTGTGATTATCATTGTATTTGTTACTTTGTCCTTCCAATGTTTGCATTAGGTTGCTTTCCGTAACAAATTAAAGTAATCTTATGGTTTTGAATCAAATGATGGCTCCAATTTCTAATATATTATAGAAACTTAGAAAGGATTATTTTTTGAATCAAAACACCGGTGGCTTTAAATTGGGAAGTTTAATGATCATATTCGTCCAAATTTTATTTCATTATCTGATTGAGTTTGTGATGGATACAAATTAGAGTTTAATTAGTATAACACTGTTAATGTAAAAAAAGTTTTACATAATCATTCAATAATGTGGTGTCACATTATTTAATGAGTATGACACTTTATATATTATAAAATTTATTAAATTATGTGAGATCACATAATTAGACGTCTATATCCATCAAATTCTATAAGTATGCCTCTTTTTTCATTTAATAAATAAAACATTTTTTTTATAAAAAATGAGTTTAATGTATATGTATACACTCATCGTGTATCGTGTAAAATTTTTTTACACTATCATCTAATGATGTGTTGTCATATCATTTAATAAGTTATTAAACCCATGAGTTATGAAAACTTAGTTTTTTTTGCTTTAATATGAGGCATTCCCTAGTAAAATGATGACACATAACAATTCAATTTCGCAAATTAATACTTCATTAATTATCATAAACACATTATATGTAAATTATTAACTAAATTTACTACTTTATTAATTATCATAAACACATTATATGATTCGTCAAAAAAATAAAATAAACATTATATGTAAATTTAACATGATTTGACTCAGCGTATCTCATTTTTATTACTATTATCTATGCATTTATATTATGCTTCTCAATCTTCTATTTCTCACGTATTAAATATTCTCTCACATTCATATATGTGTGTGTACACGCCTCCACATGCATAGCAATCAATTATGCTCATTCTTTATCTTTATCAAATAGAGTAAACCACCAATTCGGTCCCCATCGCTTACCATCGACTTCAAGTTAGTCCCTAACGTAATAGAAATTAAATATTAGTCCCCAACGTTTTGCAACGTCAAGCACGTTAGTCCCTAACGTTAAATGGCTTCTGTTAACGTTAACAGAAGTGCACAGTCACACTGTTAAGTGCCACGTGTCGTCTCCCTGTGCTCTGTAAGATATCTGAGCTGACATTTTTACTGTAGCAACCAAAAAAACCCTTCAATTTAGTCCCTGGTTCAATAAAACAAAAACCCGAAATAATGGTTCAATTTGGTCCATCCTCGTCCCTAACGGCTACAAGCTGCAGAAACGTAGTTTCTCTGTAAAGTTAAACGAAAGGTAGAAGAAGCGTTGTGGGGCGAAGAAGCCATGGCTAGAAGTGGAGTTCACGAAATGTGTGGTGGCCCGAGGGATTGCTTGTCCAAAAGTTACCAACAAAGGTCTGAGTCTAGTGGAATGAGAAGCAGTGTAGGGATGAAATGGGGAAACTTTGTCACAGGGCTTGAAGACAGAGCTTCTAAAATGGTTTGTTGTTGGTGTGGGGAAAAGGCAATATGCCTTACATCAAGGACCCAAAGGAACCCTGGAAGAAGATTTTTCACCTGTGTGGGTTTTTCAAGTGGGTTGATGAAGTGAAGGAGAGGGTTGTACAATCAGATGAGGTGCAGAATTCATCATTGAATTCTATATTAGCTTCGAAGGTGGCCAAAATAGAGAGGGATGTTTGGTTGTTGAAGATATGTTTTGTTGTATTGACTTTGGTCCTCATTGTAGGATGTATGGTTATGTTATTATAGTTTTAGAGTATATGTTAAGGTTTAATGCGTCTCTCTTTAATTGTAAGCTTTTTTTGGTTTGTTGTTATGCAGTTATAATTCCAAGAGTTGTAATGGATTGATTGTTAAATGTATGTATCCTTATCAATCTAGATTGAGCATACCTGTTTCTTGAGCCATGATTTTATCTTGAAAATGTAATAGATCTTGTAAATTTGAAGCAAACAACAATGAAATTAACATTAATAATTTAAAGTGTGCATTGATACAAAAGTAATTAGAATTACTACATATGTTTGCACAACATATAAGTTGTATTAAGGACACAAAGTCCTTGTCAAACTCAAAAAACATAAAATAAAGGATAAGTATTCTTGTCCTCAAAATACAACAATGCACTACATTATTCTTCATAACCAAAACACAAATCAAGGATAATAGTAGACTTGTCTAATTCACAACCAAAACAGGCTATCATTCCCAAAAAAAGCAAAAACATAAAAGACATAAAGTTGATGAAGCTCCTAATTGTGTGGCTGATGTGAATGGTTAATTCTTGGAGTTGGCATAAATTTCATAAATATCTATTGTGTGGAGGTGCTAGCTGCATTGAAGGTCTCTTGGGTAACATGTTATGCTATTGGAGGGGGCACTGCTCTTGGGGAATGAGTTGTTGCTGAAGGAGCCCCATGGTTTGGAGTTGAGACTACTACAGGAGGATGAAATGGTTGGTTCACTTTTCCACGTCCCCTTCCTCTACCTCTGGTTCTTCCCCTTCCCCTACCACAAATTGGTGTAGCTCTCACAGCAGGTGGAATGACAAATTCCTATGTGGAACACAAAAATAAAAACATGGGTTTAAAAGAAAAATTTATGCACAATGAGCATTGAATGATGAATGATAAGTTAATTAGTTCTACTTGAATATTTGAGGAAGCAGAATTTTGACTAAGATGGGCATTTTGACTAAGAGGAGCATTTTGACTTAGAGGAATTTCAATGGCTATATTTGGTTGTGTATTCTGAGCAGGTGGGAGATTGATGTTGGATTCAACAACTGCTGTAGAGGGTGGATTGAGGGGCACTACACCTGCTGCAGGTGGTGGATTGGGTTAGATTCAGTTGCCACAGGTTGGGGATCTGTATCTGTAGGTGGAGGAAGAGGGCATTTCCTTGAATTGTGGCCTTCAGCACCACATCTACGGCAATGCGTTGGTAAGTTTTCCCTTGACATAGATGTGGAGCCTGTTAGGTTCTCAGAAGCATCAATTCTTCTATTTTTTTTTTGTCTTCCTGGTTTTCTTTTTATTGGAGGTGGAACTGGACCAATGTAGTCAGTTTTTTGCCACAAATCCTTCCCTAAAACGGGCTGCATATAAAATTCATAGGTAGCTCTATAACAGTCCATAGTAAGCCAAGGATGGACATAATCTTCTGCTTTCACATTCTTGTAGGCCATGGCAACACATGCATGTCTACAAGGAAGACCAGTTAATTGCCAAAACCTGCAACTACAAGTGTGAGCATTTAGATTAACATCCACCTTTAGCAAATGAATTTGTGACCTCATATCTCTGACTGTTACCATCTCCTGCCCAAACAAGTTCCCACTTGTTACTGTTCAACTTCTCTTTGTCAAGCCTTTTTTGATGTATAGGAGCAATTTCCCCCTGATAACCTCTCAGTTGTCTTTTGTGTGCTGCCACTACTAGAAATTTGCTTATTACCTACAGATTTTTCCTATAATTTTTTTTGTAGAAATTTCTTGCAATTTTTTCTACAATTTTAAAATTTTTCCTATGATTATGAAAATTGTAACAAAAATTGCAAGAAATAATGAATTTTGTTGGGAATTTTCCTATAAAAATAATTTGTAGTAAATTTTTGTAGGAAAATCTCTAAAAAATATTACGTGCAAAAGAAAATGGTATGAAAATCTGTACGAAATTAGACCTATAAATTTACTTACGAATTTTTTCCTACAGATTTTCCTATAAGTTATTTTCTTATGAATTTTCCTACAAATTATTTCCTACAAATTTTCTTATAAATTTTTCTTGGGGAAATTCCTACAAATTTATTTCCTGCAAATTTTCCTATAACATTTTGCTTATGATTTTCCCACGAATTAACTTCCTACAAATTTACCTACCAATTATTTTTAGAAGATATTCTTGTTAATTTTAATTGCATGAAAATTCATAAGTTTACCTACAAATTTACTTGCGATTTTTCTTACAAATTTTCTTATAAGCTATTTTCTTATGAATTTTCCTACAATTTATTTCCTACAATTTTTCTTATAAATGTTTCTTGGGGAAATTCCTACAAATTTATTTCTTACAAATTTTTCTATAATATTTTGCTTATGATTTTCCCGTGAATTAACTTCTTACAAATTTACCTACCAATTATTTTCAGAAGATATTCTTGTTAACTTTAATTGCATGAAAATTTATAAGAAAGTTTACCTACAAATTTTCTTATAAGCTATTTTCTTATGGATTTTCCTATAATTTTTCCCTACAAATTTACTCACCACTTATTTCCTACGGATTTACTTACCATTTCTTTAAATTAAAATTATAAAAATTAAAATAAAAAAAACACAACAAATTTTTCTTACAATTTTAATTTCATGGAGATTTTATTATAAATTTATTTATAATGATTTTTTTTTATTTTTCTTAGCAAAATTCTTATTAAATTATTTCCTTCAATTTTTTTTACGATTTTTTTCTTAAGAATTTTTTACAATTTTTTCCTACGAATTTATTTACCACCTATTTCCTACCGATTTACTTACCATTTTTTTAAAATTAAAATTTTAAATTTTAAAATATAACACGCGTGGATAGAGGTCGAGGGATACTTCATTTCACGTTTTTTCTCAGAGATACTTTCTTTCATCTTCGTGTATGTCGTAGCGACTCTTTCCCTCACCCACTCACTTCAGACTTCATCGTTGTGCGTCGTCGCCGCTCTCCCTCCCATCGTCGCCGCCGACAGTCCGCCATCGTCACTGACCTCGTCTTCCTTAAGTTTGACCCGTTTCTGCCTTTCTGCACTCTCTTCGTCTTCCCCCGATCGTTCCTGCTCTCCCTCCCCCGTCATCCCTGTCGCGCGATCCTTCGCCGCTCAAATCGGCTTCTCAGGTACTGTCTCTCGACTCTACTCTGATTCCTTCTCTCTTAATTTGACGGATTCAACAGCTTCACGTGTCCGTTTAGTTACTTCCATGGAATTCTCCACTCGGATCTATTTCATCTTAGGTACTCTATCTCCCTCTCTATTCTTATATTTGTTATTTTCTCATGATACAGTGTTTGTTGGTGTTCTTGTCATCGTCGTTGCCGTCGTGTGAGGAGGAAACATTGTTGTTGTTCTCGTCGTGAAGCTCTTCTGTTGTTGGTTGCTGTCTCCGCGAAGCCTTCCCCCACCGCACCGCACCGCGCCACCACTGCATCGTCAATAGGTTAGGGTTTAATGTTTTAGCAAATTAATTGATAAATATAAGTAGAAGTTAGGTATTACTTCTGCTGTTAGTAATCAAGTTAGGTATTATATCTGTGATGGAACCTTAGACTACCACGACACTAGCTAACTCAGAAAACCAGAAATATTATGGGCAATAGTTCTGACTTTTCCATATTCTATTTTACTACTAATTTTTCTTTCAGAGTGGCAAATGGAGATATGAGTTAATGGTGGCAATTGGAGACCACTTTAATTTTGCTTGTTTGGACAATGGTGTTATTGAGTAGGTATTATTCTTTTCGATGTACTATTCTACATACATTATAACTTGGGAAGAGATTTTCTATATACATAATAAATAAATTATGATAGCAGGGACCAAATTAAACTTCCCTTGCACAAGGGCCCTATTTATGGTGGTGGAAACTTCTGTACTTAAGCTATAATCAATTATGATGGTTTAGAAAGTGGCGGTAATAAACAATTGAAGCTATGGAGGCTGTTCCCCTTTTGACTTGTGCTGTATATTTCTTCTCTGAATAAAAATTTCTTATTGTCCTGTTCCACCCCTATAAGTTTGTATGGTTGTATTGTCTTCCTGAAAATTTATTAAAGGCTAAATACCATTGGCTGGTTTCTTAAGGAACCTTTGTTCTTCCCTCAAAATATGAAGAGAACTTATTAGATTCAACTCGCAAAGCAAAAATCTAGGAGAGTGTGTGTGTGTGTCTGTTCCAGGATATTATAGAGAGAAAAAACATGGGCAGGGCTCCTTGTTGTGACAAGGAAAATGTAAAGACCCCACTAAGAACCGTACATCGTAGATGCTCTAATATTGGCCTCCTTGACCTAAATTCCTAGGCTGCCCCGGCTGTTATTGTTTCCTAAAAGGGAATTATAGTTGTTATGAATCACACTAAGGTTAGCCATTGAGGATGCATTAACAGAGTTAATAGGGCATGTATGTGCACAATGAATGACTTATATAGTTATATATATTGGCATGCAGAGAGAATTTGTCCAGACTCAGGCTTTAAAGACTGGACATGTGGATTAATATAAGAATTAGGAACTCTTGTCAAGTCGTCATATATATGTGCAAACAACAAAATGCTACAACTTAGAAAGAACTATGAATGTACTCCTTAGTCATCATTCACTCTGTTTGACACTAATTATTTATTTTTTAAAATTGTAATATATAAATATAATATAATACTTAATAATTCATACAAACAAGGATCAGTTTTTAGTAGAAGATTATTATTATTGAAATTGGAATTGCTCAATTTTTTACTCTTCACAACTTATGACTTTGTTGTTGTACTCATGGTAATAATGTGGTCCTTTTGTTTCACTCACATGTGCCATAAACATGGTTTTTTGGTGACATATATATCTTGAGGTTTTTCTTTCTTTTTGGATGTTGGACAAGCACATGAGCCGTCTAGTTTTAGTTTACATGATTATATAATATAATGTATAATATTGGATTGGATGTGGCACTATTAAAGGCAGCACATGGTGTGTTCTTTTTGTGTGTGTTAGTTAATACCATTTTGGCGTGAGAAGATAACCAACTATAGGACAGTAAACTTAAATTGAGGATACACTTTTAACCACCAACGATTAAGAGAAATTAAATACCAACTTAAATTGTCCTATTAAAGATCATTGTTGTACTCATTCATACTATTGGTAATTATGTATTGTGCATGCTTATATTTGTCCTAAAGTGCAGACAGATATTTGTGTTTCTAAGGTAGGGGCTCCTCATCAAGCTAGGGTCCTTGACCCTTCTAGATTTCTCCTTTGAAGGCTGAATAGAGGTTTTGCTTGATTTCTTCAGTTCGAAATCTTCATATTCATTTAGAATAGGATCCCTCCCTCTAGCAGACAGAGACCTTGTCCATGATATTTGGTCACAACATATTTAAATATATAGAAAGGTTGATAAAGAATACTGTTTACTTTTCTTAGCCACATGAAACCTTATTGATTAGTCAGTGATTGTACTGTGTAATTTAGTAGATGACAAAAAGGGGGGGATAATGCTCTTATAATGGGTGATTAATGTCTTTCAATTGCCAAAATAATCCAACAATGTTATGTTTTTTGTTAGAATCACAGGGATTAGTTTTGGAAAAAAGGTTTATCCATAATTAAGAAAAATACTTAGATTTAAATCTGTATAGGAACTAAACTCTAATACTCATATCCAATATTTGTTTTTCTTTTTGGGTACGATATATATAGAGTTATCCACATTTCTGTTAAAAAAAATATATTTTACATTTAATGTGTCATTTTTATATATTTTTATACGTATGAAAAAATAATATTAGTTATGACATATAATGATGAATATTTGTTAATAAATTTATCATTATTATTTGAGGAATTTAATCACTTTATTTAAATAATATAATTTTTCCTATGGATTTACCTACAAATTTTTCCTATGGATTTTTCCTACAAAATTTTCCTATAGATTTACCTACAAATTTTTCCTATGGATTTACCCATGATAATTTCATATAGATTTACTTATGGATGTTTCTTGCAAATTTACCTACAAATATTTTCTTACAAATTTACCTTCAAATATTTCCTATAGGTTTATCTATGAAAATTTGTTACAAATTTATCTATGAATTTTTCCTACAAATTTATCTATGATTTTTTCTTACAAATTTACCTATGAATTGAATTACCCACGAGCATATTTCCTATGGAGGAAAATTTATATGAAAATCCGTAGGAAATGAGTTTCCTACAGTTTTTTTACGAAAATTTGTAAGAAAATCCGTAGGAAATGAGCAAAATTTTAGTAGTGTGCCATAGTTCTCATTATATAGCATCCAACCTCTTCCAACATTGTTATAATAGGCTTGCCTCTATACTTCACAATTTTTGCATTAAAAACTTCACAGTTGTTGTTACAAAGTGTGTCAAACTTACAGAAGTCTGAGAAATGGGATCTTGACCAGCTTTGTGGTGGAAATTTGGTGAGGTACTCCCAGGCTGAATTGTTGATTCTCTTCAACCTCTCCGTAGAAGCCAAAAACTGGGGAGGTGTAGTTGCCCTTGCACATTCCTAAATCAAATCCCTCAACTCCTTATCCTTCCATTGTTTTGCAAAATTCTTATACAGGTGCAATACATAGAACCTATGTTCTGCACCTGGTATGACCTCTTGCAGTGCAGGAATTAGCCCCATGTGATCATAGAAAATGATTACTTAGAAAGCACATCACAGTAGTCCCTATACTATTAATTAGTACATCATATTAGTCCCTACACTATTAATTATGTACATTATACTAGTCCATATACTATTAATTAGTACATCATATTAGTCCTTAAGGTATAAAATATACCATCAAATTGGTCCCTGCAATAGCAGCAGACCAAACCAGAAAACACAATTTGATCCAAGCAAACTACAAATCATAATAATTTAAGGCATGCAACTATAAGGAATTACCTTCTGCATATCAGAAACAAACTGCCAGCTAAGCTCTCTGTAATCTCCTAAATCCCCATGCAGCAATTCAAGAAACCACTTCCAATTATCTTTGTTTTCCACATCCACCACTGCATATGCTATGACATAGATATTGTTGGCTGCATCTTTACCAACAACTGTTAACAGCTGACCTCCATAATAACCCTTTAAAAAATAGCCATCCAGACCTATTAGAGGCCTGCAACCAGCCTTGAAACCTTCTTTACAGGCAGCAAAACATATGTACAATCTTTGGAATATTGGAGGGCCTTCCTCATGAGGAATTGTGTCCATTTTAACCGTAGAATTAGGATTACTTCGCATTAACTCTGCACAGTAATCCCATAACCTATTATACTGCTCCTTTTCATTCCCTTCAACTGTCTCCCTAGCCTTTTTCAAGCGTCCGTATATTTTACTTTCGTCCAAGTAGACATTATACTCTTCTTTCATGAAATGAAAAGCCTCATTGTGTGTCATAGTGGGCTGAGTGAGTAACCTCGCTTCAATCTTTTTCTGGTACCAAGCAGTATCAGCAACTCTGTTTCTGAATTGTCTAGGACAAGTATGATTCTCATGGTAAGTTTTAATTTGATAACTATTGTTGATACTACTCTTTGCACAATAATTTTCCCATGCACAATGTTCATTTCCACATTTGGCCCTGCATCTTAATTTGTCATTCTTCACCCAATAAATTTCCCTCCCTGCATGTATAGTAAAGTCTTCCACAGCCTCCTTAAACTGTTCCAAATTCCCAAACTGCATGCCAAGCTCCAGAGTTACATGCCCAAAGGAAGCTCCTTCATTGTACCGTGGGTACATTGGCTTAGGGACACCTTCATCCTCATCCTCAAATGAAATTGGACTATGTAACTCCTCAGATTGATATCCCTCAACATTTTCCTCTGGACCTGTTCCCTGCACCTTTGGACCAGCATACCTCTCTTCCTCTTCACTATCTGCATGCGCCTCATTTGGTATTTCTTTTTCTTCTTACTTGCAGCCACCCGAGCTCTGAAATTTTGACTTCTTTTCAATGTAGGATTTGCAACCATTGTCTCCTCACCACTTCTGCCATCCCTTCCTTCATTCTTCTCACTGGACCCATCATCAGATTCTTCAGATAGGGGAGGAGATGGTCTATATACCGAGTCTTCAGCAGATTCATAGTCATCAGATGATGACATATTGTTACTTCCAGATGCTTCAGATTCATCCTCATTCATATCATCCTCAACATGTGCAGCATGTTGAATGTCCTCCATATGCACATCACATCACCCTCACCCTCACCTGCATCATATGTTTTTCTTCCAACTTTAATGGATCCCAAACTCTCTTTTGCTTGTGCAGTCTTACTAAATACAGGAATATCCACTTGATACTCAAAGTAAATATGAGCCTCATAGTCAAATTGCCTGGCTATGAGACACATGTCACGGACATCAGCATCTTCTTTCAACAACCTAAGACCTTTTTCTAAGTTGAACTGCTTGTTATGCCACCGCACCTCCTTAAAATCACGATAACCATGCTGTTTTGCTAAATCCCTTGCTAACCAGGGGCAGCATTTGTCAGGATCAACATCCTCCCACACATCTATCTCCTCATTATCATAAATAAGCTCCCCATCTTCATCCCTTAAGAACTTCCCGCGGTGGTGCAAAACAAAAGTGATGAACAGGTCACTATTCATCCCTACAATATTCATGAGAAACAAAAACTACCACTTAGTTTCATGGATTTTTAACAATACCGATATAGAATAGTACACATATACAACATTATAGTTCCACAACACTGAATATATATACATAATAATGTAATAAGGCAACCCCACAACCATTAAAGACAAAACATAGCCATAACCACAACAATAAAATAAATACCCTCACAAATCTCCTAACAACATGGGACCACCATACCGAAAAAAAAAAACCCTATTAAATGCAGCAACCTTAAAAAATGTAACCTTAAAAAAAGAAAGGGTTTTTTACACAACTAACCTTTGAGAGAGTTAGAACCTTCAACACCAAGGAACTACAATGGCTACGTTCAATGTTTAATGCGACGTATTAATGAGTGATCCCTATCAAAGACGATTTCATCATTAGAGACCAACATTAGGGTTGGTATTTATAACAGAATGAACAAATGGAGGGAAAATTTACCGCGTTATTGGTCTTCCTTTGGGCGAAACGATGTCGACTGGAAGCTTTCACTCAACACTTTGTAGTTGTATAGCCTTAGGGACGAAGTTGAAGGCAAAGAGGAGAAACTGTTGGGTTTTTTGATTTTTTGAACCAGGGACTAAATTGAAGGGGTTTTTTTGGCTGCCACAGTAAAAATGCCAGCTCAAATATCTTACAAAGTACAGGGAGACGAAACGTGGCACTTAACAGTGTGACTGTGCACTTCTGTTAACGTTATCAAAAGCCATTTAACGCCAAGGACTAACGTGCTTGACGTTGCAAAACGTGATGAGGTCCGAATTGGTGGTTTACTCCTATCAAATATGAATTCCACGTACCTCTTAATCTTAATATATCAATTACACTTTAGAATATGAATATTCTAGTGATATATAGGAGATTGTAACTAATAATATTCAAATGAAAATATTATTGTATAACCACACACATACACGCAATGTTTGGCCAAGAGCCGTGAATATCCCCGATTTTGTCATTAAGTATTTTATGCTGATCAATTCAATCTGTAGTGACCGGTGACTTTTTTCCTCGCACATTAGCTAGTTATATTTTGCTCACTGTGATATTTTTTGTTCATTTTTTACTGTATAGGTGATAATTAGATAGGAAAGTTTAGCTTGTAAGTTGTAACTAGTTATTGTTAGTTAACTAATTAATCAGTTAGTTAGCATTGATTATTTGTATAAACATCAGTATATGTAGGACAGTTTTCTTTTATTTAATTTCACCATTTATTATTTTTTGAAAAATATTTTTCAATATATATTTTGATGAATTAAAATTTTAGTTTATTTTAAAGTACATAAATAACACATTCAGTTCAACATATTTGTTTAATTTTTTTTACAAAGTCAAATTTACTTTAAATTAACCCTGCATTGCTATCGGCTCCTCCAATTTAGCCTAATTTTCATATTTTTATTTTGTATATAAAATAGTAAAATTGATAAAAAAAATATATCTTCACTTTTTTTATAAAACAATAAAAATAAAGTAAAATTTAATAATGAAAATAGAAAATAATAAAATTAAAAAATGAAAACGAAAAGTGGAGACGCCACTTATCCAATTTTTTCTCGGAAACTTCGGGCAGAAAGTGCTATTTATTTTAATAATAATAAATGCTAGCAATCAAGTCCCATCATCAATAACAGAGAGGCAAGGCAAGCAAAGATAAAAAATAAAAATAAAAATAAAAACAGAGCCATGATTCTATTCTCCTACTTGGCCTCTGTTTTGGCACTCTAAAAAAAACCCATTTTTATATTCAGTAGTGTGCCATAACAACACAAACTCTGTCATGGAGAAAACATAGTCATTGCAAATCATCACACATGATAACGTGATAAAACTCCATTATGATTCCATTCAATTAGCACTCCTTCTTTAATTTCCTTCCCCACACCCTTTCCTTACAATTCAAGCACCCTTTTTTCTTTTTGTTTAAATAAATACCCTGAAGTCTGAACACAATACTCCAAAGATCGCCATCTGAGTGAGAATTCTCAGAAAAGATGACCTCTGTTTGCATATCGAACTGCATCAACGACGCACGTGACCCACGTGTTCCGGTGAGAGCCACGTATGTAAACCTCTACAAGTGGCCGGAATCAGATGCTGAATTTGTGAGGTCAGTGAGTTCCAACAGAGAAAAGGGTTCTCAAATGTTGTATGGCCATCCAAGGGTGGTGGATAGCATCTCTTGCAGACAGATGTACCTCAGAAGCTACACATTTTCAAGGGAAGAAGAGAATGTGCAAGACAACACTCAGAAATGTTTTGGAAGGGTGAAGAGGAAGGAACGTAGGAAGAAGAAGAAGACAAAGACTGAGGGAAGGAATAAGTGTTTTGTTTGGAGAAATGCTAAGGAGATTTCTTGCTCTGCTGTTTTTAGGATTTTTCAAAGGTTCTTGGCTTGCTCCACTAGTGTTGATGTTGTGGATGTATGAAAAATAGACTTTTGATTGATTAAAGGTTTGAACTTTCGAACTGGGCATTTGGTGTTGGTGCTTTTTTTTTTATATATATATATTTATATAATCGAGAGAGAAGAAGAATATTATAATTATTATCAATTTGGTTAATTTCTTTTTTTATCACTTTTGTTCAGAATTTGGGAAATGTGAATGTAAAGGCTACAGAGGATGCTGTTCTTGAATATTAGGTGTTTGTTTGAGTTGTAAAAAATTGTATCTTGCAGAGATAATGTATAAGTAGTTATAGTGAAAATCAAACTAATTAAGCTGGCCTTAATAACATATTGGTGGAACTTGAAAGAAGTTAACTTTCAGGTGTAGAGATTTTGTAATTCTTGGATCTGATGACTAGTTTAGAGTCTAGAGTTCTGACTGATATAATTAAGCTAACATGAGAAACATGGGTTTAGTTTATGATATTTCTGTTGTATCTTTGAACAATACAATCCCTCCTCTATATATGGGGATAGGATTAGAGATTTCAGAATTTGAGTAGGTTAGGATTTGGTTAGCTGATGGTGCCTAGAAGGCAGTTTGTATATGAACAATGACTGCAAATGAATCCTATCAAGAGAAAGATAACATTTCAATTCAGTTATGTTCTTATTGGGAAGAGGAAGGTATGAATAAAAGAACAAATAATTTTAATCCGGTTTAACTGATGTGAATTCTGAAGACTGAAGAGTGTAGGTAATTTGTCAAGTTTGAGGTCCAAACTTCTATCTTCCCTCGGATACCTTATAATCAAACTGGACTATCTGGTTAATTAATTGTTGCTTGACAGCTGGACTAATTTGATTATAATCAAACTAGTTTCTTGAGTTTGTCACCTGAGCGCATAATTGTCGATGAGATTTGTTACTTGTACAATGAACAAAAGACATAATAAAGAAAGGTAAAGTGAGAAAAAAAAAGAGTAGAGAGAGAAATATGAGAAATGACAGATGATTTGATAGAGAAATAGAAAAAGAAAAAATATATTATATTTTTTTTAACCATAGGTATCCTCCACGGGAGGCAATCCTGCGAGGAACATTCACATCATGGTGGGGCTAACTCTCCCGGAGAGAATTTTTTCCCTCTACAAGACTCGAACCTGAGACCTTGGTTAAGGGGAATCGAGCACCGTTGGTGAAAAAAAAATGTATTGTATAAATTGTTGTAAGTTTTATGATATGAATTTATTATCTCATTGTCAATTGTCATAGCATTTAGGATGTTTGATAGAGTGAAAATAAATAAAATGGAAAAAAACAGGGAAAAGAGATAAGTGAGAAATAATGAAGAAATTTTGGTTATTTGATAAAAGAGAAACATAAGTAAATATAATAGAAATAGAGAGAAATAAAGTCAAATAGAGAGTGAGACTTTCCACTCCATTTCTCTTTTATTGAAGAGAGATTTTTTTTTGGGTGAGACTCACCTTTTAAATTTTCTCCTCTCTAATTTCTTTCATATCAAAATTCTCCTATTCACCCAATTTCCTCTCCTTCCCTCCTATTCCCTATGTTGTATAGCTTGCTTCTTTTTTTTTTTCTATAAAAAGTTGATGCAAGATGTATAATACATCATAAGATACTTTAATTCATTATAAATTCTTGCGTAATATGGTTTATTTATAAAAAAGTGCTAGCAACACACTCTTTTCAATACACTCCATGTGATTAGTTAAAAGTCACATGAGTCCCACCACATTGGAAGTGGGACCCACATAATTTAGTGGGACCCATATGAATTTTAGCCAATCACATGGAATGTGTTGAAAATAGTGTGTTACTCGCACCCCTCTTATTTATATTATTTGGGTACCTCTATTTTTTTTTAAATTTAGTCCTTCCGTTAAAAAAAATGGTCCATAAGTTCATTTGTCGTCTGATAGTTAACAAAAGTTGAAGTAGAGAAGACATTTAACTAATGTAGTTGCCACTGTTACAAATTAATATTTTATTAAGATAGATAAATTTAATTACGCTTTTAATCTCTCACTAGTTTAAATAAATATTTTTTTAAAAAATATAAGACATATAGAAACTGTATAAACTCATTCAACTTCTTTGAAATAATGTGGGGCATCTATTAAAGATGTCTTCGTGATCTAATCATCCATCATTATTTTGCTCTAGGAATTTTATGTAGCATTTACTGGTAGAAAATTCACACAATCATTTATATTTTATTCTCAATCCCAAGTTCCCTTATTTCCCATTTTGAAAATCTTGATCATCATAAACAACACCAATGAACTTGATCACTTGGATTTCACTAGCACAATCCCTAGTTCCCTTATCTCCTATGTGTGCATCCCTTCTTTTCTTTTGTATGTGGACACAATTGTTCAAAACTGTGAATGAGCATGAACACACACAATGGATTTGGATGAGGTTGGTGTAAAGATAATTAAGTTAATTGGTCCTTGATTTTGGGTTTTCTTCAGAAAATTCTGATAGGTTGTGGTGCCCTTTAGTGGTGGGCGTGGTAGATAAGAAAGTGTGTATCCTTTATGTCCCAATTGCCATCCATCAAATGTGGTGTTAGAGTGTGTTTGGTAAAATTAATTGAAAAGTTAGTTGAAAGCTTAAAGCTAGCTAAAAGCCGAAAAATTATTGAATGTGTTTGGTAAAACTAGCTGAAAATGGTAAAATGACAATTAAGGACAACATTGATTATTAAATAATGATAAGTGGGGGTGATTGAGGCTAAACATGTAATTAATTTTCAGCTAGTAGCTTAAAATTGGAGTTTTTTTAAAAAAAGCTATCCCAAATAACTTTTTAAGAAAAGCTTGTAACTAGCCAAAAAGGCTACATTCCCAAACACTGCTGAAATGGTTTCAGCTACTATTTTCAACTTTCAGCTAGTTGAAATGACAAACCAAACACACTCTTAATAGAGATTGTTTGAGCTGAAAACCGTACAAGAAGAAGAACTTGAGCTAGAATCTCATTCTTATGTACGAGGAGATGTGCTTGTTTGGAGAAAAACGTTATTTCCTTTTTAAACACTATGATGAAATAGATAAATAAGATAAAAAATAATACAATTACAACACAAAAACTAACATGCAAAATTATAAATCCTGAAGAAAAAAATTCATTACCGTTATCAAAAGACAACCAGAGAAAAATATCAATATATGCAAATTTTACAATATATATACACTTCTCTCAAGCACCACACACCCTAATACACCCACACTCTCAAAGCATATATTTAAACTACTTTTTATAATACTCTAAGGGTGTGTTTGTGAATTTAGAGAGGAGGGAAAGGAAATGATTGGAGGGAGAATGGAAGGGGAGAAGAGGAGGGAAAGACTTTGTAAAATACTCAAACTCACAAACATAAAGGGGGGAAGGGCTTCCAATAAACCCTTCCCTTCCCTCCCTTCCCCTCCAAAATTCAACTCACAAATATACCCTAAGAGTATAGAAGAAAAAAG
Organism: Sesbania bispinosa; assembly: GCA_026901365.1. Classification (NCBI taxonomy): domain Eukaryota; kingdom Viridiplantae; phylum Streptophyta; class Magnoliopsida; order Fabales; family Fabaceae; genus Sesbania; species Sesbania bispinosa. The sequence goes on from QLOH01000384.1 coordinate 877,138, forward strand.
TTAGATACAAGAGTGTTTCTAACTTAAGTTGTGTTTAACCAAGGGACAGAGACCTCAATATATAACCCTTCCAATCCTAAACAATGTGAGACTATTTCAATCAACCCCATCCGGATTTTGAATAATCCTTACTTTAATACCAACAATAACATTAGAATCATACAAAAAATCCAATTACATGAGAATGATTTTGAACACACAAATGGAAGCATGATCTTAATTAGCCTCTTTTAACAACATATGGAACAAATTAGAGAAAAGGGAAAACATGCTATCTTATAAACAATCTTAAGCACAAACATGGTCAAAGTTGTTGGCCATAAACAATTTAGAACAAATTGGTGAGGCATTGGGACACCGTATAATATGCATAAAAAAGCATATTTATATCTTTGTGAACACATGGAATTACATGGGGAGTGTCTACTTTGACTTTATATCAAAGTATTTGCTTTTTGTGGATTCAAGTCTCTTGCCATATCCATGCTAACTTTCATGCTAGACATATCAAGTGAAAGGCTAATGCTTGTTGTACTTCCATCTTGGGGTTCCATTTACATGGACATGTGAAATAAGTAGGATTCATTCTATTCACAATTACAATTAGGTTTTCATTCGATTCATGATTGGCAATACAATCAAAATGGGTCTTCTTCATCTAAACTATTGCAAGAACTAAACTAAGGGATAGTTCAAATTAAGTAGATGAATGGGTTTGCATGTGATATATCACATTTTTTTTAAAAAAGAAAATTCATTAGAACTAAGAGTGCCAAAAATAAATTCCTTTTTTGAAAAAAATATATTTATCATATGATAGTGTTAGCCACATCAATTAAAAAAAGTCCTCCAAATCATCAATTCATGTTAACTACCGAATGATAAATTAATGGAAAGACCACATTTGTTTGATTTAAAAACTAGGAGTAAATTTGACAGAAAAAACTAATTAAGGGACCAAAATTGTGCGAGGACTTAATTAGGGGAATTAAAATGCAATTAAGCTTATAATAATTAATTTAAGTCCTCATTTTTATTGTTTTTTAGTTTTCACCATATGTATCCATCATCATTAAGGGTAATCTTATTCAAGACTTAGTCACATATTTTAAAATGAAATAACTTCGATATATTTCCTCTCTCGTAAAACTTTGTTGTATTTTATTTCTCACAAATCACTTGTCTTTATCATATTGTGATACATATTTTGAGCTTAATTATATGGTTAAATCAAATTAATATTACTTTCCTATTTAATTAATTATTTAATCAAATGAAAATTTTATTTTCTTTAACTTCTTTAATTAATATTTAAATTTCTTATATTAATAAAAAATATGAAAATTATCATTAAAATATTTTTATAATTAAATGAATTTTTATGAATTTTGAAAATTAAAAATTTCAAATATATGTTTCTGTTTTATTTTTATTTATTATTAATAAAATAACATTATACCAATTATATCAATTATTCTTTAAATATTTTCTTTAACTTTTTATATTTCATAAAAATGTTCTTATTATACATGAGATATTTGTTAGAATGTTAAGATATTATAATTTATTTTACTATATAGTTGATATTACAAAAATAAAATAAAAATTCTAATCATTATTAGAATGAATTAAGCTTTAAAAAGGTTGTACCCTTTCATAGTCTTCACCCTACTACACATTCACTTGGGTATAGAGACCACCAGATTTCAGTTCTTTCAAGTGTCAACTTATAATATTTTAACAACAAAACAATTAAAAAGTATAGCTTGACAATGAGTCTTCTAGAGTAAGTGCGAGCATCGACTATAGGCATGATTTGGTGGGTGTTTTCACCCTGCCATATTAAAAAATTGGATCTCGCAGAAAATAACATAGTTTTAAAAATCGGAATTGTCGGTTTCAATGGTTTGACCGGAAATTGGCCTAGTAATCGGTCCATTTAACTTTAAGAAATTGGTAATTTTTAGAATTGGTGAGAACCAGATAAGAACCAGTCGAACCTATGTTAGAAAACCGGTTGAACCGACATTTTTTCAAAAAATTCAAAAATTTCAATTTTTTTTTCAAATTTTTATTTAATCTGAAATACTTTTAACATAAATAAAGACATATATTTAAGAATTACACATAGATATATATATTATTTTATCAATCATTATTAATTTTTTTCTTATAAAATTTATAATAAGATTATTTATACTAATTTAAAATTTTATGTATCATAATTTCTTATATTTTTATATTATTCTACTAATAAAAATATTATATAATATTAAAAATATATATTTAATTTATACCGGTTCGATCACGATTGAACCATTGAACCGTGAATCACTGCGTTCACCGGTTCAATTACCGATTCGATTTTTAAAACACTGAAAAAATAGTGAGGCTTTTTATTCGAGAATGGTGTAATTTCTTTTTAAATGTACCATTTTGGTATAATTTTTTAAAAATTATCAATTTAGTATAAGAAAAATATGATTTGAAAAATGAAAATTATATCTCTCATCTATTATTTTATTTTGAATATTTCTTTTAAGTCAAACTTTTAAATATTCTTCCGGAACTTATCCAATTATTCAAATGGATTATATCATAGAAGTCCAATTGATGACTGACTCAACCAGCCCAACAAAGCATTGATCTAGCCCAATTCAAAGTCGGCCTAATAAGGGCCTCAAATATGGGGCCATATCATGCACCCGATTCCCACCAAAATTTATTTAATGGGTAAGAATGGGTAAATCATTTCAATTAGATAAAAGCTGAAATTAGTAATTAAAATTATTTTATTAGTGTTTGGTAATATACATTTTTTAGGTTGTTACTGACTTTTCTTGAGAAGCAATTGAGGTAACTTTTTTAAGGAAGCTCCATTTTCCAGTTATTATCAGTAAGTTTATTATAAGTTTATCTCTCAACAACGCCTACTCAACATTATATAATAATAAATGATCTTTTTATATGTCATTTTACTATTTTTAGCTATTATTACCGACCAATTTCAATCAAATAAATGATTTTCTTATATGTAATTTTACTATTTCCAGCTATTATTACCGACCAATTTCAACCAAATCAGTCAACTTTTCAATTTTAAACTAGTTTTTTCAATTTTCATCTAACTTTTTAGTTTTCAGTTAGTTTTATCAAACACACTCTATAGGGTTTTATTAAATTTAACTTCACATATTTCATGAATAGGGAAGACCACAAAACTGACTGGATGAGTTGAGTTGTAATTTAATTGTCATATCATGGTCATTGAAAGTGACTGGACAAACTGGCACAAAAATTCGTTTATCACGCCAGCGTTAAAGTTAACGATACTAAGAGGAGTAACTAAAGTTGCGTGATTTCAGAACATGAGTGACTCAAACCAACGATTTTAAAGTTTAGCGACTAAAACCAAATTCGGATCAAACTTCATGGATTAAGAATATATTTAAGATAAAAAAAATAATGTATGAATAAGTTTTTGAAAATGCGTTTCAATCAAAGGCCCCACTCTAAGTAAAATGCAAGTATGAGCAATATACATGGAGGTTGGTGGATGGTATGATTATATCTCTCTTCGGCCATAGATGTTCTCTTTCGGCTGGCACTTCAATGCATTGCACTGGGCAGTGTTACACTTGCAATCATCTCCCTTCATCCTTTGCCATACTTGAAATCCAAGAGTATGATCATTACTCTGTAAAACACATGAATTTCTTTATATGATAATGTTATATAACCGATCCCTATACCTATATATATAATTTGAATCCCTATTTTGAATATGAAAGCTTTTCCTAATATATTTTTATTCGTAATGTGTTATAGATATCTTCTTCTACATGAAGCATTTCACATTTTATTTTTTAATATATATTTTCTAAAATAATGTAACTCATGTATCAATAATGTAACTCTGAGGAGGTTGTAATTAGTAAATTAAGCACTTTTAGAAAAGAGAAGTGATATTTATATAATATGTTTATAGAAAAAAAAGAGCGAAATGTGAAATGTGATGAGTGATTTGATGAAAAGAGATAGAGAGACAAGATGTGTTATATGAGTTGTTGTATAAATTGGTTGTATGAATACAATTTCTCATTAGAAAATGTATTGACACCTTTTAAAAAGTAACCAATAATAAAAAATGTGTAGAAAAAAATGTAACATAATATTTTTGCAATCGTATAGAAGAATATTTATAACACTTTTTTATTATATGAGTAAACTAGCACATCAGTCCCTGATTGTTGGGGGACCATGCAGTTTCGTCACTGACTTTTCTAAAATAGCACTTTAGTCTCTGATTTTATTTAAAACATGCACTTTAGTCCTTATTTTATTCAAAACATGCATTTCAGTCCTTCATTTTTTTTAAAAACATGCACTTTGAGGATTAAAGTGCATGCTTTTAATAAAGTCAGGGACTGAATTGCTATTTTAAAAAGTCAGAGACGAAACTGCATGGTCCCCCAAGACTCGGGGACCGATGTGCTAGTTTACTCTTTATTATATTCTTTATAATCTATTTTTTTAAAAAAGTTAATATATTTTTAGGTATACTTGTAACCAACCCTACCCTTACATGAATGGTATATTTATTATATTTTATAATTAATATTTTAAAAAATTTCAAATAATAATTTTAATTAAGTAAAATGATTCTACTTATAATGTTTTACATATAATTATGAATTAAAGTGTGAATATTTTTTAAATTGATTTACATTTTGTAATTTTAATCAATGGTATTTTTTTGCTGACTTTTCATCATTAACACTAGTACTATAATAGTACGGTATTCATAGATACTCCTCCTTTTCTTACCCTTTGTTTGGTTTGAGGAGAGAGTTACGGAAGAGAGAAATAGGGAAGGGAGAGATAAGGAAGAGAGAAATAGTAGAGAAATAAAGTAGAAATAGAGGTTGTTTGGTATGAGAAAAATAGGAGAGAGATAGGAGAGAAATTAATTATGGTAGTTGTTTGGTTGTGGAGAAATGAGAGAGTGAGATGTATAAGAAGGTTAAAGTACAAAATTACCCTTGGAATAATAACTTGGGGAAGGGTGGTTCAGCTGATGCGAATAATAACTCAGGAGCTTGAGAGGAGATTGTTTTAACCCTGGGTCCCACCACTAACTCTATCTCTCTCTCCCTATTCAATCCCATAACAAACAAGTTGATTATTCAACTCTCCCCCAAATCACTCTCCCCTAATTCTCTCTGCAGTATTTCAACCGTAACAAACATAGTGTTAGTCTTTATTTGGAGGTTGATGTTAGGGGAATTTGTTTCCTAGGCTTTGTTTTTCTCTGTTGATTCTTAGTTTTTCTTTGTTTTCTTCTTTCTACTGGCCCTCTATGTTCAAAAAAAAAAGTTAACTAAAACGTAAGTAATGAGTCGATATATGAGTATTAGACAATTTGTTTCCCAATTTTAACAGTGCAAAATCATGATTTCACAGAATTGATTTTAAATTATTTGTGTTCAACGTGTTTCGTAAAACGTGTATTATTCATCTAAACCATTAATTTATATAATCAATTCTAATCAATTATAAACAAAACGGACACTATATATGTATAGCTTTTTTTTAGTTAAGAGTATATAGGTATCGCTTGAGTAAGGATATAACACTAATGCTTTGTTTGGTGGGAGTAGAGAAATGGAGACAAAAGAAATGAATAGAAGAGAAGTGGGAAGAAGAGAAATGAGGGTGAAATAGAGGTGAAATAGAGGAGAAATAATGGTTGTTTGGTGCGAGTGAAATGAGTGAGAAATAGAAGAGAAATGTGAAAGTAGGTTGTTTGGTGTGAGTGAAATAGGTGAGAAATAGAAGAGAAATGTGAAAGGGGTTGGTGTGGGACCCACCATAAAGTGCATTTATCCTCATTTCTCTGCATTTCTCACCTGTTTTGTAGAGAAATAAACCTTGGTGTGGGACCCACCATAAAGTGCATTTCTCCTCATTTCCACTGTGCCACCAAACAAAGGAAATAGGTCTATTTCCCTCCACTTCCACCCATCTCACTTCTCTTCTCCCCTATTTCCCCTCCACCAAACAGGGGCTAAAAGTATTTTCTTTTAATACACAAATAAGATTTAGATACAAGTACTTTTTGAAATATTGATATAAAAACAAGTAATATAATCTTATCCATTGTCGCAATTAATGAGTTGTTTGTTTTACATTTACTTCCCAATCCATACATTTCAAAAAGATATTTTCAAAATAAAAAAAAAATAGGTAACGTTTAATAGATGAATAAAATTGAATGAAATATAACATAATAGATTATAATAGGTCAACAATGTCTTGGTATTGTGTATTAACTATTGAGCAAAACAAGATCATGTGCAACACTGTGCATTTGGTATTTGTTGAACAAAATCAAATATTATGTTTGATTAAATATATATCCCTATTCCCTTTAATGTTTATTTAAGGGCGGATGTTAGATGGAGGTAATAACGAAAGAGAGTACCATACAACAACGACAATGGTGAAAAATATTGGACAATGGTAGTAATGGGGGTGTTAGGTGGAGACGACGACTGAGAGTGTTGAGCAGCAATGGCATTGAGGGTGTCAGGCAGGTAGTGATGGAGGTCCAAAGGTACTATGACCGTTGGTTGGGGGTGTGGCGCCAAGTAGGGGTGAGAACGGGTCAGGCCGCTCGTCAGGGGCCTACTACTCGGCCTACATCAGGCCCAGATAGCCCAGACCAATTTATTAAGTAGATCAGGCTAAGGCTTTTTCAAAAGCCTATATAGAAAAACAAGCCAGACTTCATGCCATCAAAAAAGCATTTTGAGCCTACCAGACCAGTCTATTTAACTAAATATAAATAAAATACTAATATTTTTTATATTGCTATTATTATTATAAAGATTTTTTATTACTTTTCCTTATAATTATATACTTATTAGCTTGTATAAACATTTAAGTATGTTAAAAAATTGAGCATATAAGTCTATTCATATATATGCTTATGATATATTCAAGTAGCTTACTATAAAACATATTTTTAAACAGGCTTTCAGGCCATTTCAGACTTTAAGTAGGTCAGACTCAGACCATAAAATAAAGCCTATGTCGGGTAAATAGGTCAGGCTCAAGCCATGAATTTAAGGTGCAGGTCAAGTTCAAGCCTTGGAAAGCCTAGCTCGGCTCGACCTATTCCCATCCCTGGCGCCAAGTGATGATGATAGTGGAAATGTTACAATTTTGTGAATAAAGTTAAAAAAAAATAATAGTGATCTTGTTTATAAAAAAATCTAATAAGATGTTGCATTTTATTTTCTTCAGTTCCACATTTTCTTAAACAAACCAAAACGCAATGTTATTTTAATCCTATGTTGTGCTTCAGTGCATAGATTTATTTCTCCAGATTTATTTCCGCTTATTTCCGCATGCAAGACTTGAGACTTTACTTAATTCGTGTAAATTGGCTAGCTAGAAATAATCTATTACTAAGATTTAAGAGCCAATTATTCCATCGTTTCACTTCCAATACATTTGTTCTTATAAATGTAATATTTAATCTATTACTATGATTGATTATTTCATTTTTTGGAAGGGAATAGCTAGAAAAGTGGATCCTCCATTCCACTTGTCTACGTACTTCAGAAATGAGAGAAGAAAAATTTTAAGACCTACACTTTGTTTGTATCTTCTTACTTTTCTGAAACAATGATAAAATTGATTTTTCTTCTTTTCCTCTTCCTTTTCTTTTTGTCCAATTCTATCTCAATAACATACAGAGCGTAAAATTCCTTCCATTCATTGCACGTTAAAATGTAAATATACACAGCATGAATAACCCGATAGTCTAGTCATTTAAAAAACATCTCAGTATTCTGTGTCGTTCAAGCTATGGCAACAAAGTTGCATCCAGAGCAAAGTAAATTAAAAACAAATTAGGTGTGTATTCATTTCCAACAAGGAAAGACGGATATTGTTTTCTTCAACATAAAAATAGGTAGTGTAGTAAGCGATTGGAAGATTGGAAGGGTAAGTAAGAATAGCTTCTGCATTACCAAAAAAAAAAAGAATAGCTTCTGGAAAAAAAAAACTGTCATAACAATAAAATTTTCAAAAACTTATACAGATGAATCTAAAAATTTGTTTGATTTATGATTTTAAAAACTACACAGAGTCTCCATGCAATAGTGTGTTCGTCTACAAGGCACAATTTTTACGCCTTGGACACCTAGTCTGCGAAAATTATTTCCCCTAAGGTAAAGTATCTACTGCCAGCCAAAGCAACCCAATTGACTCTCCTTGAAAAAGAATGATTGGTAACATTATGGAACGCTCAAACTAAAATGATTTAGCTAAAACCACCTTGAATCCAGGTAACAATCTCCCTAATACTGTTAAAAATTCACATAAGAAGTCCACTCTAAACACTTCTTATATGGGAAAACTCCTTTGGAAGTAAGGTAATTAAAGTGGCAGAAACACATTCTATTGATCTGCAGCCCTCAAATTATATTTCAACTTTCAAGTGCTAAAAAGGAATATCAGTATTTCTAGTAGATCATTCAGAAAAACAACTAAGCAGAACACGCGCGAGCACACACACACTGTCAGAGAGACACACCGTTAACAAGTAAATAATCAGGTGCTACGATTAAAAAGTGAAAAACTGACACACCCATCAGTCAAGCTTTGCTAAGCTTCTGTTTAGTGAGCATGAAATATTTGATTTCCATTAAAATTACGTTTTAAATTTGGATCCAATGTAAATCAAACAGGCTAATAGGAAAGAGATAAGGGGCTCAGGAGAGAAATATCGAGAGATTCTTTATTTTCCTAGTTTGGTGAACGTGAGAAATATCTGAGGAACAGCAAAAAGAGGAGAGACCCACACTATGAATTTCACCACAAAATAGTGTTTGAGCAAACTCAATTTCACATTTCTCTTCTATTCATTATCTATTTCTCTCACATCAAATAACCTATAAACCATCTCTATCTCCACCATTTTCCTCTCTTTCCTATTTCCCTATTCTCTATTTCCCTAATATCTACCAAAACAAAGTCTAAGTGATTGAAAAGGTGATGTATTCAAGTGCATACTCCGCTTGCTCTAGGCACCAATTCTCATGAAAAAGCCAAATTGTATTATAAGAAAAGATCAAAAGACCTTATAAATTAAAACTAAATCAATGAGCAATATGAATTATGACGGGAAGGCCTTCAACAAAGCAGTAACACGATGTAATTGCACACTAATGCTAAATGTCAAGGAAAGCAACAACAATATATGACTACTAAATGTTTGAATCAAGTAAGAAATTAACCAATGAATTCAGAAATGTACAGCGCCTGTCCTCAACATAATCTCAAGCAGAAAATCCATATAAGAATGATCAATAAAAGAACATCTTAGTAATAAATGGGTGTACAATTTCTCAAGAGACATATAGCTCGAAATTGAATGAACAAGATCAAAGCTTTTTCTATCCGCAGAATTCATCATCAGAATTAACAAAAAAAAAAAAAAAACTAAACATACAAGCAATATGTCATTATGGACACTTTTCTAACATTGAAAGGCTTTTGGGGGAGGGAGCAAACAATGAATAAAAGGGTAAGCAAAAGCCGATAAAAGGAGCAACCTGAACCACAAATACAGTATAGTGAAGTCACTGAACCACCTGATATTCGTGGCGGAGTGGTCAACAAAAAGGGCCAGCCTGCCCAATCAAATTCCTTAAACAGATAACTTCAAAGCTCAAATTCTTCATCCCTGAGTGCAATCTCCGCTGCCTCCTCTTCCTCCTCATCAAGGACAAAGTATTCATTCTTCTCCACTGGTCTAAACATGTAGAACATGACAATATAAAATGCAAGACTAGCAGTCTCCTCAGCTGCATTACTCACCCATTGGTACTTATAAGCAGCAATAGTTCTCAATGCAAACACCACAATTCGTGTAAAATACAGATACCCAATAACAACAATGTAAAATTGCCTGAACAGTGTCAACTTTGCAAGATTCCTAGAGGCCTTGCCATCGGTCTTGGAGGTTTCCCTAAGCGATCTAATAGACCAAACAATTGGGAAAATAATAGCACAACAACAGATAATATCCACAAGCAAAAACACCTGATTCCAAGTAACCCAATCCTTGATAAAAGGCCCTGTTTCACCGATCACAACAGAAGCCAAATTAGCAAGAACCTGAAGCGGGATCACAATCATCAACACCTTCTTCTCCCTATCCTGCAAGAAGGGCTTGAGAAAAGACCACCCGGTCCCGATCAAAACGATGACAGTGAAGAGCAAAACGACACGGATAAACTGAAAAATGTAGAACAACACATCCCAGCCATGAGGAAGACCTGTGACCTTAACATAATGCTTATCCTCCGCAGCACAGATCAGATTCAAAGCCTTCATGAGAAGCAACACAGCCATCAAGAGATGAATGCGATGAAAGGATCGCTTATTGGTGAAGCAGTAATAAATCCAGAAGGCTAAGAATGCGAGGTAGGCGAGGGAGAAGACGAAGAACAAGGAAGGAAGTTGCGTTTGACCGGCGGAGAGATAGTCCTTTGAACCATCGGAATCGAGGTTGAAAACCTCAGTGCGAACCACCATGGAAACGGAGGTTTCAGGGGCGCAATTGGCGAAGAAGAGGCTGTACTCGTTGGGGGAGGTTACAGGGTAGGAACGGTTGAAGGAAGCCAATGGCGGTGGAGAGAGGTCACGGAAGGTGAAGAGTTTGAAGATGTAGTGAGAGTCCAAAACGCAGAAGGAAGGGTTTTGCTGGATCTCCATGAGGACTTGAACCAAGGCTTCTTCGTTGAGAAGGAAGAATCCTAAACGTGAGGATTCCGGTTGCACTGCGGAGGAGAGAACCGCGACGGAGACCGATGAGACGGAGATGGACACGTGGCCCTTGTGCGTGAAGCCGAATTTCTCGAAGAGGATCATTGGTCGGGTGTCGGAGTTTATGGTGAGGGATTTGATCTCTGCGGTGGAGGGGGAGAAGAGAAGGGAGAAGAGAAGGAAGAGGGCGACGACGAAGGATGGTGTCGTTTTGGCCATGGTCATTGTGGAAGAGCGATTGATTGAGGGGTGAACGGTGGTTGGTTGTTTCTGATTGAAGATGCGAAGAAAGGAAGAAAGCGGGTGAAGAAAGGAAGAAGGAAGAGAATAGATCTGAACGCGTTGCTGTCACCATACGTCGACGTGCTACCAGCGCGGAAGGTAACATGTTGCTGGGCTTACAAACAAGACTTTCAAGCCCAGCACTGTTCCTTTCGGCCCAATATTTACACGAACAAACATTAACATAACTTATTGACCCAAAAAACATTAACACACCTTGTTGACAAAAAAAAAGAACATTAACATACTAAGTAATAGTATTGACTCTGGTGTTTGTTTCATTAGTTTGCAATCCATACTTGCGAAAATACATCAAATATATTATGAAATGTAATTATTTGAAGAATCTTTAAATCACGACAATGACAATAATTAACGGGTCAAAGGTTGTGGGTAGGTATTAGGTAAATAAAAGCCCTACCAATGCAAGTAAAATTTGTCTGACATATAGCACTAACCGTGAAATTACTAAGCAACGCTGAATCAAGAATCGCTCCAAGAATCACCCGATCCTTCCATCCTCCTTAGATGGAGAATCTCACAGCTACCTCTCGTGAAGAGGAAGATCTCAGGGACTGCAGCACGAAGAAGGTCAAGTTGCTAGGGCGTAAGCTTGGTTTGCGTTTTTTTTCAACTAGATTACAGTCTCTCTGGGCGAAACAGGGCCAGATCAAAGTCATTGACCTTGATGATGAATTCTTTATGGTTCGGTTTAGTGACCTTGAGGACTACACACATGCTATCTTCGAGGGACCTTGGCTAATAACAGATCACTACCTTCTTGTTCAAAGATGGCGCTCACTTTTTAAACCAAGGCAAGATTCCATCAAGAAAATTGCAGTTTGGGTACGTAGTCCTAATCTTCCTACGAATTTGTATAATTCACATTTTTTGTGGAGGGCGGGTAAATGCTTGGGCAGCATGTTAAAGATTGATCAACATACCTCAATCCATTCCAGAGGTAGGTTTGCTCGTATTTGCGTTGAAATTGGTTCCCTCAATTTCTGCTCTAGGTGAAACTTTTAAAGTTGAGTATGAAGGCTTTCATTTGACATTTAGTATGTTTCAATTGTGGTGAGTATGATCACAAAATGGATTCTTGTGTAGATAATCTCATTGTCTAGAATGTTACCCCTGCTCTTGACCCTGGTTTAGAAAAAACTCCTACTTAAGATTTGGCCCATGCCCATATTCTATCGTATAACCAAATTCTGACACTACTCAAATTATTAGTAGCCCTGCAATGGAAATTCACCAAAGTCCTAAAGCCTTGGCCTCCAGACCTTAAGAGCCCCCCGGATAACCTGTTTTGGCCCCTTGATGTTGGCTAAGAAGCCACAAAGGAGGAACTTAAATCCTGGGAATAGTGCATCAAACAAAGAGGGAGGAAATTTAGTCTCCAAAACCAATGGGTCCCGTTTTGAAATTTTACAAGATGATCCCTTAAATAATGAGGAGCCTGTTAGTAATACCCAACCACCTGCCTTACCGCCCACCCAAACAGATTATCATACCAACAAAATCAAACCATGGCTCAAAATCTTGAACCAACAAGAAAGAACAACCCAAGAGTTCAGGGCTCGGATCTATGAAGCAAGCAAGTGTGAAACCAAAACCAGTTGTTGTTCCAAAAGTGCAACATGCTAAAACCATGATTTATGAACAGATGGATCATAATGTAGAATTAGATAAATACATTGAGAGGCGAAAGAATGAACAAGAAATGTTAGAATTAATGTGTAAACATCAAACAAGACTTCGGGCTAAATACATGGATGTAGGGAATATTGTAGATATCCTAGGAGGCTCTTCGAGTGTATCTTTCTAGGGCTCCTAATGCAATTTTCACTATCCCCACCCATCCTATTGCCTCTGATAAAAAGGATTCTAAAAGTATGGTTCAATCAGTAGATATGCAGGTTCATGCTAGCCAGATGGAAGAAGATTCTTCCAATGCTCATGCTCAGTCGAACTAGGTTTGACCTTATCTTTCCTATTATTTTTTAATCTTATGAGTTTTCTTGTTTGAAATTGTAGAGGTGCAGGATCAAGGATCTTCCTTGGTCTTCTACAAGATGTTATACCTATCCATCAACTAGCCTTTGTTGCTCTCCTAGAGCCTCGGACAAGTGGGGACCGAGTTGATTTTTTCATTAAAAAAATTGGCCTAAATGGTTACACTCGTGTTGAAGCAAGAGGATTTTCAGGGGGCTTATGGTGCATGTGGAAACCAAATTTGTTAAATATTGATGAAATTTATTCAACCCAACAGTGTATCCACCTGTGCGTATGCCACAAATCAAATAATGTTTGGTTTCTCTTAGTGATTTACGCAAGCACAATTGAAACTCAACGCATGGAGCTATGGAATGAACTTTCATGTTTAGTCAAACCAATAGAAATGTCCCCTGGTGTGTAGCAAGAGACTTCAATACTATCCTATATGAAGCTGAAAAATCTGGAGGTGGACCAGTTCGTAGATCATCCTTGAACAGCATTAGTCAATGCTTGGATGTCTGTCTCTTAGCTGATATTAGGTTCAAAGGGCCCAGATTCACCTGGAGCAATGGTCATCTGAGAGAACGACAAGACAAAATCATTGCAAAAGAGTCCCGACGTTCCAAATTTGTTCATTCCACCTTGATCAACCTGCCATTTCCAACATCAGATTATACGGGGCTTTGGCTAAAAATCCGTTTATTTTCTGGATCTAGACCAAACTGTGGTTACTTAAAATTTTTAGCTCCACGGATTGAATACCTTGATTTTGGGAACCATGTAATTAAATCTTGGTCTTTGAGTGACTCATGGGATGTTAATGTGAACAAGTTTCCTCGAAATATATCTGAATTGAACAGGTCAGTTTTTGGTAATATTTTTGTCAAGGAAAAGAGATTATTAAATATACTTCAAGGGATTCAGTCAAAACCGTTGTTGGGGCCTAACCCGTTCTTGAACAACTTGCGTTCTAAGCTATGGGAGGAATATGCGCAGATCCTTGACCATGATAAGGCTTATTGGTTCCATTTGTCCGAGAGTAAATGGCTTACTTTGGGGAATAGAAACACAATTTTTTTCATCAATATACCATGGCTAGAAGAAGGAAAAACACAATTGAAGCACTAAAAAAGCATATGGAAGGTGGTCCTATGACTCACATGAAATCAAGACTTTAGTCCAAATTACTTCACTACTCTAAACATTGTTTCTACGGATTCATTCTTGCTTTCTAGGGATTATCCAGGATTTCCAGCATTCCCTCAAAAGTGAATCTCCCTCGACTTTACTCCCATGAATAGAGGAAATAAAACAAAGTTTATTTAGCATGGGCAATCTGAAAGCTCCTGGCCTAGATGGTCTTCATGCCCTTTTCTTCAAAAGTCAGTGGGAATCAATCAAAGATCACATGGTTGCTTTCGTTCACAAGGTATTTCAGAATCCCAGCTGCACACGTATGGTTAACCAAACTTCTATCTCACCCATCCCTAAATGTGTAATTCCTGAAACTCTTGCTCATTTTAGACCCATATCCTTGTGTAGTGTTATATATGAAGTTATAACTAAGATTCTTGTTAATATAATTAGGCCAATACTCCCTCACATAATTTCTCCCTATCGGAGTAGCTTTGTGTATGGGTGCCAAACTATTGATAATGTAATTATCTATCAAGAAGCTAGATTTATAGTTAAACTAGATTTATAGTTAAAGCCAATGATAAAATTAGGTGGCAGTTTGTGTCTGAATCCTTGTCTATTGCTGGAATTGATCCTCTCCTTGTAGAAATATTTTATCAATGTATCTATACTCCCTCTTTTTGTTATATGTATGGAACAGTTAAGTCACATAATATCCCACATGGTTGACATGAGAGCTTGGACCCCCTAAATTTGGCCACAGTGGGGTTTTTATTTCTCACCTATTTTTGTAGATGACATTGTGCTTTTTGGTGAAGCGTCCATTAGCCAAGTTCACAACTTCAAGCAAGCCCTGCAGGAATTTTGCTTAGCCTTAGGGCATCAAAATTAACTTATCTAAATCTAATGTGTTTTTTCTAGTAATATGCACGATGATCTAGCATCTTAGCTCTCATCCTTGCTGGAAATTCCTAGGACTAAAGACCTTGGTTTATATCTAAGATTTCCATCTCTCCACTCCAGACCAACTAAAGAAACTTAATCTTATATTATTGACAAGGTAAGGAAAAAACTATTTGGATGGAAATCTAATTGTTTGTCTTTTACAGGTCGGGTTACACTAGCTCAATCATGCCTTTACAGTATTCTCAACTATATAGTGCAAGCAACTATCCTTCCTCAAGCAATTTGTGATGAAATTGAGCAACTGTGTAGGAATTTTATTTTGGGTTCTATTCAAACCCAGCGAAAGTGCCACCTGGTTTCATGGGAAAAATCTGCAAACCCAAGGAGGTCGGGGTCTGGGGTTTAGATCTTTGAAGACCATCAATGAATCCTATATGTTGAAGCTCTCTTGGAATATTATTGCCTCTCGTGATGCTTTATGGGTACGTGTTCTTCGTGCTAAATATGGGCTGGGAGCTCAAGCAATGCCCTTTGTTACAACAAATAATAGATCTTCAATCTTGTAGAAAAATATAGCTAAAAGCTGGAGACTGTTGGAAAATTGTATCTGCTGGATCATTGGCAATTGATCCACCATTCGTATCTGGAAAGATTCCTTTATTCCAAGTCTGGGGCTGCTTTTAAATCACACTCAACGCCATGTTCCTACTTGGCAATTAGATCTTCCAGTTTAAGCATTTTCTGTCAATGGCTCATGGAATTTAGATATGTTTGCAGATCTCTTATCTCCAAATAGCTTTGCTGCTTTAGTGAGTATTAAACCCCTTGAGGATGAGGTAGGTTTTGATTCAACTGGTTGCTTGTTTTCAGCCAGTGGTGAATTCTTTGTTAAAACAACATATGAATATATTGTGGGGCTAGCTAACAACACAATTCCCCCTAACCTGATCTTAAAAAAAATCTGGGCTTGGTAGGGACCTCTTAGAATATCTTCATTTATTTGGAAATTATATCATGGGAGACTACTAATGTAACGTCCTAATTTCTAAATTCAAGAATAATGCTCGTTGGAGACACCATTCCCAAATTCCTGAAATTATTTCGCACCATTACCGATATCTACACACACACACACACTCATGGGATGCTTAAGTAACTCCAACGATTACATAAGCCCAAACATAATCAATTCACACATTACTAATCTCCTAATCCATATGCCACTCAGTGGCTCAAATACAATCATCCATAAGTACATATATTCTATTCTAACTCTGCAGGGCACAATATATGTTTATACATAAATTTCCCCACATGGGGTTCAGAATAAATAATAAGAGTGGAATTAATGATCCACTAAGGGGGTCCAAGCTTTCCTTTCATGCATCCGGTTGGACAATCCTGCATATCTAAAATGAACCCCACAACACGGGGTGAGACCAATGTCCTAGCGAGTATAACTATGCATGCAAGCAGTGAGAGGAGGGCAAGCAGATGAAATGCAACATAAAGGTAAACCAGCCTTACATAAACTAGTTTAATCACATTTTACCATAGAATCCTAAACTCAACTAAATTAAACATGATATGCATGACCTGCATTAAGCGGCAGACGGGGTCTTATCACTAGACTGGGGCTAGACCTGAGCTCAGACTACAAGGAACGTCTTCCTTGGGTATACACCGCCAATTACCTGGGGGCCGAAGCACGTGTTTTAATTGGGGACCGAAGTCCAATTATTTGGGGACCGAAGTCCAATCTTGATTAATTAAGGTGAACTGAAGCTGAAGCCAAAATTGGGGCCGAAGCCGTAACTGGGGCCGAAGCCAAATTCAGTTTCAACTGGGAGCCGAAGTTCAAATTCATTTTCCAATTAACTAGGGTCAAAGGCCTTAATGCAAATGCTTACAGATAACAATTAACACAAGAATCATGATAAATCTAACATTCTCATAGTTATAAGGAAATCCCATCATGTGAATCCCATAACCAAAACCCCACAGTCATTACCAACATGTTATCCAAGCCTAAATCATAAACTATAAGACAATAATAAAAGGGGATGGGTGAAACCCTAAACATACCATACCCTAAATCCATATCTCTAATCAACACTCATACACTGAAATCATGGAAATCAATCAACCAATCGCACACATACAAACTAAGAGTAGGGGGAAGAAAGAGATAGGGTTCATGGAAGGAGTTCAAGCATGAATGAGTGGAGGTGTGTGAGCTATACTCACCTCAAGAGAGCTCAAGGAGAAGAGGAAAAGTGTTGAGGAAGGTTGGGGGAGGAGATCCTTGGCTTCCTCTAGCTCCAAAGCTTGCTTCTCTATGTAGGAAGTCTCTCTCTCTAAAAGTGAAATAATGAAAGGAGAATGAGAGAAATGAGCCATAATAGTATTTTTATAAAGCTGGATTCGTGCTCTCTCGCTCAAGCGAGGATTTCTCGCTTGAGAGAGCCTTTGCAATGCTTTTTGGTCGCACATTCTCGCTCAAGCAAGAGTCTTCTCGCTTGAGCGAGAAAACCATTAAAATTCCCCCTGTTTCTGCTGATATTTTCGCTTAAGCGACAACTTTCTCGCTTGTGCGAGAATATGCCTGTTTGGAGGTGCAAATGAGATCAGAATGCTGTCATATTACATATCAAACTGAAGCCCCAGATCTTAGCTTTCTAGTCCAAGTAGAATCACCTCAATTGGACACCTATAACTCTAGATATTTGCGAATTAGTTCACTGAGATCATTAGGCTTAAATCCTAAAATTTAGCAACAACCTTGGTTGAAGCCCAACGGGGAACACTTCACGTGAACCATGATGTAAATCATCAATTTACTTCAATAAGGCTAAGGTTAAGGGTTCCAAGTGTCCGTGGGACTATGCTCCTCTATTCTCTTGTTCCTTTCCATAAAATCAACTTCCTATCCTGGTTCCTTCAGTCTACGCCTCTCCTCTTTCTTCCCGCCAATTCGTTTAAACTTAGTTCCTTCCTCACCTTTTCACCATGCTATCCTTTCCACCACCGGGTCCTTCTAAGTTAACTCTACGGTCATGTTTGGCCTAATAATTGGTTTTTCCCTTCTCGATTCCCTTAAAACTCACAACTCTTAACCGATTCTCTAACTCTTGTCTTATTTTCACCTCAAATCCCTAGTCCTCCTCTTACTTCTAACTTCCTTCTTGCAAAGGGATTCACAACCTAAGACTTCTGTTGTATTCTCTATATCCTGATTTTTGGGATGTTACAACTAACAAATTCTGAAAGGTTGAGGAGAGGGATGACATCTGATGATTCTTGTCCTATATGTGGTAATACCATTGGAACAATTATGCATACTTTGAGAGATTGCGAAATAGTGGCTAAGCTTTGGGAGTCATTAATTGATCAGAATGATTGGGCCTCTTTCTTCAGTATGGGATTAGTTCAATGGTTGAGGAAGAACTTGCTTAATTCTACAACTTTAGTGGCTGGAACCTCTTGGAGCTTTATCTTCCTAGTTGCTATATGGATGTTATGGAAAGACAGAAATGATCTCATTTTCAAGAATAGAACGGAACTTCCTGGCAACTTATTTTTTATATTGTGAGTCATGCTCGTCGATTTATCAATTCAATTGTATCTCCCTCTCCAATATCTCAACGCATTTATAAAAATATGAAGACCTCATTAGTTAGACTCGGTCTCCTCATGGGTTTCATAAGCTGAATGTAGATGGATTAGTCTTGAATTCAAAATATCTTGCAAGTTATGGTGGATTAATTAGAAACGTTGAGGGTGGCTTCATAGGCAGTTTCATTTGTAACCTTGGGGTTTGCTCATCTGTGAAGGCAGAATTACGGGGGGCTATTTCATGACCTTAAAATGGATTTGGAAAAAAATCTGTAAAACCTCATTAAATATATAGATTCTAAAGTGGCTCTTCAATTTATCAGATGTTGTTGCAAGAAAACACACCATTGCTTTGATCTAATCAGAAGCATCAGACAACTGCTTGATGGAAATCCCACATTCTTTTTAAGTCATGCATACAGGGAATCAAATAGATCACCTGACCATTTAGCCACACTATACAAGAAAATTCATTTTTTAGCGACGGCCAGGGGCCGTCGCTACAGAAGGAAAATCCGTCTCTACAGGCTGTGTAGCGACAATTTAGAGACGACCACGTGGACGTCACTAAGTGGCTCATCGTAAATACAGTAGCGATGGCTGACGTCAGCAGTCACTGCCTAGAGATGGCTTAGCTGTCGTTGAAGTTAGGGGTAGGCAGAAATTACCGACCCACCCGAAACCGTTTAATCCGAACAGCGCAGATCGTGTGCGGGCGGGTAGCTGCGGTTCCACGGATTCAATCGTTGAAAAAATATGGGTTTTATCGGGTAAAACGGGCGGGTTCGGATTGCAAAAATAAATTTCGTCGGTATCCGAACCGACCGACAGGTGTCATTATTTGAGTGGATAATGGAAGAGCATAGGGATTGTGCTTTCTCTGGACGGTCGTGATCGCTTTGCGTAATTAATCTGATGGATATACTCTCTGTCTTTCTGTCTTTCCCATTTCCATAGGAGTCTCTCTCTCACCTTTCAAACTTTACTCTCTATTCTCTCATCTTAACTCTTCCCCCCCTCTCTTTCTCTTTCTCTATTGGAGATGTCGACCTCTCCCTCACTCTCCTGCCTCTTCCATGGCCGCCTCCTACATGAGGGTCGTCACCGGCAGTTGTTGTGTTCTCCATCGCCAGAGCCTCAAATCTGACGCGGCCATTGAAAAAAGCATGTGCGAGCCAAGAAGCAATGGAAAAGTGGAGTAGCTCGGAAAAGGGAGTAGCCTTTGTTATTTCTCTATGTTTTTAGTTTTCTCCTCCTTAGTTGTGGTTCACCTTGGTTTAGGAAGATAGCATGGCCAAGGAGCGATAATTTTTTTTTATGGCGAGATTGATGTGCTGCCAAGGAGGTTCCAAAATAGAAAAGGCTCAAAGCTTTAATTTGTTTTTTTGATTAGCCTAGCTACTGCTGATGCCTGATTGTAGCTATTCCATTTCGTTCCTTTCTTTTTTTTTCTTCTACCATTTGATTGATTGTATTCTTTTCATGTATTTCTCTATATGTTTTATTTTATTTTTTTCCTTTCTTTTCCAACAATTGTACTTCTGGGTTTAATATTTGATGAATAAAAAATTTGTTTGAAATTTTGAGGAGACTTAAAAATTTAATTGGGCCCATAACCCAAATCCGTTTGAACTCGACCGTGAGACCCGCAACCCGCCCAATCCGAGATGTAAAATGGTCGAGAATGGGCCAATAAATAAGTTGGTTGGTTTGTGTCGGATTGGGCTTTTTGGGCCCGAATCCGACCAAATCCGACCAATACCCACCCCTAGTTGAAGTCGTCTCTAAAAACATGGTCGTCCCTAAGAGTAATTCATTTTTTTAATTTTTTTATATAGAGACGGCTGTAGTGACGACCAAGGCCGTCGCTACAGGTATATATTTTCTAAAATTAAATTTATTAATATTTATTTTATTTTAGATATTGTTAATATAAATTATATTATTTCAATATTTTTTATTATAATTCATACTCCCCTGTTACTTTTTATAAGACACATTTGACCGAATCACACAAACGAATAAAAGTGGTTATAGCTAGTTAATTTTATTTGGATTTTAAAAATTAGTTTAACTTTCTAATTTTACTTTTTTTTAATATCATTAACTAATTTTGTTATCATTTGATAGTTGAAAAGGCATTAAAGCTAATAAGAACAAATAAGGAAAATAGTAATAAATGTTTTCTTGAAATTGTAAAGTGACTTATAAAAAAAAAAGACACAACTTCTAAAAATTGCCTTATAAAAAGGAAATTGAGGGAGTATATTTTTTCATTTGTTACCAAATTTAATTTTGGGTGTCTTATTAAATTTATTTATTGGGTTTCATTTAGTCATGACAACTCGTTGACTTGATACTAACTACCTTTTTTAATATCCGTTGTCCATTTAAATTTTCTAAAATAGAAAAAAATCCTTTTCGATTTTTTTTTTCAGAATTTAAACTTTACTAGTCCATACTTATTTTGTAAAAAACTATATTGGTTTGTTTGAGGATGTTAAAGCCGACTGGCCTGCAAAAAATGGGTCGGGACGGGTTGACCCGCCAAATAAAATGGTCCGACATATAAAACTCACCATGTTTTAAGGCGGGATGGCTGATGGAACTGCCCTAAAAAAATATAATACATAATAAATTGAAATTGTAATAAAATAAAAATAATCATTTATATATTTTTTATTTACATAATATTTTTCTCAATTTTCATGAAACAATTATAATTAAATACTAAATATCAATAATAATAAATAATAAATCCTCTAAGAAAATCAAAGTTGGTGAACCAACGCTGCGGGCTGGTCCAACCCGACCCGCATGTCGGTCCACCGGGTTGGGCGACGTAGGTTGGTGGGATGGAGGGACCTAACTCACCATTTTTTACGGATTGGCCTGCCAGGCCAACCCACTCTGGCATCCCTAACTTTGATTCTCATTTGGATGCAAAGGAGCAAAATTGAAGTCAAACTATATATTATTTTCTTACTTTTTTTATTCTTATCTTTTTTATTTCTATGGGATATTTTAAATATATTTAAAGTTATTTAATATGTATAATTGCCTTTCAGGTAACTTATGACGTATGGAGATGTTGTGAGGTTAAATTTTCACTCTTCCCTATACATGCATAGTCTAGTATTGAACCCAATTAGTTTTAAGAAATTGTATTTGTACAAGAAAATTATACAAAAATCCACATAACACAAAGAGATAAATAGAGAAAAGTATGAGAATTGATCGGCGATGTGATAAAGAGAAATAGAGAAAAAAAATGTATTGTATAATTGATTATTGTATATATTAATTATATCAACAATATATCTCATTAGTTTTTGTTGACTAGTTTTTTTTTTGTTTTTCCAATTTTTTTCCAACCAAATAAAGTTGGTGCCCCGGCGACACTCTCTAAGCCTTAATTTTGAAAGTTTTAGGTTCCCTAGAATTCTAACTCAAAAAAAGTTATATGGAAATAGATATAGGCCCTATGATTTGAATCATTAGAGATAACCAAATCACATTTACACACATAACAGGTAAACTCTAACCTTTTATTTTAACTATTATTGTAATTTAACTATATTAGATTTAATGATATCATGAGAAAAAGTATTAACTTAGGCAAAAGTAGGGGGAGAAAGAAACACTTATCTTTATCCTTTAGGACTATGAGCAAATTAAACCATTGGCGGGGAAAATAATTGCTGGTTGTTTGTGTTTTGTCCTATGTGTTTGTCTAATTTGTACCCTACCACATTAAAGCATAGTTGAAACTTCAAATTCTTCGTATGTGATTCAGTTTCGTGTTTGTGGAGTTTAATGTTAGTCAAAACCAAAAGATAGGAAAATGTACACGTATAGAGGTTTATTTGTCTACCAAAATAATTGTACATTAAGGTTTTGTTTTTTTGTAACATTGCATATTACAGATAGCCTTAATATATCCAAATTAACTAGGGATGCATAGCATAAGATGGAGAGTCTTAATAATACATGCGTCACGACGCGGGCAAGTTGAGTATGTGGGATATGCCTTTACAGAATGAAATTGGGAATTATTTTCTTTCCTAAAATTTAGAGTAGATTAGACATATCTTGTGATAACAATTTGTCAGTAACAATTATACTTTGGTAATTGCATCAAGGTTATATAATTACACCATTTTAGCTTTACTCTACAAGTCAACTATGCTGCTCTATTTAGGATTCATTGTTACTAATCATGATTATTTTTAAAAAGGGTAAGTCGGCATAGAAAAGGTTTGAGGCACCAAAATGTACCATGATTTTCACATCATAAAATTGAGACTACACCCTGTTACTTTTTGAGCTTTTTCTTCCTCCATAAAGGTGAATAACTGTTAGTAACCTTTTTTAGTCACTAACTAAGGTTATTTCTAAATGACTTTCTAGCTTTCTATCTTTTCAGAAAAAAATAAATAAAACAAAGCAGAAAGAAAGGGATTGGGGATAAAATATGACATTCATCATTTTTATACACTTCCACATCCATTCTGTTATCTGTTGAACTCTGAAAGATTAATTGTAAGAAAAAATTGAAGCAGTCATACAGAATCTATGAGGAAAAGGGTCAGAGTCATTGCATTAGACTTGGCATTAAGAATTATTTTTTTCTGTTCTTTAGAAGGAATCCAAAGATATAGACATGAGTTTAACCTTACATAAGATGCTAATTAACACAGTTATGAAAATCAGATCAAACTGACCGTCCAACCGATTGACCTGAAAACCGGACTTATAGCCGGTCCGATCAGAGTAATAGATCAGATATGTTGTTTAATCAAGTCTGACGTAACTACCATAAACAATATACGTCAAAGTTTACATATATTCACTTTATAAAGATATTGCGTTTCATACTCAAACGTTTTTTTAGTAATTTAATACTATAAAATATTTAGTTTAAAATATAATATAATATAATATAAAATATGTTTTTAATTTATAATAAATATATTTCATATTATTTAATATATTACATAATTTTTTTAACATATTTAGTTATTAATAAATCATAAATAAGTGTTTTTATCTATTTGATTTTAAATATATTGGTTGATACCGATAATATTTTATGATAAATTTTAGACTTTTTTTAATATAGAATTTATAGTTTGTCTTTTTCATATATACCAACTTAATGACTTACTGGTTCGACCATTGATCTAATGACCCAGTATATTGACTGAGTTGATCACCAATTCGAATCTTATTATATTGATAATTAGGTGAAGTATTCATAAGACTGACCATACCAGAATTCAAATGTCGGACCTCAAGGCAAAGTTCGTCTAGAATAACCATACACTTCCACTTTAATACCTTGGTCAAGAGTTACTTTTTACAATGACCCAATACTACAAAAAAGTTGTCACAAAATATAAAGAGAATATATGTGGCCATGTGGGGATTGGGGAAATATCTGGACTTAAATGCAGTTAATTTAATTTACCTCATACAATGTTTGATGAGGCAACCTCATCATCCCAAACGGGTTAATTAATGTGAAAGTATAGGATTTCTGTGACAAAAAACTACAGTTAAGTGAGATTTGAGAGTGGCGATTATGTCACACTGTTAAACGCTCAAATCCTGTGGACTAGCGCCACAAGGTTAATTAATTAAGAAAAGTGGACCAATTTCAAATTTAAAAAGACAAGAAACACAATGTTGTATCATGACTTTGTCATGAAGAACTCATGACGACTTAGCATAATTGTGCATTATTTTAAAGCCACTTTCGTCTAAGAGAATTGCATTCTACTCAACTAATGATAACCATACTATTGTTGAGTGCTAACAGATTCAATTTTATTCAGTATCCAACATGTGCAACAATAGTAGGGGAAAAGAGAGAAAGGAATTTGAACAAATTAAGTAATATTATGAAATTCAAGCTATTAATTAAAGCATTAAACTAACTTAAATTACAATTGCTTTTCAAATGAAAAATTCATTCTTTTTAACAGGGTCTTCTCCTTTTTTATTTTTCTCTCTCTCTCTCCTCCTTGGATTCACCCAGGTATTACCCTTTTCTTAAGTTCCATAAACTGCTGCTAATTCTGAAGAATCCTTTTCGCAATTTGGAGCTTTGTTTGAACCATTCCGTAGCTGTGATTGTTTACAATGGGCGATGGCTACCTCAATTGAATTTTCCAGCTCAGAATTTACACCAATGCTCCTCTTGAACCCTTGTGAATCATGGGTCCCGGATGAACTGAATGAAAAAGATGAAGATAAAGAAGAAGACACAGATAAAGAGGTGGATAAAGATGAATCGTTTGAACCACAATGTCGTTGAATCACCCCAGAGAAAGACTTTCTGGCGTGGTTAATGAAACCCACATGCATATCACTGTTAATAGTTTTAGTGACAACACATGATCTTTTATGCTTCTCATAAAAATTCTAAAATGATTTTATTCTCACTACTACAAAAAAGGCCTTCTACGACGGGCATTCCACGACGGTTGAGGAGCAACCGTCGTTGAAACTGACACGGTGGCATTTTTGCAATTATGTGGGTAACTTACCACGATGGTTGAAAAATAACCGTCGTGGAAAGTCATTGAAAGTAGGTTTCTACGACGGTTGAAAATTAACCGTCGTAGAAACACTACCTCAGAAAAAATGTTTATAAAAATGAAGGGGGTGGGAATAGCAAAAAAGGGTGGTGCAGGAGTAATAGTGGGCTACCACGACGGGCCCAGTGAACACCCGTCGTGGTAGACCTAAGGGGGGTGTGACAAGTAAAGTGGGGTGATGCATGGAGCATTAGTGCTTTCACAAAGGAAGGGGTGGGAATAGCAAACCGTGGGTGGTGCAGGAGTAATAGTGCGCTACCACGACGGGCCCCGTGGACACCCGTCGTGGTAGACCTAAGGGGGGTGTGGCAAGTAAAGTGGGGTGGTGCAAGAAGCATTAGTGTGTTCACAAAGGAAGAGGGTGGGAATAGCAAAACGTGGGTGGTGCAGAAGTAATAGTGGGCTACCACGACGGGCCCAGTGGACACCCGTCGTGGTAGACCTAAGGGGGTGTGACAGTAAAGTGGGGTGGTGCAGGAAGCATTAGTGTGTTCACAAAGGAAGGTGGTGGAAATAGCAAAACGTGGGTGGTGCAGGAGTAATAGTGGGCTATCACGACGAGCCCAGTGGACACCCGTCGTGGTAGACCTAAGGGGGTGTGACAAGTAAAGTGGGGTGGTGCATGGAGCATTAGTGCTTTCACAAAGGAAGGGGTGGGAATAGCAAACCGTGGGTGGTGCAGGAGTAAATTTTTCTACGTAACAAACAACGACGGTTCAGTAGTAACCGTCGTAGAAAACCTTTTCTACAACGCTTGTTTTTGTAACCGTCGTCGAAAAGTGGTGCTGTAATAATTGTTAGTTTTAGGGGGTGTTAAAAGCGAATATGGGCGGTGCAGAAGTAAATCACAGAAACTACTACGGTTAAACCTTGAACCGTCGTGGTTATCTTGTTTAACCTAAAGGAGACCCTCTCTTCTCACACAGCGCCGCACGCGACCTCTCTTTCTCTCCCAAGCATCGTCCCTCTCTCTCTCACTCAAGCACCTCTCCCTTTCCCCTCCGTGAAGCTCTCCCTCTCCCCATCGAGCCTTCTCTCTCCCCGTCGTCTCTCTTCCTCTGCCCACCGTCCCTCTCCATCTCCCACCGTCTCTGTCCCTCTTCCACCGTCCCTCTCAGTTCTCCTCCCCGTTCCTCCTACGCTCCGATAGTGACATGTGAGGGTTGCCGGTTCAGTCACCTGCAGCGACATGTGACAATGTCTACCATAGACGGGGCGCGACGAAGCTGGGGCTGGTGGTGGCGCGACCATGAGCCGTGGTGGCTAGCGACGCACGAGGCTGGGTCTTGCCGAGGGCTGTACAGTGGCTGGACAAGGGAAGGCGGCGGCGCCATATTTGGAAACGCAGAGCGCGACGGGGCCACCACGGGCCGACGACGTTGCTCTGGGAAGGCCGGTGCCTCTTGATCTCACTCTTTCTTCTTTGCTGCTTCAATGGCCCTGGATTTCCTTCTTTATTATGAGTTTTTCTTTTCACTTATCTCAATCTCACTCACCCTAATTTCAGCCCTAATTCAAAATCGAAATCGAAGAAGAAAAGAGAATGACACAAGCGGAGGAACTGTCCAGGACTATCGTTCGCCGCGTTGTGAAGGATAAGCTCTCACGTTGCATTAATCTCTTTTGAGTAACTGGTACTTCTAACAAACTGGGTTGCCTATTTTTTATTGATAATTTATCTTTTTTTACTAACTACCCTCACATTAGCTTTTGATGATTTCTCTTTTGGTACACTCAATATGCTTGTGTTCCTTTTGTATGTATATCTTACACAATTGTTTTTAACTCACTGAGTTTAGTAATTGACCCTGGATAAAATTCCTGGATACTGGGATAAAGGACCAAACATTTTGTTTTGGGGATTGTGTCTATGTTTTTCTACTGAGTTATTTTCATGAGATTTAGTTGAGATGGTTCATCGTTAAAAATTTATCCATTTCAGTTCTACTTTATTCATGTTGTATAACTTGTTTGTCAGGTATTATCACAATATTACAGCAAATACCTTGTTGGTATTGGAGTCTATGGTTAGATATGGTGTGAAGACATTGATATATTCTAGTACATGTGCAACATATGGGGAACCTGAAAAGATGCCCATTACAGAAGAAACAGAGCAGGTCTGAAATCTAAGTGTGGTTGAATTATGGAGTTTAAGTTGAAAACTCTTTGTTTTATGTTGCATCTTGCAATGGTGTTAATGAACATGGGATTCTAATGTGAAATCGATGTTCTTCAATTTCAGAAACCAATTAACCCATATGGAAAAGCCAAGAAGATGGCAGAAGATATCATCCTTGATTTTTCAAAAAATTCCAAGATGGCAGTAATGATTCTGAGGTATGTTTTTCACATTTACGTTTCTGATTTCTCCCTTGTTTTAAATAGCTTTTTCATGTCTTATTCAATTTGCCCTTTGTATCTTAAGTTATTAATGATTCGTAACATATCTTACAAAAAAAGAAACTGTTTTTTAGAAGACTCTAAATTGGATTGAACAGTTAAAAAAAATTCTAAAAAAAATCACATTTTAATTTCCAACTTTTAGAATTTCAAAAGGTTAAAGATTCTGCAGCCAGATATATTAAAATTAATTTTATATAATACCGATCTATATAAACATTTCATGTATAGCAAATAATATATTTTGTCTTCAAGAGAATTCATTTATTATATTTTATTATGGAGTTGAGAGTGATTTAATGAATATTGGTCATGAGGATATATATAAGCAATTACCTAGCTAGCTAGCAACCATGTCATGACTAGGTAGCTAGTACCGTTTTGTTGTTAATTTATATTGTAGAGTTAGCAATAGACATTTAATTTATTTATAGGCCAGGTTATAGTCATGACAATATATATATCTTCCTATCTCCTTAACTAATATTTGATACGTTTCCTTAATGGAAGTAACATGGACTGAAAATGTTTCCATATGAGAAAGCACTTTGAGGTCTTGTGATTGGAGGGTATTTTGTCAACCTCCTTTTAAAAGTGACCATAGCAACACTCTGTTCAAACCCATAGACTTTTTTAATTTCTTTTTCTTATATTATTGTATATATACCCACATAAATATAACTTCTAGAGAGATAATTAAGACTGCAAAGTCTCAACCAAGCAATTAATATTACTCTTTTTTTGAGTTGAAGCTTTTCATTGTTATCGCTTTCTGAATATGATTTAAGCATATCCATCATCCATTTGAAAATGATGATAGAATCATCAGCTGGGCCATCACATTTATAATTTCATTATCAGGTGGCTTTAATACCACGAGTGTTAGCAGATTAAGGACTAACTAATGCATTTCCTTTTGTCCTACTATCCATCATTGTCTACTCCAAGAATTAAATACACCTAACATACCAAAAAAACTAAAATATATAATGATAGGACTGAAAATGCTACCTATCCATCATTGTCTACTCTGCAGAACTTTTTGTGTTAACCTATCGTATTTAACTTTCTCATATACAACTTAATTTTAAATAACAACTTAATTTTAAATATCTATCTTGAGGTGACAATTTATTTTTAAATTGCTATATGATTTTCATTTTTCATTTGAAGATAAATTTGCTAGTAGTTGGTATTATGATAGGTTTATTTTGTAATATAATATCTGTACTGGTCCCTACACGCTTTTTTCTTTAAGCTCCGCTTCTGGATGTAAAAGCATTGAAGATGATTCTTTGGGCTAAAGAACCGGAATAATGTTTTCCCCTATTAGCTACGGATTAACTACGGTAAATGTCGTAGCTAGCTAAAAATGTCCTATGGGGTGGAGGGTTTTCCACGACGGTTAAGCTGGTAACTGTCGTGGAAAATAGGACATTTCACGACGGTTGAATGGAAAACCGTCATGGAAAGTAGGGCATTTTACGACGGTTGCCATCATAACCGTCGTGGTTTCTCTACTTTCCACGACGGTTTTCCTTGCAACCGTCGTGAAATGCCATACTTTCCACGACGGTTACCAGCTTAACCGTCGTGGTTTCTCTACTTTCCACGACGGTTTTCCTTGCAACCGTCGTGAAATGCCATACTTTCCACGACGGTTACCAGCTTAACCGTCGTGGTTTCTCTTTTTCTACGACGGTCCTCACGCGTCGTCAAAATTCAAATTTTCAACGACACCTGGTTCTACGACGGTTGTACAACCGTCGTAAAAGGCCATTTTCAACCGTCGTAGAATGCTCTTTTTGCACTAGTGTCTTAGTAGCATCCTTCACGTACTTGTTCTGACGGTCCTTGCATTTTGGTTTTGGTTTATCCACTGTTCCTATTTTCCTAGCAGTAATGACACTAGACTTATCTGAGCAACCAGGTTTGGTAAATGGAGATTTTATGTAATCTCGTGAAGCCTTGAAACATTGACTGAGCCATAATTGCTTAGTGTTCGTTTGGTGGGGCTTTTTTTCCACTTATAAGTCACTTAATTATTAAAGTTGAGCCAAACAGATATTTGAGAAAGCTCTTAAAATTGAGAAGCTGCTTTTGTTTTACACTAAAAAGCGCCTTTAAGAAAAAGTAAACTTTTTAGCTTTTTCGGTGCTTTTGCCGTGCTTTTTCCATCGGCACTCACTTCGAATCCCACTCCCCTGCATTCTTTTATTTTAATGTTTTTTCATACTACTCGGTTCTCATTCTATTATTTCCATCTTTCTTTTTAGTTATGAATTTCGTTCTTACTTGTTTTTCATTCTTTCGTTCTTTCTATTCTTTTTCCATTTCATTCTTTCTGCTTTTTACATTTTGTTCCTTTATATTCCATGTTATGCATTGTCTCCCTACAACCAGATCTAATTTCCGCCCACGTACGTTGGAAGCTGCCGCCTTCTGTTACCCACGACGTCGCTGTTGAAGCTGCTGCACGACGTCGCTGTTGAAGCTGAAGCTGTCCAAGACGTCGTTGTTCTGAAGCTGTTGCGTCTCTAAGTTGCTGCACGTGAAGAAGTTGTGTTGTCTCCATTCCACGTGAAGTTTCTGTGTTGTCTCTAAGTTGCTGTCGCGTCGCTAAGGTGCTGTCACGTGAAGCTGTCGCGTGAAGAAGTTGCTGCCGACAGAAGCTCCTTCGTTCTGCTGCTGCCGCGTGAAGAAGCTGACCATCGACTGCTGCTTTCGTTGTGCTGCTGCTGCGTGACTGAAGAAGCTGACCAGTGACCACCGACTTCCGTTGTGCTGCTGCTGCGTGACTGAAGAAGCTGACCACCGACTGCTGCTTCCCTTTCGCTGCTGCTGCGTGAAGTTTCTATTTTGTTGCTCGTCGAACTGAAGAACGAAGGTATTCACTTTCTTACCTCAAATTATCATATAAAGGATCTGTTACAAGTGTTTTTATAGTATTTTATAATAATAGAAATTTTATAATAATTTTTTTAATAGTATTATAGTATTTTATAATAACAACTGTTTGTAATAATTTTTTTAATAGCATTATAACATTCACTTTTTTATGTCAATAATGATAGAAATTTCTTAATAATTTTTTAATAGTATTATAGCATTTACTTTTTTATCTCAATAATGATAGAAATTTCATACTTTTTTTAATAGTATTTTTTTTAATAGCAACGACTTGTAATAATTTTTTTAATAGCATAATAGCATTTTTTTAATAGCAATTGGTTGTAATAATTTTTTTAATAGCATAATAGCATTCATATTTTTAACTTTGAGGAATCATAGAAATTTCATAATAGCATGTATATATAAGTGAATTTATATGCTGCAGCTTATGGCTAGCAAAGCAAATCAAGCAAAATGGGACTCTAATAGTACCAAAATTTTACTTGATATTTGTATCCATGAGAATCGTAAAACTGGGAAACCGGGAGGAATAGCGTACAAGGGTAAGAAATGGGAAGAAATTCGTGAAGAATTTAATAATCGTGCTGATAAAAGTTATACCCAAAAGCAGTTGAAGAATATGATGGATAATCTGAGGACTGATTGGACTATATGGAAACAGTTGTTGGGTAAAGAAACTGGCTTGGGATTTAACCATGACACGGGATGTATTCGAGCTGATAGTGCATGGTGGGACGCTAAGATAAGGGTAAGCATCTTGCTTTATTTTCTTGCTCTTAACCATTAATTGGCGGGATTTTGATTATTTTTTTACCTTATAATGGTGTTGCAGGAGAATGCCAAATATGGGAAATTTCGATATCAAGGATTGGAGTTTCGTGATGAATTGGAAATTATATTCAGAGATGTAGTGGCAACAAGTGAAAATGCATGGACACCATCTATGGGTGTCCCGGTTGATTCTAATGGTGGGAATAATGTTTCTGAAGTTCCACAAGAAATTATCCAATCTGATGATGAGGACTTCTATGATGAGAAAGATTGTAGCCCTGTGCAAAACAGTCAACTCAGAGGAAAAAGAAAAGCCACACAAGACACAAGTGACAAAGTGGCAAAACGTAAATCCAAAGTGAGCAATGCAACGGCTATGAGGAAGTCTTTACAAAGATTAGTTCAAGCTGCGGAAAATCACAATGAAGCTGAAAAGGAGGAAATAGCAATAACATGTCACGTTCGTGGACAATACTCCATTCCCGAATGCATGAAAGTCTTGGATGATCTACTAGATGAAGGGCGACTGGATGATGACCAATTTACTTATGCAATAGAATTGATAAAAGATAGTGAAAATAGAGTCGTACTTATGACCTTAAAGGAAAGAATTAATGCTATGGTGAAGTGGATTCTGCATAAGTATGACAAATAAGAAGAAAGAAACCTCTAGTTATTAGGGTTTAGGGTTTAGGATTTAGGTTTATTTTTCACATATTAAGCATTAACCTTCCTGATTTTGTGTTGACATTTTTTGTTTATGCATTTGAATTATGGACATTAATATGTATTTGATTTTTATGTTGTTATTAAATTGATCTTTGTTTCCAAATTGTCCTACAGATGTCTTCTAATCAAATCAGTGAACATTCAAGGAAAGTTAAAAGAAGAAAATCTGCGCGGTTCTTTAAAATGATATATAGTGCAACAACAATTGCCTGTGTATATCAAATGAAGTATTTGGTAAAGCAAGGTAATAGATTTCTTTATTCTCAAGGTTGGAGTTGGGTTCGAGAAACACTTAATACTCCGGGTGAAAGTTATAATATGTTTAGGATGGAATCTTATGCTGTACTGAAACTGGAGAAGTTATTGGTGAGTAAAGGATGGCTACATCCATCTAATGAAATGACATCGTTGGAGGCACTTTCTATGTTTCTTTGGATTTGTGCACATAGTGAGACAAATCGAAATGTCCAGAATAGATTTGGAAAATCAGGAGAGACGGTAAGTAGAAAGTTTGGTGAAGTTTTAGAGAGTTTATGCAAATTTGCTACTGAAATTGTTAGGCCTCCTGATTTTAACTTTGACGAAGTCCCATCCAAAATTAGATATGATCGTAGATATTGGCCATTTTTTCAAGGTTGCATTGGTGCTATAGATGGAACACATATTTCTGCAATTGTTCCTACTAAAGATCAAATTCGTTATATTGGTAGAAAGGGATATCCAACACAAAATGTCATGTTAGTGTGCAATTTTGACATGTTATTCACTTTTGTTATTGTTGGTTGGCCTGGTACTGCACATGACGCACGTATTCTTTCATCGGTGCTTGAAGAAATGAAAAATGTTTTTCCTCACCCTCCTGAAGGTACGAATATATTTATATTTATATTTATATTTATATTTATATTTATATTTATATTTATATTTATATTTATATTTATATTTATATTACTCATTTTTATATTTTTAGGAAAATACTATCTAATGGATGCTGGATATCCAAATATGAAAGGGTATCTAGCACCATACAAGGGTGAAAGATATCATATTCCTGATTTTAGAGATGGTAGTCAGGCAGAAGGATTAAAAGAAATATTTAATCATGCACACTCTTCTCTAAGAAATGTCATTGAAAGAACAATTGGTGTTTGGAAGAAAAGATGGCATATCTTATGTGATATGAGGCCATATCCATTGGTCAAACAACATAAGATCATAGTTGCAACAGCGGCACTCCATAACTTTATTCGAACGTGTGGTGTTCAAGATGAAGAATTTGATAAATGTGACCATGTTCCTGGATATATGGATAAGTGCGAAGAAGATATGAATATTGATGAAGAAAATGGTTCATATAATCCTAGAAGAGTATTAGATGGTGGTTACATAGATAGAGTTCGGAATCAAATAGCACTTGCATTGAGGGGCAATGGAGATATATGATAATTTAGGATTTTAGGAATATTTAGGATTTTATAACTAGATGTTTTTTTATGTTAATTTTAGAGAAAATAAGATAATTTTAATATCTTATTTTACCAAACAACTTTTAATTTAAAAGTGGCTTTTAAGTTAAAAAAATATCAAACTGGCAAACAACTTATACTTTACTTTTGGAAGCTCTTATTTTTCACTTTAGCTTTAAAGCAACTTATAAGTAAAAAATAAGCTGGGCCAAACGAACCCTTAGTCAATTTCGTCTTCTTGGAACAATGGTCCTTTGGAAGATCACCTCCCAATGCATCCAATTTTTTGGACCATTGAAATAGATATTCAGATGGGTTTGCATCAAAAGAACAGTTAAACCTTCGTGATGATACTGAACGAGAGATTTTGTGGGATTCCATAGGAATGTTGTTGGCATTTGTTGAATGTAGCTTAAGGGTGGTGTAGTAGAGAAGCTTCTATCTTCCAATGATGAGAGTGATCTTACACTGATGCCATTGTGGAGAAGCTTTTGATGAGGCATTTGCAAGCAAGAAGGGATGGGCTTCCCTTTGTTAAAGAGTTCATCAGAAGAGAAAGTTGTGGTCTTTTTCTCTTTCTGGAACTCAAACTCTTTGTTCTGTTTTGGTGGTGGAGAATCAATGGAATAAGACAAGTTAGGGAAAGGATTTAGTTCGATGTCAAAGAAGTTTTCGTCCACACAAATCAATGAGGACTTTTTTGTGACCATTTCATATGAATCACTCTGTGTGAGGGGTGGTTTCTCTATTTAATTGTGTGTCGGAGAATGGAGATGCCTACGGGATTTTGAGCTTTCTAAAGGGAAAAGGAAAGGTATTCTTTTAAGTGAAGACTGAGGAGGGAAGGTTGTGCTAAGGCTTGCTATATAAGCACAGTTTTTTAATTTATTTTATTCTTTAAAATATAAAAAATTTGTGAGTCATAACTCCTTGACTAACTTTACTCCTCTTCTACCAGTTGAAATGCATCTTATAGTCTTATAGTATGTAAAAGAAATCATTTTAAAATGGAGGTACTAGAATTGTTTATTCTTTTCCTTACAAGCAGTTATTGCATTCTTAATTTATTTATTCCTCATATATAAAAATAATTTATTATTTTAATATAAATCACATGTATCTTTATGAGGGATAATCTTTTTATACTCAAGTTTTTAGCTCAAGATTTTACTTAAGGAGAATTAGACACGTATTACCTAAATCAACGACCTGTTGGTGAAGTAGCGTGTATTAAGTGAAATCGTATTTTCATAAGAAGAGTTACTATTAATCATATAACATGAATGAATGGTTAAAAATAAATTTAATTACTAACAAGTGGTTGGTTCAAGTGGTACATACTTGATTTTCATTAAGCAAGGTCTCGAGTTTTAGTCTTGCGTATAAAAAAACACTTCTAGGAGAGCTAGTCTCACCATGATAAGAATACCTCTCGATGAGGACATATGTGGTTTACACAAAAAAACAAAAAGTAAAACAATCTTAATATACACACAATTAAAACTTGCTTCTCTCACCTATCACGAAATCTATATTTTAACCGCATATATGATTGGTCAAGACAGATTTTATATGAACATAATCTTGACCATTAAAATATCATTGCCAGTCAATGCAAATGGAAGAAATGCATCATGCGTATTTTACGGAAGAAAGAATATGTTTTTGGTCAGATAGTTTGACGATTCAAAGAACCCTAATTAAATAATACATGTATCGATAATATTAACTTCTTTCGTATAAAAAGTATTTTCACATTGAATTACGACTATTAAATTTAATGGTAAAAAATAATTTTTAATTAAAAATCACAATGACCTTTCTCCCTTAACCTTACTTTCTCCCCTTCCACCGCCACACCTCTCCCCCTATACTGTCACCTCCACTTATTCTTCCCTCACATTCCATTCATCAACAACATCTTCAATAAATTCATACGAAAGACATCTCGATTAGCATGACATGATAAAAATCCAATTGTCATCTCATGTGAGATCCATACCACATTGTGTTTTGTTCTACTCAATGAAGTAGCCAAACATGTCATTTTTTAGGGAAGAATGGTCTTATCACGAAATCTAAATGTGTATCACATATCTGATTGGTCAAGATATATTTTATATGAACATAATCTTGACCATTAAAATATCATTCCCAGTCAATGCAAATTGAAGAAATGCATCACTCGGTGCGTATTTTATGGAAGAAAGAAGATGTTTTTGGTCAAAACGTTTGACGATTCAAAGAACACCAAATAAATAATACAAGTACCGATCATATTAACTTCTTTTGTATAAAAAGTATTTTTACATTGAATTACAACCATTAAATTTAGTGGTAAAAAATATCATTTTTAAATAAAAATCACAATGACCTTTCTCCCTTAACCTTACTTTCTCCCTTTCCACCGCCACACCTTTCCCCCTATACCGTCACCTCCACTTATTCTTCCCTCATATTCCATTCATCAATAACATCTTCAATAAATTCATACAATAGGCATCTTGATTAGAATGACACGAAAAAAAAGTCAATTATCGCCTCATGTGAGATCCATACCACATTGTGTTTTGTTCTGCTCAATGAAGTAGCCAAACATGTCATTTGTTTTAGGGAAGAATGGTCTTATCACGAAATCTAAATTTTAATCGCATGTATGATTGGTCAAGATATAATTTATATGAACATAATATTGACCATTAAAATATCATTGCCAGTCAATGCAAATGGAAGAAATGCATCACTCGGTGCGTATTTTACGGAAGAAAGAATGTGTTTCTGGTCAAGCAGTTTGACTATTCAAAGAACCCCAAATAAATAATACATGTAACCATAATATTAACTTCTTTAGTATAAAAAGTATTTTCACATTGAATTACGACTATTAAATTTAATGGTAAAAACTTCATTTTTTTTATCTTTTCACCTTCCAAAGTGACTATAAATCTCCAAACCTCACTTTCCCTTTTCACCACTTAAAATTTCACTCTTAGTAATTCCTCTTCTAGAATTTCGAATTTCTCCAAGAGCTCATGGGTCCATCTTTTTGAATTCTTTTGCTTCTTCCTTTTCGAAATCTTTGCTGATGGATTCTTCTAACACCATCTTTGATCAAGAATATGTTGCTTTCTTAGTTTTATAACTTTCAGCTTTCATATTTTGTTCTAGATCAGTCCAAGTTCCAATGTCTTTGATTCCTTTAGCTCAACTACTTGCTGAAGGGAATCAGATAAACTTTGCCAAGCTTCTTTTGGCCAGTTTATATCATTCTGTTGATGATGGAGTTTCTGCTTTAAGACAACCTAAACCATTAGGGGTCTTTTGTGGTCCTTTTTGGTTACTTCAGTTTTGGTTGAATGTTATTTTTGAAGGTAAAAGTAGCCTTCGACCTCCCAGTCGAACCCTTGTCTTTCCTGAAGGTATTTGATAAGTGCCAAAGATTAGGATATTTTTGTATGGAAAACATGGCACTTATGGGTAAATTGCATAAATTCTTGTATTGATTTCCTCCAAATTCTATAACTTTGAAGTTAAGCAATAATATCTGAGTGTTGGTTTAATTGAAACCTTTTAATTCCAATTTTTGGTGTTTAATTGTTGGAAATATTAAAGAGGATCAATCAGGAGCAAAAGAATTGAAGAAGCAAGGAGAAAAAGAGGAAATCAAGTGCTGAGGATTCGCTTGAGCGAATTGAGATTCGCTCAAGCGAATTTTGTCCAGAGAAGGGTGATTTTTGATGCTGAATTCGCTTAAGCGAATTGATCTTTCTTCACCATGAAGAATGCTATTCGCTTGAACTAAAAATTTTAGCTCAAGCGAATTCCCACTTACTCAGCTGCACAACAGAGTTCGGAGGCAGTTTTCGACAGTTCGACACTTTCCGAAAATAGAACGAAGATCCCGAAGATGAACGAAAACTGCGGAATCAGATTTCTTCATCCTCTCCTTCATATTTCTTGATTATACAAGCTACCATGAGTAGCTAATCTCCTCTTCTGGGATTGAATGTAAATCAATTCGAACTCGGATATATTCTGGTTATATTTTTATATAGTGACTTTGTTCTATCGATATTGTTATTTTCGTTCTGCTTACATGTTCTTGATTCTATCTGATCAATAGACTCTGGATTTAGATTTTTGGATTTAACTGGAAAGTATTTCTGAAAATTCGATCTGAACGAAAATAGTCGATATATCGTTATACTAGGAATAGATTTCAATATATCGAATGCTTTAATACTTGAACTTAATGCTGGATAATCTATTGAATATATGAGGAATCAATATTCAAGAGATTAATCTTATGAATTTATAATTGAGGAATCAATATAAATGATCATTGTGTATGCATCCATATCGGTAGTTACAAATGCTATATATTGATATACAACCAGAATATAGACGAGGGAGATAGATGAAATTCAATCCCTGTTTCTCTCAATGATATCCTAAATCAATTTTTATACTCTTTTTTTACTGTTTGCTAGAATTTTACTTTAATTACCTATATCAATCATGAACCAAATCACTCTCTTTTGTATATATTTACTTTTTGAATTTAGCTATAACTTTAATTGACCTATTCCTCGTGGGATCGACACTCGTACTTCAAATTATTATACTACAGTTGACTATAGGTACGCTTGCCTAGGAGTTAACAGTATTAGACTTTCTTTCCTTACTCCTCAAAATTCTAAGTCTTATCCTGAGGCCAGTTTTAGAAAATATTTCGAATACTTTTTGAAGATAGAGAAACATACGAAATATCTTTCCCCTTTTTCCTCTCGGAAAAATGGACCTTCTTGTAGGAACCACAGGAAACGCTAGAAGGGGGTTGAATAGTGTTTTAAAATTTTAAACTAATTTTTGGAAACCCTTTTTCATAGACAGAAAATGAACTTTTGTAAGTTATTATGAAAAACTTAATTAACAGATAATTAAGATTATCAGGGTTGTGCGGAAGCAATGAAAACAAGTTTTTCAAAGACTTGCTGAATATGATGAAGCAGTTAAGCTTTCTAACATCACTTCAAAAGGTTTAATGAAAACATTTCTCAGAACTTTGTTTACACCGGATTTTATTAAACATCAAATATAAAAACAAGTAGTTCGAAAATGTTTTACATTAACATCCAATTGATTTTGTTTCTTGCTGAAAAACTGAGTTATTAGAGAACTTGCTGAACCACTTCAGAAGGTTCAGTAGATACTCTTTTCAAAAGAATTTGCTTAATAAATTAAGTTTTGTTGTGCTAAGTATAAATTCACTTTTCAAACCCTTCCTTGGTTAGAGATAAACCGATAATAGCATAATGTAAAGAGTTAAGGGTAGAGAGAAATTTACACAAAGAGTTTATCCTGGTTCACCCAGTAACCCAGTGAGCTACATCCAGTCCCAGGGCAAACCACCACTGGATTTTCCACTATCTGATAACAGATACAAGTATTCTTTGAACATAGCCTCTTTAGGCTAAAAACCAAGTATTCTTTTCTATCAAGCTTCTCCAGGCTCTACCACAAGTATTCTTTTCTATCAAGCCTCTCCAGGCTCTACTAGAGTATTCTTTCTTCCTCCAAGCCTCTCCAGGCTCTTCAAAGCATTCTTCTTCCAAGCCACTCCTGGATCTAACAAGTATTCTTTTCTATCAAGCCTCTCCAGGCTCTACCAGAGTATTCTTTCTTCCTCCAAACCTCTCCAGGCTCTCTAGAGTATTCTTTCTTCCTCCAAGCCTCTCCAGGCTCTCCAGAGTATTCTTTCTTCCTCCAAGCCTCTCCAGGATCTCTGACACTTAATGTGTTTACAATGATGAGTGAGGTTAAGTTTCAGCGAAACTTAAACTTCAGTTTTCTTGTACAAAGAGATTACTGAGTGATGGAATTTTGGCAAGCGAACCAAAAGTCCAGCAGTATAATAGTAAGTAAGATATTGTATCCCCAGGGAACAGTCAATTCGCGTATATTTGTGATTTATTTATCAAGTTAGAATGACAGATTTATGAGAATAATTATGCGGAAAATAGAAATTGCAGAATAATAAATAAAAACAATAGAAAAGGAAGAGTTGAGAGCACTATACTTGGATTAGGATTGAACTTCGTATCATCGCACCCTTCGTGTATGTAAAAACTATTTATTATTTATGACTATATTCTTGTAATGACTTAGCCAAACTGAATTGATAAAACCCCGAGTTACCAGCAGCCTACCACTCAAAGATAATCCATGCGGGCTCTCCCAAGCGACAAATTACCCTCAGCTCATTAAGCTCGTAATTAATTAATTATTGTTCCGTTCGTTTGAATCGTCCATTAATTGTACTTCCCTATAAACGCTCTTCATTCAAGGGCTGTCACTACCCCCTCAATAACAAGACCCCATTTATCCCTCACATACAATTAACTTTCAATTATGTTACTATCGATAACCATACCTTCCTATAGACGCTCTTCATTCAGGGGTTGTCACTACCCCGTCAATCCCGAGACTCCGAATATATTTCAATATGACTACCGAGTACCCTTACACAATCAGAGTTTGAGTTCCTTATGTCTAGGCTCCCTCATCCTCAGTCCTAGCCGGAAGTCTCTACCACATTATGTCACAGACACTAGCCTATAACTCCGGCGCATGCGTGGAAGTTAGGAATTAAGCACAGAATAAGGATACCGAAATTACAAAATAGGGAATCATAAATAATAAAATAGAGTTTACATACACTTGGGGGATAGAATCAACTACATTCAATCCTACTGGAGAGTTAGCTACTCATGGTAGCCATACAAGCCATCGAAGAATCTGTCACCTTCTTCAATTCTCGTGCAGCGCTTCGCCTCTCCTATTCTAAAAGTAAATATGGTGCATGAGATTATACTAATCTTGTACTACTCCCTGCACACCTTGATCTAATGCAGGAGGGTCCTATTTATATGCTAAGGAAAGACAAAAGAAATTGAGAAGAAATCTATCTAAAAATGGCAACAAGGCAAGAGTTACGAGTTCTGCGCTTAACCTGTGCTACAACGTAGGTTGCAGTGCAAAAGTCAGAATTGATGCGCTTCACCTGCGCTACAGCGCAGGTGAAGCGAGCAACTCGAGTTGCACAGCTTCAATATTTCTCTTTTTAACTTGATTTCTTCCCGAGACTGGTTTTGGTTGATTGTCTTTCCTTGTTTCCCTTTTCCTTGATGAAATCTTGCATTTATTGAGTATTTTGAATTTAAATGGGAAGGTTGTCTGCAGAATCCTTGTTTAATTGGCAGCTGATATCTTCATTAATTGTCCTCAATTAAACTTCAAATCTTGCAAATATCTCCCCTATTCAATGTTATCTTCTCTTCATATCAAAATTTTGCCATAATCTGCAAAAATCAGCCAAATTTATATTAAAATAGCATCAAATTCAAATTCAAGACTAATAAATACAATTTATCTAATTATTAACAAAAAGGGATTATTTTGGGGCATAAAATACCATTTTATCCTTGATAAGTGCACTAAAAAGTACTCTAATTTATCATATACTTTTCACTTATCAAACACCCCCCAACTTGAATTCTTGCTTGTCCTTAAGCAAGAGACCTCCTTGTAATCAAAAAATCAATTCAATCCCCTGTATAACTCAAAAATCAAAAACTTACTCAAGGAAAACTTTCCATAATCTCCTTATTAAGCAGCAGTCACTTTCCAAATGACAGAAAAAATTAGGATTAAGGGATCTTACCAATCCTCAATCAGAACAGAACACAATCATCAATTAAACTTCTCAAAAATAGAAATTAAAGCAATAAGTGATAAATCAAGGAAATCTCTCATTCTCACGGGTAAGTGTTTCCCTCAATCTTTTTCACCACCGTTGAGCAACTAGAATTGATAGTCGCTTCCAACTTCTAAACCTGCAAATAGTCAATATGGATCAAAAGGTCTTTTCTTTGGTTGTAATGAGGTTGGGCTATCAAGAAATTATGATTTTTCTGGATATGCAATGAACACTTTGAATAGAGAGCATCTTGTGATTGTGCTTGGGACTTCTCTCCATCTACCATGTTATTCTTGAATTGTCACCCTTTTTCAGCTGGCCTCTTTGTTTGAAGAAGTACTCCCCCCAACTTATTCAATTTCCACACTTTTTGTGCAGAATTTTTTTGTACATCAAAATAGAGAATTTATTCATGAGGGAGTACTCTTCTTTTTGATTTCTTGTGCCTGCTCTTTGAATTTCCTTGACCTTTCAATTCACCAACCTTTTGTCACATTTTGTTGTGTTGCACCTTGCTCTCTATCCCAAGTGTGAAGGGACATGATATAATCATTGAGTATGGCTAGGGTGCATCAAAAGAAACATTAAAGGCTCAAATGGGC
The DNA here is from genome assembly GCA_026901365.1 of Sesbania bispinosa. Taxonomy (NCBI): domain Eukaryota; kingdom Viridiplantae; phylum Streptophyta; class Magnoliopsida; order Fabales; family Fabaceae; genus Sesbania; species Sesbania bispinosa. The sequence continues at coordinate 919,163 of QLOH01000384.1, forward strand.
AATTAAAAATTGTAAAAATGTAATCAAGGTTGGCTATTTGGCACTGAGCAAAATATTATAATCACAAAATTTGCCTTTTTCACTTCCATATTTTCCACTGGCAAGATAAAATTCAGAAACTCAAGCAATAACAGTTGACAAGCAGCGGTGAAAAACTCTCAATTTCAATGTTTAGGCTCTCAGCTCATCGGTCGTTTGGCTAAAATTCCTTGATAAAACACTTACTGGTTTTAATTAACTATCCTGATAGGTTCTCCTGAGAAGTATCCTAATCCTAACTGATTATGGAGAACCCTATCATCTCTCCTAATCTGGTTAGTTAAACTACTTAATTACATAGAATTTGAAAAAAATTTGCCTTAAATCCTAATTTCCTAAGGTCCTAAAAAAAGCCTAAAAATTTTAATTTTAATAGAAAAGCATAATATAACTGAATATGCACTGCATAAATGATGTATCAGTGGGGCATAAATATACAGTACATATCAAAAGAAAATAAGAAGAAAAATAGGAAAAGAAAAATAAGAGGAGAAATAAGAAAAGAAAAAGAAGGAAAAGCACCAAATAGGACAAAAATCAATCTTCCTGGTCATCCATATGCGCATCTCCATCCTCAGCTCCAGCTCCAGCTGCTCCATCCCCCCTGGAAAAATAAGCCCGTCCCCAGGCCACTGTAGATTCGCCTGAAACTGCTCAGGGGTCATGCCTGGGTAGGGGTCCACGCGAGCCTGATAATGCATATCCTAAAAGTGAACTGCTGCTCGGTGAAGAGTGGACAGCTGTGCCATCATGTGAGTGTTCTGGGCCGAAAGTTGTTGGGCCCATACAAGAGTTTGCATGTCTGCTGCTGGTGGTGGTGGTGCCTGCTGCTGCTGCTCATCCTCAACTTGTAACTCCTCAGCTGGGATACAGTTGGCTTCAATGTATGCTTTAGTCATGGGATGTAAGATGCGAACCCTAGGGTTTACATCCACACCCCTAGATCTGCAGAGTGCAGTAATGAGAGAGGGGAAGCCAAGACTGATCCTGGAGTTGGCGCTTCTGCGCCCTACAGAAGATGCAAAATCTGATATCTTCTGAGTGATAACCCGTGAGATATCGATGTCAGCGTCGGTGAGGATGGTGTAGATGAGGTGGGCCATGGGCATAACTACATCAGAAACATGCCCGTTAGGATGGATGTTGGCCAGTATCAGTACTGTCCACATCTGAGCGATGCCCCCCATATGTTTCCGGTAGATCCTAGCAGCTTCATTGTATGCATTCCTCTCGAAGGAATGCCCTGGCAGACAAAGTAACTCTGCCGTCTTTATATCAAGGGGATCATTACCATGGATCCCCACAGCTTGCATCCTCTCGTGGTACTGGCACTCCATGAGATCTCCGTCGTCCTGGATGAGGTGGCCTAAAAATGCGTTGATTGCATCACAATCAAACCTGATTACTCGTCCTCGCATGTAGGACTCCCTCCTAAAATTAACGTCGTGGTCTCCAATGGCGTTTGCATAAAACTCCCTGACTATGTCTGGGTCAAAGTAGTTGTCAGGGCGACTGTGGCGACCCCATCGCCTCCTCTGAATCTCAGCAGTAAACTCCTCATACTCATCCTCTTGAAGGATGACTGGGCGCTCCTTGATGAAGTTGCACCCCTCAATAGCAGTGTAGGCTTCAAAGGACTTGAGGTCCTTGAAGCGGTGAGGGTCAAATTCAGGTTCCTTTTGGGGTGCTTTCCTCTTGGCACCCCCTGTGCCTCTCCTAGATGTACCGACAACATTAACGGTCTTGGTGCGTGCCATCTGTGAAAAACCATTACAAAACAAAATTATTCATGCAAAGTAATTAAATTAAATTATTCATAATTAATGAAATAAATGGCCAATGAATTTCAATAATCAGAATAATCAACTAACCAAACAGTATTGCATAAAAATTTTGATTTTAAAAATTACCAATAATTGTCAACTAATTAAGAACATGCTAAAGTGATCAATTAAAGCAAGTCCTAAACAATTCTAAACAGGCAAAATTGATAATAAAAGTCATGCTAAAAAATCATGTCATCAGTAACATGCAATAAGGCACAATTATTTATGTATGGGCATGCAAAAATATCATGGCAATTAATTAAGCATACATGCACCAACAAAATAATTTATAGAAATTATTAAGCACTTAAAAACTACCACCTAAGCAAACAAAAATACTCACAATCATTTCCTAGCAGCATGCAATGTAAACTAAAGCATTATGAACAATCATTTTTATCCTAAAGGTCCCTAGAATCCTAAGTTTCCTATCCTAAGGGTTTGTGCTCAAATAAAATAAAAATGAAAATTTCAATCGGTTAAAAGTAAAGAAAACTATAAAAACATACCTGGTGTAAGCTCAGAAATATGAAAAGGAAGGCTATAAGAGTGCAAAATGGAAAGCAAAGGGTTAGGAACTTAGATAGAATGAAAGCGAAAGAACAAAGGGAAGTTCAAATGAACTTCCCTCGTTTAAACGGTTCTATTTATAAAATCCCGCGCGCTGCGCTTCACCTCGCGCTACAACGCAGGTGAAGCGCGTGCTTCCTGGAATGTAAAGCGCGCCGCATGCGCTTCACCCTGCGCTACAACGCAAGGTGAAGCACAGAACTCAGAAACCAACTCTTATTATTTTAATTCTGCGCCTTACCTGCGCTACAACGCAGGTACAAAGTTTTATTTTTCTGCTTCTACTACTTCCTACTCCTAATTGTTTTCATGCAGTCCTATTAAATTAATTTCTTCACTTAACAATTTCCTAATTACACAGGTGATGTCTAAAATTAAAAATTAAAGAGAAATTAAGACTTACAATGGCTGGGTTGCCTCCCAGGAAGCGCTTGTTTAACGTCTTTTAGCTCGACGCCTGGTTACTCAAATTTTTTTTGGTGGCCTCAGGTGGAGGATGATCTTTGGCTCCATTCCAGTTCTTCCTTTAAGCTCCCATCCTCCATGCCAGTTCTTGATTCTTCTATCACTGTCACTGTCTTCCTCAGTGTCAGATGTTGATCCTTTCCTTTTCTTAAATTTGAACTCCCATATGGATTCTGGCTGCTATACTCTCATTCTAGGCTTCCTCAGAAATTCGGAACCTGGCAGCTTTGTTTGAGAGTTGAAAATACCATCAGTTTGTTGTAATTTGTGGATGCCTCTATCAATATGAAACACAATACTTTCATCTTTTGAGCTTAGTTCATATTTTCCCCGATCAACATCAACTATCATCTTGGCAGCTTTCATGAAGGGTCTTCCTAAAATTAGGGGGACATCAGTATCCTCCTCTTCTGTCTCTGCAACGTAGAAGTCCACAACATATGAAAACTTGTCCACCTTGATTTGTATATCCTCTATTATTCCATAACGGTGTTGGGTGTTAAACTATCGGCAAACGTACCAAAAGTCAACTGTAGTATAATGATTTTAAAGTAGGAGTGTCGATCCCTCGAGGAACGGTTTCAGTCAAAGTTATAGTTAAACTCAAAAAGCATATATACAAAAGTTTTGGATTGATTCATGTTGGATTTGATTAAACTAAGCTAAGTTTGCATAAAAGTAATGTGAGTAAACAAGAAACTTAAGGAAGATTTCAGTAAAAGAAACTGGGATTGAACTTCATCTATCTCACTCATCTATATTCTGGATAAATAAAAATACATAGCATTTGAAACTATCAATAGCGATGCAACACACAAAAATCATTTATATTGATTCCTTAAGTATAAAATTCATAAGATCAATCCCCTGAATATTGATTCCTCAAGTATTCAACAGATTATCCAACATTACGTTCAAGTGTTATAAGCAATCAATATATCGAAATCTATTCCTAGCATTACGATATATCGAGTATTTTCGTTCAGATCGGATTTTCAGAAATACTTTCCAGTTAGATCTAAAAATCAAATTCAGTAACTCTATTGATCAGATAGAATCAAAGATGAAGAACAGAACGATAATACCAATATTGATCGAAACAAGATTACTATATATAAATATCACCAGAATACGTCTGAGTTCGAGTCGATTACATTCAATCCCAATAAAAGAGATTAGCTACTCATAGTAGCTTTTACAACCAAGAAATCTGAAGAAAAAGGTGAAGGATCGTGCTTCCGCAGCTCCCGTTCTCTTGAACTCTCAGTTTCTATTTTTGGAAAAGTGACGAACTGACGATAACTGCTTCTGAAACTTGTTTTGTGCTGCTGCATTAGTGAATATTCGCTTGAGCCCAAATTTTTAGCTCAAGTGAATGGAATCCTTCATGGTGAAGCAAAGTCCATTCGCTCAAGCGAATTAAGCACCTCAAAAACCGCTTCTCTGGTCCAAATTCGCTTGAGCGAATTGGAACTCGCTCAAACGAATTTTCAGCACTTAAATTCCTCCTTTTCTCCTTACTACTCCAATTCCTCTGCTCCTGGTTAATCCTCTTCAACTTTTATTGCAATTAAACACCAAAAATTGGGATTAAAAGGTTTCAATTAAACCAACACTCGGATATTACTGCTTAACTTAAAAGTTCTAGAATTTGGAGGAAATCAACTAAAGAATTAATGCAATTAACCCATAAGTGCTATGTTTCTATATGAAAATAACCTAATCTTTGGCACTTATCAACTCCGCCCAACCTAGAATCTTGCTTGTCCTCAAGCAAAGTAAGCAGTTATACTCAATTAGACATGCCTTAATTTCTGAAACTGGTTATTTGGAAATCATTTTCATGGTCCTTCAAGAAACAACCTCACATCCAAACTACAGATTTGAATTAAGAACACATGGAAATTCCAGCATCAAATAGGAGGAGGACAATAGTGCAATCAATCACCAAAAGAAACAATTATAACAATGATATGATTTTAATCAAGGAAATTTTCTCTCAAGTCTCACTGGTGAGTGTTTCTCTCTATTTTCACTGAAGTTGCACAAATCAACATTGCTAGTCATTTTCAATTCAATTACAATCACACAATTGACATGGATCTTAAGGTCTTAAAAGGGATGTAATGAGGCTAGGCGTTCAAAAACATTGGTTTTTCAGGTTAATCAAAAGCACACTTTAAGAAAAGAGAGCATAATTACATTTCAATTCAATTTTCATCAACTCTCAATTCTTAACACCTCAATGCACCAATTTTTCATTCACCATCTACTCCTTTTTATTTTCATTGTCTTTTTTTTAGGAGTAGATTGTATAGCCAAACTATTTTTCTTTTATGAACCCATTGTCCTTGTAATGAGACAATGTACCTATGCTCTCCTTCCTTTAATGTGCAAAGGTAGGATAGATTTTTGAATTTAAGGTTAAGGTCAAGGTACATAATCAAAGGAAACTTAAGCTCTAATGGGCTTATCACAAAAAAAGATCATTTTCAGGTAGGCTATTTGGCACTAGGTTATTTACATTCAACAAAACTTGCCTTAATCATTTCCATGTCTCTTATGTGATGTTATCAAAAAGGAAACTCAAGCAATATCAACTGGCTAATTAACAGTGAAATTCTCAGTCTGTTTATGGATTCACACACTCACTGGGTTATTTGTGGCTTATTTCCTTGATTAAATCACCTATTGTTATGATTACTTATTTTGGTTAATTATCATGCACTAATGTCCTAATCCTATTTGATTATGCAATTAACCATATTTTTCCTTTTTTTCTCCTCTGTTCAGTTTGATCAGCTGTTCTAATTTAGGACACTTACTGAATCCTGATTTCTTTTTAACCAATTCCTCAAGAAAATTTTTTCTGTGATTTCCAAAAATTTTTAACTATGTATCTACCAATATTATATTCAAGATACTAAGTAAAAGCAGTGTAAAACAGTTAATCCTAACTTAACAACGTAAAATAACAAACATCTAAACCAAAACAACTAATGCAAATATCACAAAAGCAACTACTATTTAAACACACCAATTCTTACCAAAAAAAAAAAAACACACCAAAACATTGCAGTATTAGAGTTATCTGCCAACACAATCACACAAATAGTACTAAAGTATCAACAAAAGAACAATGAAACCATGTCACAGAGTTTTGAAAGATGGAATAGTAGGGTATGTCTCCAGCTCATCATCTCCAGCAGCTCCACTCCCCCTGGAAAAATTGGACTGTCCCCAGGCCACTGAAGGTCTAAAATTCCTCTAGTGTCATGCCTGGGTAGGGTCCCTTGGGTAAAAGATCCGCTAATATCCTCCAATTCCTTCTGATAATGCCATTCAAGAAGGAGTCATATTCTGCTGTGGTCTTTGTTCTAGCCATGTCTTGTAAAATTGACCAACCAGCAGGTAACAATTAGTGATACCATCATAATAATTAATCAAACAAGGGTTGCATCTCAATTTCATTGCTGACATTACCATTTTATACCATTTATGTAACATTGTGAGCAATGAATTTATACAACATGTACAACATGGTAACACTTAACAAGCAACATGCATTTAACTTTTTGAAGTAACTCAGACAATATGGAAATAAGTTGAGTACATATCAAGTTCAATGCATTGTAGTATCCTATCAGTACATCAACAAATAAGAACATTGCATAGGCACCACAATCTTAACTCATCACCTTTCATGATAGCATCTTACATAATGCACAAATTAACTACCAATTAACTCATAGGGAAAATCAGAATTGACAAGTTAATTAGAGCCTCTTTCATTCAGTCATTTCATCAAACAACACATGTGCATTATGCAAAAAGTTACTTCATAAACACTTCTCATTTGTTTTACCCATTTTTTTCTCTTCACAACAATGTACAAAATCAATTTCATCAACCAATCTATCAAAAACATCTCATTCCTAGGCATCTTAAACAATTTGAGTTCTCTACCCTAGGGTTTGAGAGCAATGAAATTCCAAGAAATTAATCGGTGAAAGTGAGGAGAAAGTTAGGGAAACTTACCTTGAAGAGCAATTGGAAGAGGGAGGAAGAAATTTGGGAGAGAAATTGATGATTTGAGTGAAGAAATTGTATGCCCTAGGAGATGGAGGTTTGTACACAAGAGAGAGAAGTGGTGGGGATTTGAAAATGTGAGAACTTCTCTTTGTTGTTGTCATAAAAAACGTGCAATTAAAATTTTCGCTCAAGCGAATTGGGATTCGCTTGAGCGAATTTCATCCAGAGGCCCCTCTTTTTGATACTTAAATTCGCTTAAGCGAATTCAGTTTCGCTTAAGCCAATTTTGTCCAGAGAACCCATTTTTTTACTCCCATTTTCGCTTAAGCTAATTGAATTCGCTTAAGCGAATTTATCAGTAAAAACTTTTTCTTCCATTTTCTGCAGAATTCGCTTAAGCTAATTGAATTAGCTTAAGCGAATTTTGTCAATTTTTGTTCATCAAATTTGTGACACTTTTCCAAATTTCTTATAATTTTCATTCAATCAATTCTTAATCATTCCTCTCCAATAAACACTAATTCACACATCAACTCTATCCCTATTCCATTCTCTAAGATTCAACAAGGTTTCACAGACTCAAAATCAAAATCAAGAATTCAATCTCAAATTTCAAGATTTGACCAACACAAAGAAATTTTTAGCACTCAACCATCTCAATTTGGCACCAAAACTCTTTCTCATGCATAACATATCAATTTTGCCTTAAAAAACCAAAATATGCATGTTTAGCCCTATTGGAACACTTAAATGCTAAAATTCACTCTTTGACACACAAACACACAATTATTTACAAAATCACATTTAGCACACATAAGTGAAATTTAAAATGCAAAACAGAATTAAACACTGGGTTGCCTCCCAGGAAGCGCTTGTTTAACGTCACAAAGCTTGACGCCTGTTTTCATCATGGTGGTTGAAATTGAAACATTGTGGTGAGCCTTGGTGCTACACCCTTGATCTCTTGTGGCAGCAGACCTTCAATCACCCTTGCCTCATACAGAATTTTGATAGGAACTGACTCTAACCATCTTGGCCTCTTTCTGGAATTAGACCATGCAACTGATATCTTTGGCCTAACTTTTCTTTTCTTTGGCCTCTTGTTATGACATGGATGGGTCTTCTCTTCCTGAAGGTTGGAAGATTCACAGTTGTTTGATCTTAATCCTCTTGCTTCACAAGGGTCTTTGATAGGAAATACACCTGACCACTTTGTCCTCAATCTGACTTTAGGCCTTGAATTTGATTTTCTTGGCCTGATTTTTCTTCTCTCAGTTTTGCTCATGTCAGGGTATTCATGTAATTTTCTCTTGTGAGGCTTGGATGGTTTGACATTTACACACGACCTTTCTTTACCTTCCTTCGGAGGGTTGTCACTATATGGCAGATTCTTCACTACTTCCCCTCCTCTCTCAGTTCTTTGATTACTCTTTTTCTCCTTTTCTTTTTCTCTTTCTCTATTTACATCATTTTCTTTATTCATTTCTGCCTCTTCCTCACAACCACTTAATTTCTTTTCACTCTCATTCTTTTTTCTCTCACTCTCTATTCTCTCTTTTTCACTCTTCTCTATTTCTTTTTCACTCTCTCCTTCTTGCAGCATTTCTTCCTCAGTTTCCAAGTTGTCCTCAATACCTTCCCCTCTTGTTATGCCACTCCTTGTGGTGGTGTCATTGCACTGCTCCATGGGGTTGGTTTGAGTAGTTGCTGAGAATTGTCCTGACTGTTGGTTAGCTGAAGGTTTAGCTAATTGTCCAACTTGAGCCTCAACATTTCTTACTGATTCTTCAACATTTCTTACTGATGCTTTTATATTTTTCTGACATGCCATAGAAACTTGCATAAATGCCTCAAGAGCATCATCCAACTTTGATCTTCCTCGTTGAACTGGAGGGTAATCTCGCTGTTGTTGGAGAGGAGGTGCCATATAAGATGAATCATCATATTGTCTCCACCCAAAACTCTGATTTTGGTAACTTTCCCAACCCTGCGAAAAAATCTTAGGACAATAATTGTTGTTGGGGAAGTCACCAGGATTTGCTAAGTTGGAGAAGTATCCTGGTCTCTGCTACATAGCATAATCTCCAACTGTTCTTCTTGGTGGACATTGCCATTCACCAGCCATGATTGATTCAGGAGTTGGAATAATTGGTTGTGATTGTGGAGTAGAGAAACTTCTTGGTTCTTCTCCTTGAGTTAGAACACTCAAAGCAAGGATTAGCACCAAGTAGCAATTAAAATGAAAACAACTATGAACAAAGAAAACTAATTAAAAAAGTATTTACAATGCTTAATAAGCTAACAAAGAACTTCAAAAGAACACCGTTCCCCGGCAACGGCGCCAAAAATACTTGTTAAACTTTCGACAAGCGTACCAAAAGTCAACTGTAGTATAATAATTTTAAAGTAGGAGTGTGGATTGATAAGTGTAAAATTAGCGTTAATTTCATATAGTTTTTATTACACTTATCAAGGATTAAATAGTAATTTATGCCCCAAAATATCCCTTTTTGTTAATAATTATAATAATTGTATTTATTTGATGTAAATTTGAATATGATGCTATTTTAAATAGAAATCTGTAATTATTTGCAGATTTACAGCAGATTTGGGACAAGAGTAAAAATAGCATCAGAAAGGAGGAGGTTGCAGATTCAAATTCAAATAAATAAAGGATAATCAGAGAATCCTGCAAAGAATTTCTCCAATTCAAATCCAAAGCAGATAAATACAAAAATAATTCGGATAAAGGGATAAAGGGAAAACCAGATAAGATCAAAAAGAGATCAAGAGGTTAGATCCACAAATCAAGGAAAGCTGCAGCGTGTCACACGCTCCACATGCGCTTAGCGCACGAGGAGCGCATGAGCAGATTGGCCAGGCTTCATATGCGCTAAGCGCACATGAAGCGCGTATCCTGATTGATGAAGTCGCGCCCAAAGTGACGTCAATTAATGAAAAAGCAGCCTCTGATTGGACAAGCTTCACACAAGTGACGTCAATTAATGAAAAGGCAACCTTTGATTGGATAAGCTACACAAAAGTGACATCACAGCCTAATCTCTTCAAGGTTTTCCAACTCTATAAATAGAGCCCTTTGTAAAGGTTATAGAGACAACGGTCCTCGGGACCATAAACACTGATACAGAGAGAGAGTAGTATAGGATTGAGAAAGGTGACAAATTTCTCAGTAGTTTGTAATGGCTACCATGAGTAGCTAAGCTCTCTAGTAGGATTTGATGTAGTAGATTCAATCCCCTTGTGTATAAGAATTCTCCTTTCTATTTTATTTATGATTCTATGCTTGTAATTTATCAGTATCTTTATGCTGTGTGTAATGCATCAACTCTGCGCGTGCGCCGGGATGGTAGGCTAGTGCTCTGGATACAAAAAGTGGAACTCCGGCTAGTATCAGAGGTAGGTGAGGATGGAGCTATTCATGAAGCTTATTCTCGGATTGCTAAAGATACTCGGTTTAGTCATATCGTAGTATAAGGATTGTATTCTAACGATTGGAGGTTCAGTGAGTGACACACCCCTCCATAGGTGCCTTATATGAAAGTATGGCTAAATCGATAGCGCTGATTGCAAAATACGGGGAATGTTCGGGGTCGCCAAATGCCACTTTGAATGCCTGTAGAGAATAGCTTTTGGAGTTTATTTATGATGTTATAGGGGAATTTGTGGGTCCGAAGAATTACCAGGCATGCCTTATAATTATTGTAATTAAACAATGCTAAGGTAACTACAAGTACGATCATAAATAAGGGAAAAGGGATCCGAATGCACAAGGGGGGAGATGAAACGAAATCAAATCCTAGTCCTAATTATTATTCATCTCGTGTTATTTGTGTTTATTTCAGTATTTTATTATTCAGTATTAAAACCAACCTTTTTGAAACGTTTTATTGAAAATACAATTGCTTTAACTTTACAAGTTAAAACCGCTCCATGTGGATACGATATCTTACTTTAAAACTACTGGACTACTGGTAAACTTGCCAGGAAACCCATCAAGTTTTTGGCGCCGTTGCCGGGGAGCGGTGTATCAATTTGTAAAGTTTTAGAAAATTGAATTTTCAATTGTTCCAAAACTTTTTCAAAAAATTAAAAAAAATATTTTTCTTTTCCTTTAAATTTTTTTAGTTCTTCGTATTTTAGTTCTTTTATTTTCTTTTTTTAAAATTTCTTTTTGTATTTCTTTCTTAAAAAAATATTAAATATTAAATTTTAATTTTCTTTTATTTTTTTTTCATTTTTTATTTTTTTAAAAAAATGTTATTCGTCTGTTATCTTACCCTATTTCTAGCTTCTCTGTTTATGCTTTTAAGAAGCCAGGTGTTTCCAAAGCAATTAATTTTTTATCCAGAAATCAAGAGGACAACCCGGAAGAAAAGAAGCCAAAGAAGAAGAAGGAGGATAATAACAGACGAACCTCAAGATATGGAAGGAACACAAGCCAGAAGGACTTTGGGGGATTATATCATGCATAAGGGGATATTTCATCATCCAGGACAGGTTCACCCAATTTATACAAAAGCTGTGAAAATAGAAGGAGGACATCTTCAACTTGTTAAAGCTCAACAGTTCACAGGATTGGCTCACGAGGATCCAAATAATCATCTTTTTACATTCCTGAAACTAGTTGAAACTATGGGTTTTGAAGAGAAGGACAAAGAAGCTGCATGCTTACGTTTATTTTCCTTTTCTCTTGCAGGAAAAGCCAAGGATTGGTTAATGTCACACCCCAGCCGAAGTCTGAACAATTGGAACGTGGTAGCAAAAAAATTTACAAGAAGATTTTGTTGCAAGCCATGTTGCATTCAAACTAAGGCACACACTTCTTCATTCAAGCAAGAATCAAAATATTTCTCTCATGCACCAATTCAAGATGATGTTTCACCCCATAAGCAGATCTTTGAAGATGGACTCAGGAGGTTGGAGCAGACATCAGAAGCACTCAATAAGAAGATAGCCAACCTTTCTCAGCCACTGTAAACAGTTCACGCTTATCCTATCCAGTCATCACAATTAATTTGTGACTTTTGCGGAGGTAATCATCTCAACGGTGAATGCTCTTTTCCAGACATTCAAGAAGAGGAAGCTGAAAAAGAGGAAACTGAAGAAGCACAAGAAGAGGAAGCTGAAGAAAGAGAAGAAGTTGATAAAGAGGAGGAAGAAGAAGAAGAATGTGAAGCAGAAAAAGAAGAGTTCACACATTCAAACAAAGACTATTTTCAGCTATATTGTGAAAGAGAAGGACTATCAGTTGACCTCGTGCTAGAAGAAATACAAAATATATATTGGAAGTTTTCAACAAATGCACCACTCAACTCTGAAGAGTAGTGCAATGATATCAACGATAATCTGGCTGAAGAAAAGGAAGAAAAAGAAGGTGCAGTAGAGGTAGAAGAGGAAGAAGGAGAGGATGAAACACAAAAGATGGTGCTTGAAGAAGAATCTGACTGTGAAAGGGAAAAAGAGAAAGGTGAACCTGAAACAGAGGAAAAAGGTGAACAGAGGGATGACAAATCAAAGCCCGAGGAAGGAAGGGAAGATATATCAAGACCAAAGACCGTGCCTTATCCAACCAGTCCTGTAAAGGAAGATCAAGAAAGGTATGGTACAAGTAATGGTCCTTCCAGACCTCCCAAAAGAAAGGCATGGAAGCACACTGACCAGAACAAGGCAAAGAGAAGGAAAGTCATGCTAAAATCAAACTCAGAGCCTAGAGCCAGATTGAAGATCAAGTGGTCAGAAGTGTTTCATATCAAGGACCCCTGCAAGGCAAAGAATTTGAGAGCAACCAATGGTGAATCATCAAGGCTTCAAGAGAAAAAGACTCATGCACCTGAGAGCAAGAAAATAAAAAAGAAGAGTCAAGCCAAGGGAGTCAGAGGCATGGTCTAATTCCAGAAAGAAGCCCAAATGCTTAAAGAAATTTCACACTACAGGTTGCTCCAAGGCAATGTTATGGGGAGGCTTATGTGCCAAAGAAAGGAAGGGTACAGCTCACAAGCTTACCAAAAGATTTCAGTATCAGCCACCCTAACAAAGCAGGCGTCGAGCTATAAGACGTTAAACAAGCGCTTCCTGGGAGGCAACCCAGAGATTTTTAAGTTTTTAGTTTGTTTTCTTTTGTTTTTTTAGTAATTAGGATCTTTCATTTTTTTTAGGATTTAGGAAATTTTCAAAATTAATTGGAATAAGTTTGTGGAAAACAAAATATTTAAAAAAAAACAATAGGGAGTAGCAGAAAACGTGACTGCAAATTGCAAATTCTCATTCTGCTTTCTGCGCTTCAATTGAGCTAAGCGCAGGAGAAGCGCACAATTACAATTTTAGTCACTGTTTTCAGCGCAGGTGAAGCGTAGCAGTACAAAATTTTAAAAAATCTTCTATTTTCTCATGTACTGTTTCTCTGCTTCCTAAGCTTTCTTTTCTCTTTTTCCACTAACAAACTTCAATCAATTTTGAAACTTTCAAATTTCATGCATTTTTTTATTATTTATTTTTTTTTACCAATTAAAATCTTCATCTATTCTACTTTCATGATTTACACTTTAGGATAGCAACTTTAAGATTATGAATATTATTATCTGCTATCCTTAATGTGTTTTTGGCTGAAGAACAATGTGCTTAATTGGAATACTCTTTGTTTTGTGAGTTATTAAATTGGAAAGTGTTATGCTCTATCTTTTTTAAAAATTTTAAACTCTCACTTTCTATGGATTGATTGAATACTTGCAAAATAAATGAGTATATGTTGTTTTTAGGAAGGCATTACCAAGTGCAGTAAATTTTTTTTGTTGAAAATAATTCTTTATGCATGCAATTGGTTAATAATAGGCTTCCATGTTCTTCATGAATTGGTATTTGCAATAAGGCATCATTAAAATAAATATGTTTAGCAACTAATTGTTGTTATTTGACTTTTCAGATGCCTAGGAATAAATTGCTAGTCTTTCTCGTGGCTTTAGCTCACGAGGAGAAGACATGGGGAAAAGGATCAGAAAATATGATCCCATGAGATTCCCGAGTGCATAGGCTGCTGCAAGACCCATACTCAGGCATGTTGTTGGAATAATTCTGGATATTCTAGCATTGGCCTGGGGACAGGCCTATTCTTCCAGGAGGGAGGTGAAGCAGCAGCAACTAGAAAATATGACAAGGACCTACAGGATACAGAGGATGAAGATTAACATTGGTGTTTTTCTTTCTTTTCTTTCTTTTATTTTCTATTTTCTTAATTTTTAGGACCCCTCATTAGGAATTTTTTATTTTTTTTTAGGATTTTTAAAATTTTTAGGACTTAGGATTTAAGAAATAAAAATAAAGGAAATTTTTTGAAAAATCTCTGAAATTAGGCAGTTTAACTAACCAGATTAGAAAGAAAAAAGGTCTTGTGATTAATCTCACAATCAATTAAGATTAGAATGCTTCACATGAGAATCAATCAGGGTAGTTAATTAAAACCAATAAATATTTTTCAAGGAATTTAGCCAAGTAACCGGTGAGTTGAGAGCCCAAACAGTAAATTGAGAGTTTTTCACCACTGTCTGTCAATTTTTATTGGTTGAGTTTTTGGATCTTTTGCTATTTTTGGAAAATATGGAAATGACAAAGGCAAAATTTTGTTTTCAATATATCTGCCCAGAGCCAAAAAGCCAACCTTGGTACAATTTTTCCAATTTTTTAATACTCATTTTGAGCCTTAATTAATTATTCTTGTTCACCCAAGCCAAAATAAATATATATATCCTGTCCCTCACACATTTGGGATAGAGAGCAAGGTGGCAAGTAGAAAAATAATGGGAAGAAAAGGTTGCAATTCCAAGGAGCAGGTACAGAAAAACAAAAAGAAAAAGAAGATCACTCCTCCTAAAATCAAAAGGAAAAAGTGAATAAATTGAATAAGTTGGGGAGTGCATCTTCAAACAAGGAAAGAGGCCTGCAAAGAAAAGAAATAAATCAAGGAAAAAATGGTAGAAGGAGAGAAAATCAAAAGCAACATCCAAAGATGCTCTCTATTCTAGATGTTTATTGTTTATCCCAGAAAAACCATAATTTCTTGATAACCCAGCCTCATTACAACCTTGAAAAGACCTTTTGATCCATATCAACCATGAATAAGCTTTAGAATTAGAAACGACTATCAATTTTAGTTGTTCAGCTGTGGTGAAAATATTGAGGGAAACAGTACCCGTGAGCATGAGTGAAGTTCCTTGATATTTATTTATTGCTTTAATTACTACTCATGAGAAAATTCAAATTGATATTTGTATTCTAATTCTGGTTGAGCCATGGTAATATCACTTGGTCTCGATTTTTCCTAAAATGAAAAGTGACTTCTGCCTAAATAAAAGAGATAACAATTTTTTTTTTCTTGTAGTTGTTTTTTTTTTGAATTTTTATCAAGGGTGTTTTGAACTTTTGACTGCAAGGGTGTCTTGCTTGAGGACAAGCAAGAAATTAAGTTGGGGAGTATTTGATAAGTGTAAAATTAGCGTTAATTTCATATAGTTTTTATTATACTTATCAAGGATTAAGTAGTAATTTATGCCCCAAAATATCCCTTTTTGTTAATAATTATAATGATTATATTTATTTGATGTAAATTTGAATATGATGCTATTTTAAATAGAAATATGTGATTTTATGCAGATTTACAGCAGATTTGGGACAAGAGTAAAAATAGCATCAGAAAGGAGGAGGTTACAGATTCAAATTCAAATAAATAAAGGATAATCAGAGAATCCTACAATGAATCTCTCCAATTCAAATCCAAAGCAGATAAATACAAAAATAATTCGGATAAAGGGATAAAGGGAAAACCAGATAAGATCAGAAAGAGATCAAGGGATTAGATCCACAAATCAAGGAAAGCTGCAGAGTGTCACACGCTCCACATGCACTTAGCGCACGAGGAGCGCATGAGCAGATTGGCCAGGTAAGCGCACATGAAGCGCGTATCCTGATTGATGAAGCCGCGCGCAAAGTGACGTCAATTAATGAAAAAGCAGCCTCTGATTGGACAAGCTTCACACAAGTGACGTCAATTAATGAAAAGGCAGCCTCTGATTGGATAAGCTACACACAAGTGACATCACAGCCTAATCTCTTCACGGTTTTCCAAGTCTATAAATAGAGCCCTTTGCAAAGGTCATAGAGATAACGGTCCTCGGGACCATAAACACTGATACAGAGAGAGAGTAGTATAGGATTGAGAAAGGTGACAGATTTCTCAGTAGTTTGTAATGGCTACCATGAGTAGCTAAGCTCTCTAGTAAGATTTGATGTAGTAGATTCAATCCCCTTGTGTATAAGAATTCTCCTTTCTATTTTATTTATGATTCTATGCTTGTAATTTATTAGTATCTTTATGCTGTGTGTAATGCATCAACTCCGCGCGTGCGCCGGGATTGTAGGCTAGTGCTCTGGATACAAAAAGTGGAACTCCGGCTAGTATCAGAGGTAGGTGAGCATGGAGCTGTTCATGAAGCTTATTCTCGGATTGCTAAAGATACTCGGTTTAGTCATATCGTAGTATAAGGATTGTATTCTAACGATTGGAGGTTCAGTGAGTGACACACCCCTCCATAGGTGCCTTATATGAAAGTATGGCTAAATCGATAGCGCTGATTGCAAAATACGGGGAATGTTCGGGGTCGCCAAATGCCACTTTGAATGCCTGTAGAGAATAGCTTTTGGCCTTTATTTATGATGTTATAGGGGAATTTGCGGGTCCGAAGAATTACCAGGCATGCCTTATAATTATTGTAATTAAACAATGCTAAGGTAACTACAAGTACGATCATAAATAAGGGAAAAGGGATCCGAATGCACAATGGGGGAGATGAAACGAAATCAAATCCCAGTCCTAATTATTATTCATCTCGTGTTATTTGTGTTTATTTCAGTATTTTATTATTCAGTATTAAAACCAACCTTTTTTGAAACGTTTTATGAAAATACAATTGCTTTAACTTTACAAGTTAAAACCGCTCCCTGTGGATATGATATCTTACTTACTCTAAAACGACTGGACTATTGGTAAACTTGCCAGGAAACCCATCATCGATCCCTCGAGGAACGGTTTCAGTCAAAGTTATAGTTAAACTCAAAAAGCATATATACAAAAGTTTTGGATTGATTCATGTTGGATTTGATTAAACTAAGCTAAGTTTGCATAAAAGTAATGTGAGTAAACAAGAAACTTAAGGAAGATTTCAGTAAAAGAAACTGGGATTGAACTTCATCTATCTCACTCATCTGTATTCTGGATAAATATAAATACATAGAATTTGAAACTATCACTAGTGATGCAACACACAAAAATCATTTATATTGATTCCTCAAGTATAAAATTCATAAGATCAATCCCCTGAATATTGATTCCTCAAGTATTCAACAGATTATCCAGCATTACGTTCAAGTGTTATAAGCAATCAATATATCGAAATCTATTCCTAGCATTACGATATATTGAGTATTTTCGTTCAGATCGGATTTTCAGAAATACTTTCCAGTTAGATCTAAAAATCAAATTCAGTAACTCTATTGATCAGATAGAATCAAAGATGAAGAACAGAACGATAATACCAATATTGATCGAAACAAGATTACTATATATAAATATCACCAGAATACGTCTGAGTTTGAGTCGATTACATTCAATCCCAATAAAAGAGATTAGCTACTCATAGTAGCTTTTACAACCAAGAAATCTGAAGAAAAAGGTGAAGGATCGTGCTTCCGCAGCTCCCGTTCTCTTGAACTCTCAGTTTCTATTTTTGGAAAAGTGACGAACTGACGATAACTGCTTCTGAAACTTGTTTTGTGCTGTTGCATTAGTGAATATTCGCTTGAGCCAAAATTTTTAGCTCAAGCGAATGGAATCCTTCATGGTGAAGCAAAGTTCATTCGCTCAAGCGAATGAAATTCGCTTGAGCGAATTAAGCACCTAAAAAACCCCTTCTTTGGTCCAAATTCGCTTGAGCGAATTGGAACTCGCTCAAGCGAATTTTCAGCACTTAAATTCCTCCTTTTCTCCTTACTACTCCAATTCCTCTGCTCCTGTTTAATCCTCTTCAACTTTACCTGCAATTAAACACCAAAAATTGGGATTAAAAGGTTTTAATTAAACCAACACTCGGATATTACTGCTTAACTTAAAAGTTCTAGAATTTGGAGGAAATCAACTAAAGAATTATTGCAATTAACCCATAAGTGCCATGTTTCTATATGAAAATAATCTAATATTTGGCACTTATCATTGGGTGGATTTATTTGCAAGAAGTAACTTTACCTTTGTAGGCTTGACCTTCACATTACCCAGCTTGTTAAAATACGATAGCGGCATCAAATTGATGCTCGCTCCAAGATCCAATAAAGCATGAGTAGGTGGTAAATTACTAACAGAGATAGGTATAGTAAACTTACCTGGGTCAAGTGACTTACTTGTGATGTAGACCTCTTCTTTATGATCTTCTTCTTCTTCCTCTTGTACTGCTTCTTCTTCATCTTGATGAACAATTTCTTTGGATAATTCTTCCTGGGGCAGTTGCTCTTCAAAGATGATTTCCTCCTCCTCATCAAGTTCCTTCTTCTCTGACTTGTTGCCATCAGTAACAACTAAGTTGGATTGTTCCTTTGGGTTGGTTTGGGTTACAGCTGAGAAGTGATGTTGCCTGTGCTCTGTCATTTCATTTGCTAGCTGATCACTTGATTCTCCAAAGTCTTGATTGACGCCTATGTATTCTTCTTGAATCCATTGAATCCTTGTACGAGATCATCAATCTTCCCTTCCAAACTACTTAATTTGTCATAGGTTGAAGGTTACTGTTGATAAGGTGTTTGTCTAGATCCCCCATTCTGACCCCAACCAGAGTTGGTTTGGTTGTTCCTCCATCCTTGTGAGTACTGGTTATTGTTATTGGAGAAATTACCTTGCTTCCCTTGGTTTCCCATGAAATTGACTTGCTCTGATTGTATCCCTTGATTAGCACATTGACCATTTGGATGATCACCTCCACAAAAATCGCAAATCAATGGTTGGGTTTGGATAGGTTGTGAGTAGACAACTTTTAGTTGTTGAGGAATGTCTTCAACGTCTCAATGAGTGCTTCTATTTGTCGTTTAATGAGCTTGTTCTCGGCCAAGAGAGCATCACTTTGATTGAGTTCCAGCACCCCTTTCTTTGGTAATTGAGCAGGTTGTCTTCCACACTGAGCTTGTTGATCGTTTTGTGCAAAATTATCAATGATAGCTATTTCTCGATCAGCATCTACAGATAAGATAGTTCTTCCCGCTGCAACATCTATGAATGACCTTGAATCTGATCGGAGTCCCTTGCAGAATATGTTGAGTTGGGCTATATCGTCATAGCCATGATTGGGATATTTGCGCAGCAAAGACTTGTATCTCTCCCATGCTTCACATAATGGCTCATCTATCCCTTGTCTGAATGTAGAAATATCTGTTTTGGCTTGAATATGCTTCCCTGGTGGGAAGAATCTTGTCAAAAATTTATCCTCAACCACACCCCAACTGGTTAGACTTTGATTTGGATGTGATTGCAGCCATTCCTTAGCTTTACCTATCAAAGAGAAAGGAAACAAGCGTAAGTAAACAGATTCTAGATTACCTTCCTCGAAACCCATAGTGCCAACCAATTCATAAAAGTTAGAGAGATGAGTATTTGGATCCTCGTGATCCAATCCAGCAAACTGGTGTGCACTAATGATGTTGAGGTGAGCAGTTTTCAACTCTAAAGCTCTTGCAGTTATAGGTAACACAATGCTTGAGAAGTGACGTGGTCCTTGATGAGTGACATAATCTCCTAGAGTCCTCTTAGGAGTTTCCTCAGCCATGTTTTTGGGTTCTTCTACAATTATCCTTCTTCTCCTTCTCCTGTTTCTTCCTCTGTTCCTCCTAGATGTCCTCTCTATTTCCGGGTCGAATTGTAATTGATTGGGGGACACATGGCCTCTCAAAAACATAAACAAGAAACTTTGAAAAAGGTAAGTGTGGAAGAAAAATTAATAATAATAGAAAAACTATAAATTTCCTAAATAATAAAAATTCCTAAAAGTAATAAGAATAATAAATAAAAGAAATCCTAAGATAAATATCCTTGATAACTAGACCTGCCAAGGTCTACACGAATTGGAAACCGTTCCCCGGCAATAGCGCCAAAAATACTTGATGGAACGGTCAATTCGCGTATATTTGTGATCTATTTATCAAGTGAGAATGACGGATTTATGAGAATAATTATGCGGAAAATAGAAATTGCGGAATAATATATAAAAACAATAGAAAAGGAAGAGTTGAGAGCACTATACTTGGATTAGAATTGAACTTCGTATCATCGCACTCTTCGTGTATGTAAAAACTATTTATTATTTATGACTATATTCTTGTAATGGCTTTGCCAAACTGAATGGATAAAACCCCGAGTTACCAGCAGCCTACCCTCAAAGATAATCCATGCGGGCTCTCCCAAGCAACAAATTACCCTCGGCTCATTAAGCTCGTAATTAATTATTATTTCGTTCATTTGAATCGTCCATTAATTGTACTTCCCTATAAACGCTCTTCATTCAAGGGCTGTCACTATCCCCTTAATCACAAGACCCCGTTTATCCCTCATATACAATTAACTTTTAATTATGTTACTATCGATAACCATACCTTCCTATAGACGCTCTTCATTCGGGGGCTGTCATTACCCCGTCAATCCCGAGACTCCGAATATATTTCAATATGACTACCGAGTACCCTTACACAATCAGAGTTTGAGTTCCCTATGTCTAGGCTCCCTCATCCTCAGTCCTAACCGGAAGTCTCTACCACATTATGTCACAGACACTAGCCTATAACTCCGGCGCACGCGCGGAAGTTAGGAATTAAGCACAAAATAAGGATACCGAAATTACAAAATAGGGAATCATAAATAATAAAATAGAGTTTACATGCACTTGGGGATAGAATCAACTACATTCAATCCTACTGAAGAGTTAGCTACTCATGGTAGCCACTGTAGATACGCCTGAAACTGCTCAGGGGTCATGCTTGGGTAGGGGTCCGCGTGAGCCTGATAATGCATATCCTGAAAGTGAACTGCTGCTCGGTGAAGAGTGGACAACTGTGCCATCATGTGAGTGTTCTGGGCCGAAAGTTGCTGGGCTCAGACAGGAGTTTGCATGTCTGCTGCTGCTGCTGCTGCTGGTGGTGGTGGTGCCTGTTGCTGCTGCTCATCCTCAACCTGTAACTCCTCAGTTGGGATACAGTTGGCTTCAATGTATGCTCTAGTCATGGGATGTAAGATGCGAACCCTGGGGTTTACATCCACACCCCTAGACCTGCAGAGTGCGGTAATGAGAGAGAGGAAGCCAAGACTGATCCTGGAGTTGGCGCTTCTGCGCCCTACAAAAGATGCAAAATCTGATATCTTCTAGGTGATAACCTGTGAGATATCGATGTCAGCATCGATGAGGATGGTGTAGATGAGGTGGGCCATGGGCATACTACATCAGAAACATGCCGGTAGGATGGATGTTGGCCAGTATCAGTATTGTCCACATCTGAGCGATGCCCCTCATATGTTTCCGGTAGATCCTAGCAGCTTCATTGTATGCATTCCTCTCGAAGGAATGCCCTGGCAGACAAAGTAACTCTGAGACTTAAATTAATTTTGAGACTCAACACTTCTTGGTTTACTCGTCCATTTGTATGTGAAACTCCTGGGGCTCAACAAGAAAATCTTGATATTTGGCTTGAAATCTTTCATTGTCAAGCTATTTGTTCTAGCACTCAGAAAGATATAAAGTTTATGGTTATCAGCTGAATCTAGTGGCTCGTCAATTTGGGTTTTGTCAATTTCCACCTTATCATATGTATAAAGAATCGAAAGAAATCAGTCTTTCGAATGCTCATCCAGATCGGTTCAAATTCTCCTGAAACACTTCAACATATCCAAGAAATTGGATTTTTCATTGTTCAAGTTTAAAAAATTAAATAAATATTATTAAATGCTGAAAAATTCAATTATTAATAACTGAGAATTTATATAATTTAAATTATATATATAATTTGTTAAAGGAAATGTATACATTAATTGCTACCTCAAAAATAGGATTTGTGGAGCTACTGACAAGGATTTCCTATGGTCGAGTCACTCTGCAGCTCGAACGAATGTGAGAGGCATGAAGTTCTCGAGCGAAAGCGAGAGGTCAAATAAGAGCCTCTCCTTACGTCGAGTAGCTTTCGGCAGCTCGAGCTAATTCATACCCAGCAAGAAGGGGAGCTTAGGGCAGTTACACCTTGTCCATCAACCTGAACTCAACTCAAACTCTGAACTCGGAACTCCCTTCTCTATCTCACTTCTCTATTTCAGTTGCTTTTTCTTCTCTTCGCGAGACTATTTCCGAACTTCATTCTTCATTCATTCTTATTCTTAGTATCGTTCGTGAGCCATTAGTCCGATGGGAAATAAAGAGAAAGAAAATAACAAATGTGATAATTAATTAATGTGCTAAGAGAAAAAGAGAGAAAAAAAAACGAGACTTATAATAGAGTGTAAAAATTTTGAATATAAAAACTCTTCAAGAAAAAGCTTGGGGGGAGACAACAAGCTTCGGACTGTGCATCAGAAATATGTCAAAATAACAATAAAAGAAAAAAAACAATGATTATTCTTGAAAGTTGATGATTGCTGGCTTTCATGATATTTTTTTTTTCTAAATTTTACGCTTGTTTTTTCTTTTTTTCTTTTTTTTTTTTCAAATTCAATCCGCGTACGATGTGATTCTTACCTTTCTTATGATGTATATATTTTAATTATTTTTAATTTGATTGTTGGCGTTTTGAACGGTACAAGAGCCTCAGTCAACCAACATGGAATAGAGGTTAAACTCAAGTTGCATAGGAGAGATTCAGTCCCTAAATGTATTATCTGTATAATTAGTGGCTAACACAATCATGTGTTTCATACATTCTATCCTTCTTTTATTGTCTTCTTTCATTTGAATCCGATACGTGTTAAGTACAGGTTGAGAAACTACAACGCAGGATGTTGACACTAATCTTGTTTTTTCATTGAGAGTTTCAATGATAGTAACACACTCAACCCTCCAATTTGTACCGTGAAAACGAAAGTATGCAGAATGATTCATATCGATTGAACCTAGTACAAAAGCAGGTAGATGATAAATCCACTAAGGAGGTCTCAATAAAATGAATCCTCATCCACTATATATGCATCCCAATCAATATTTGATTAATTAGCTAATGGTATATATGCAGTACAAATGTATGGCATTAATCTTGAACCCATAAATTCTAAGCAAGTATAGCGTGATTCATGTTAACAAACATTATAAAAAAAATGGTAATTTAATTAAATATTGACAAGATAAAAAAATTCTATACAATGCATCCTTATATGAAGTGAAGGCCCCATTTCGTCCCTCTATTAATCCCCCCTTATCTCTATAAGAAAATAAAATAAAACGAGTTATGAGCAAAATGATCATTCATGGACATGAAAATATATGCCCCTCTATTTGACCAGCTCATCATGTAACTATTCTCATTTTTAGCATTTTTTCCTTTGGCTGTATCCATGTATTATTACTGTTTTGGATGTTTGAACTCGTGAATCAAGTACATAAAAGTGATTAATGCAACGTTATAGGTCTCCATAGCCGTGAGGAGAGGGGGTTAGCATTGATTTCAAGATTTAGTGAAAAAAAATATTAAAGAATGGGGCAACAAACAAAGCTGGAAAGCAATAGTTTTGTCCTCGTTCACAAAGTTCCTATTCTCCTGTAGATTCCCTATCCCAGTTGAGTTACCGTGTATTTTGGTTGGGTCTCAGAGAATTGTTTTTACTTTATCCTCTACCTTTTCCAAACATAATCTAAACATAAACACTAGTTTAAGAGGATAAACAATAATTTTACCCAAAAAATAAAAAAAATGGTTTAAAATGAAAAACTAGTTCAAAACTAAATATTAAGATGAAAATTGAAAGATGATAAAGTAAGTTGGTTGAATTAAAAGTAATTAGTAAAATTAGTTGTTTAGGTAAAATGATAAATAAAGACATCATTAATTACTGGATTAGAACTTGAAATTTTGTAATTATATATTTTTAAATAATTATAAATTTATATATTTTCATTTATTTCAAATTATTTATCATTTTAAAAATTAGGATGATTTTTTAAAATTTTTATTCTCATTTATTAATATTTTTATTAAATAAAATAGATAATTCAAATGAATTTGTATTATTATTTTGATGACTACTATAAAGAGATAGAATTTCATGTTTTAAATCTTATTCAAGATCAAGAGATAGTGATCTATTACTTTCTAAAACAACAAAATATTGGACATTGATTTATTAATTATTCTTTTGTTATTGGTGATGTGTTTTCCAACAAACAATATATTAAAATTTAATTAAATAAACTTTTTTTTTTAAAGTAAAAAAATATATTTTTAAATTTTTATAAATAAAATTTTAAATAGCATTTCTATAAAAAAATTATTTATTTAATAAATTTAAATTTCTATAAATAAAAAACCAATATTTTATTTAAAAATTAAAATTATGAAAATAGAGAGAATTAGGTTTATAAAACAAAATAGGAAAGGGATTATAAAAAAATTTAAAGACAAAAAATTTCAGCTACATATATGCTGAAATTTTGGAATACTATTTGGAGTAGTGGTTCAAGACGGCTAATATTTATTAAAAAAAAACTACTTTACCAGCAAATTTGAAATTTTTAAACAAGTGTTTTAGCTAATAATTTTAACTTACAACTAATTCAACGGACAAACACACTCTTAAAAAATATTTGTGGCTTCTAAATTGCACCAAAGGTCATTTGAGAAATTTTCTTGCAAATGGAAAACAAACTTTCAAAAGTAAGAAATGACAATTGAATTCAGACTTATTGAAAAAACAATTATTTGTAATGGGTTTGAATTTTATCCATCAATTTCTATTTACACATAAGTAGTTTCCCATAAAAATTGTGAATACTTATCCTACCTTATACTCACATAATTTATTATATTTTACAGTAAATATTTGAAATATTTTTAATTGAATTAGATTTTATATATTAATCAATATTATTTATTTTGTTAGTTTTTCATAATTAATTTTAGTAGTAAAATAGTATTTTAATTTTATCAATTTTTAAAATAAAAAAAATATTTTAAAGGTAAAATATACTAGATTATGATCCGCTATGATATTGTTAAGGTACTAAAAAAAAATTAAGTGTATTGAATATATTAACAATATAGCTAATATTGTGATGTGTTGAACAAAACTTTGTATGTATTTAAAGAAAAATATATATTGAGTTATTATAAACCAATAGTTTGATAATATAAGTACGTAGAAGATGACATTGGCAATCTACATATTTTTGTTATCTTATATATTGTGCTATATACTTAACTAAAATATGGATAATAAATTCAATATGTAAGAATATAAGTTTCCATTTATTACGTGTATTTTTTGTTTGAATCACATGTATCCTATACAAGAAGCAATTTGGTAGGACTAGCTTTTTCAGTAATAATTTTTTGGCTTAAATACATTTTTTATCCCCTATACTTTTATAAATGGGTGATTTTGGTCCCCCTAGTTTTAATTACTTAATTTTGGTCCCTATACTTTTGTGAATGGGTGATTTTGGTCCCCCTAGTTTTATTTGCTCAATTTTGGTCTCTCTTCTTTAAAAATTAAACAAATCTAATCCTACTGTTAGCCTCCCATTAAATATTTAGCAGAGTTTGCTGACATGGATTTAATTTTATGACGTGTAAACTATCACATGACAAAGATTATTATTTAATTTTATTTCTTATTTTTTTAACGAAAAATCAGAAAATAAAATCAGATTCTACATAATTTAATACAATAAGAAAATAAATCAAAAAACAAAATCCCACTACTACACTCCAATTTTCTCAAAAAAATAAAGCAAATACAAGTCACAAAACTAAAACAATTGCAGGTCTGCTTCAAGCTATCAACCAAGCGAACTGAAATCTCATTCGGGCATGAAATAAAATTTAAAATGAAATCGAAAGCGAACTGAAATCTGTAAGATCTGATTTTTCGTTTAAAAAATTAAGAGATAAAATTAAATAATAATCTTTGTTATGTGATAGTTTACACGTCACAAACTTAAATTCATGTCAACAAACTCTGCTAAATATTTAATGGGAGGCTAACGATAGGATTAGATTTGTTCAATTTTAAGAAGATGGACTAAAATTGAGCAATTAAAACTAGAGGGACTAAAATCACTTATTTACAAAAGCATAGGACCAAAATTGAGCAATTAAAACTAGGGGGACCAAAATCACCCATTTACAAAATAATAGGGACCAAAAATGTATTTAAGCCTAATTTTTTTTCAATTTTCATTCACAAGATTCGAACCAAAAACATGATTTAATTAACGGGAATAAAGCATCTACAGTTTTAACCGAACACCGTTGGTCGAACTTCAACCAACCCCCCGTTGCCCATTGATTATGTGTATAGACATTAAAATTGTTAGCCACATAAGTGAGTCTTTTTTCTTAAATACAAAAATGGTTATAAATCCTCAATTTGCTAGCTAAACTCTATTTATTGTCATCCTATTGTCTCCATTCTCATTTATTAAAGTCATTTCAGTAATTATACATTTAAAAACAATTTTAATTAAAATTAATTATCTGAATAGCATGTATTTAATTTAAGGCAAGGGTACTAAAATATAAATACTTTATTTTAAATTCATTTTAATTAAAACTACTTTTCGAGGTAAAGGTATTCAATATAAAATTACTTTATTTTAAACTCCCTTTTAATTAATATTAATTTTATAGAATTATGTTTATCGAAAATCAAATTTACAAACATTTAAATAAACAAATGCTTAAACAAAACTCAAAATGAGCATTCAAAGTTAAAGTAAAATACCAGCCGCCACTTTAATACCAAAAAGGTAGGAAAAAAGAAAAGCCTGCGCATAATATATAGATTCAAAATTTCTTGATTCAATCTCTAAAGTAGTCGGAAAAAGGTCAGTGCCACACATCACGTGATGCTCTTTCAAGTATATCCTATCCTATATACTCTTTTTAAGATCATTCGATAATTGTGACTTGTAAAAGAGATTATGGGATGACATAACACGAATGACAATACCTTATAATTGCTTAATGGAAATTAAGTAGGTATCATTTGAACTAACCACTTGTTAGTAATTAATTAAATTTATTTTTAACCATTCATTCATGTTATATGATTAATAGTAACTTTTCTTATGAAAATATGATTTCACTTAATACACGTTACTTCATCAATAGGTCGTAGATTTAGGTAATACGTACGTGTCTAATTCTCTTTAAGTAAAATCTTGAGCTAAAAACTTGAGTATGAAAAAGAAATCACTAAAAGAATGAGCCCCACTATAATATAGATATGTCCAACTTAAATAAGATTGTCTCTCATAAAGATACATGTGATTTATAATAAAATACTTTTATATATAAGGAATAAATAAAATAAGAATGTAATAACTGCTTGTAAGGAAAAAAATAAACAATTCTAGTACCTCCATTTTAAAATGATTTCTTTTACATATTATAATACTACAAGACGCATTTCAAATGGTAGAAGAGGAGTGAAGTTAGTAAAGGAGTTATGACTCACAAATTTTATTATATTTTAAATAATAAAATAAACTAAAAAATTGTGCATATATATATAGCAAGCCTTAGCACAACCTTCCCTCCTAAGTCTTCACTTAAAAGAATATCTTTCATTTTCCCTTTAGAAAGCTCAATTTCCCATAGGCATCTCCATCTTCAACATACAAATAGAGAAATCATCCCTCACATAGAGTGAGTCACATGAAATGGCCACAAAAAAGTTCTCATTGATTTGTGTGGATGAAGACTACTTAGACATGGAACTAAATCCTTTCCCCATCTTTTCTTATTCCATTGATTCTCCACCACCAAAACAGAACATAGAGTTTGAGTTCCAGAAAGAGAAAAAGTCCACAAATTTCTCTTCTGATGAACTCTTTAACAAAGAGAAACCCCTTCCTTCTTGCTTGCAAATGCCTCATCAAAAGCTTCTCCAAAATGGCATCAGTGTAAGATCACTCTCATCATTGGAAGATAGTAGCTTACCCTACTACACAACCCTTAAGTTGCATTCAACAAATGCCAACAACATTCCTTTGGAATCCCGTAAAATCTCTCGTTCAGAATCATCACGAAGGTTTAGTTGTTCCTTTGATGCAAACCCACCTAAATATTTATTTCAATGGTCCACAAAATTGGATGCATTGGGAGGTGATCTTCCAAAGGACCATTGTTCCAAGAAGCTGAAATTGACTAAGCAATTATGGCTCAGTCAAAGGTTCAAGGCTTCACGAGATTACATAAAATCTCTGTTTACCAAACCTGGTTGCTCAGATAAGTCCAATGTCATTGCTGCTAGGAAAATAGGAACAGTGGATAAACCAAAACCAAAATGCAAGGACTGTCAGAACAAGTACGTGAAGGATGCTACTAAGAAAAAACTATTTGAGAATTTTTATGAGAAGCACAGAAGATCATGTGTTGTCACTAAAACTATTACTAGTGAGATGCTTGAGAATGGTTTCATTAACCACACCAGGAAGTCTTTCTCTGGGGTGATTCAACGACATTGTGCTTCAAAGGCTACATCTTTATCCACCTCTTCATCTGGGTCCTCTTCTTTATCTTCATCTTTTTCATTCAGTTCATCTGGGACCCATGATTCACAAGGGTTCAAGAGGAGTATTGGTGTAAATTCTGAGCTGGAAAATTCAATTGAGGCAGCCATCGCCCATTGTAAACAATCACAGCTGTGGAATGGTTCAAACAAAGCTCCAAATGGTGACAAGGTTTCTTCAGAATTAACAGCAGTTTGTGGAAATTAAGAAAAGGGTAACACTTGGGTGAATCCAAGGAGGAGAGAGGAAAAAAAGACCCTGTTAAAAAGAATGAATTTTTTTATTTAAAAAGTAATTGTAATTTAAGTTAATTTAGTGCTTTAATTAACAGCTTGAATTTTATAATATTACTTAATTTGTTCAAATTCCTTTCTCCCTTGCACATGTTGGATACTGACTAAAATTGAATCTATTAGCACTCAGCAGTAGGATTCTTATCATTAAATGAGTTGAATGCAATTCTCTCAGACGAAAGTGACTTTAAAATATAATTAAAAAATGTGATGTACGTTGAGGCAATTTTAGCTTAGTATGAATTTCTAGGACTACCTTATATGTAATAATTTAGTCAATGAAAAATTCTCTTTGTGACATGATTGACTGAGTGAGAAGCTGTCTTCCTCAATGTCGGTTTTCAACCACTATTGTAGGATTTATCTATATTCCATTCATTGCGCCTAGCCACACATGTGAAATCTAGTACAATGATCCAATCACTGACAGAAAGGACTATAGACAGTATAACGCAATCCCTTTTGTACTATAGTTGAGTTGAATTGAATTAAGGTATTGTCATTCGTGTTATGTGATCCGTAATCTCTTTTACAAGTCACAATTATCGAATGATCTTAAAAAGAGTATATAGGATAGAATATATATACTCGAAAGAGCATCACGTGGTGTGTGGCACTGACCTTTTTCCGACTTAGAGATTGAATCAAGAAATTTTGAATCTATTATGCGCAGGCTTTTCTTTCTGCGTGGCAATTTGGTATCTTACCATAAGAGAGAGTTTTTGGTACTTTTTTATTATTTTTTTTTATTGAATGGAGGCATAAAGACCAAAACTACATAGGAACAAGTTATGTATTCTCTGTTCTAAATTATTTCAATGACACAAAGTAAATTTTAAATGAGATACATGTGTATTACAAATGAGAATGTGAAAAAATGGGGGAGTACAATAAAAATATAAGATAATGGTTATAAGGATCAAAAAGTCTTTTCAAAAATTAAAATACAAATTCTAATAATTAAATATTATCTCGTAACGGTTAAAGTATAAAGATCATCTAAAAAAATTGAGAGAAATTAATTAAATGATCAAAGAGGATACCAAAACCCTCTTACACTACCCTTTCTTTTTTCCTACCTTTTTGGTATTAAAGTGGCGGTTGGTATTTTACTTTTAACTTTGAATGCTCATTTTGACTTTTGTTTAATATTTTTTGTTTATTTAAATGTTTGTAAATTTGATTTTCGATAAACATGATTTTATAAAATTAATTTTAATTAAAAGGGAGTTTAAAATAAAGTAATTTATATTGAATACCTTTACGTTGAAAAGTAGTTTTAATTAAAATGAATTTAAAATAAAGTATTTATATTTAAGCACCTTTATCTTAAATACATGTTATTTAGAATTTCAGATAATTTTAAGAATTTAATATATATATATATACACTGTCAGTATAAAAAAAATTTACACAGACATCCAATGATATGTCACCACATTAATTATTGAATTTATAATAACATATGAAATGTCACATTCATTAAATGATGTGGCGACACGCCATTGGAGGCCTGTGTAAATTTTCTTTACATTGACAGTGTATATCAGTTAAATCCTAATTTTAATTAGGCTTATATATGTTTTTATAGTCGCTCAAAAATTAGCGAATTTTGTGTTTAGTCCCTATAAAATTTTTCACCTGAGTTTAGTACGTCCCTCATTAATTTTCCGTTTTCAAGTTTAGTCCTTACCATTAATTGTTGTTGTTAAATGATGATCTGACACTGTTACAATACGTTGATGTGTCTATTTAGGCTGGCGTGGCTGCCACGTTAGAATTTAAAATAACTAATTTTGGAACTAATAATAAAAAATTGTAGCAAAATAATTAATACAAAATTCAACGTGGTAGCCACGTCCGCCTAAATAGACACATCAATAGAGCTGTCAATTCGAGCTACCCATCCCGGTTTGAAGCGGATAGCAGGCCTTTTCGGGATCTAAAAAGCTCGGGAATTATTCGGGCTTCTAAAATAGGTGTCGAAGTCCTATAATTTTGCGGGCTTTTTGCGGGTAGCCCGGATTTTTTTTGCGGGTTTTGCGGGCTGTAACGCCCCCGAGCCGCTTGCAAGAGTGATGAGGGTCCCCACAAACCAACACGAGTCTTTCCAGTATGCGTTGTCCTCACTTGCACACTTTCCGGGAAACTTCCTAGAAGGTCACCCATCCCATAATTGCTCCAAGCCAAGCACGCTTAACTATGGAGTTCTTGTGTTATGGGCTTCTGAAAAGAAGATGCACCTTGTTGGTATAGTTCTCCACAACAATTTCCTTTAAACTATCCTCAACTGTACAGTCCCATACCTGCACAGCCTCTGGATCCCTCTCATTCGGGTGTGGGTTCGGTTCATCCATGTGTGTAGGGGTGGGAATAGGCCAGCCGACCTATCAGGGGCCTACGGCCTGGCCTGTTTATGGCCTGGCCTGGTCTGGCTCGTTTATTAAAAAGGTCAGGTCAAGGCTTGTTAAAAGGCCTATTTAGTTAAATAGGCCAGACTTCAGGCCTATGAAAAAGCCTATTAGGCTTAACAGGCCGACCTGTTTAATATAATAATACATAATATATTAAATTAATTATATAAATAACTATAAATATAATTAAAAAATTTATAATATAGTAAAAAATTAGAATATATTAAATTAATTATATAAAAAAACTGCTTAAAAGGCCTGCTGGCCTACATAGGCTTATAGGCCTGTTGGCCTGTTTGTAGGTCTTGTTATAAAACAGGCTTCTAAACAGGCTTACAGGCTAGGCCAGACTTTTTCGCAGGCCAGGCCAAGGCCTTACAAAAAACCTGTAACAGGTAACAGGTCAGGTTCAGGCTTAAGAATTAGGAGTCAGGCCAGGCTCGGCCTGTTTCCACCCCTACATGTGTGCTTAGAAGCCTGCCAGGAGCCGCTCCTTGTCCGTGCCTCTTTGCACCGGCGATTACTCCCCGCCCTCATCAGCCTCCGACTCTCACACGGGCTACCCAACTTTTTTACGGGTAGAGGACTTCATTAGGCTGGGCTAAAAAACCCGGGAGTTATTCAGCCTTCTAAAATAAGTGTCTGTGCCCTACATTTTTGTGGGTTTTTGCAGGTCGGGCCAGTCAGGCTAGCCCATTTTGCCGGCTCTACACATCAGCGTATTGTAACAGTGCCAAGTCATCACTTAACAACAATAATTAACGACAATGACTAAACTTGGAAATTGAATATTAATGAGGGACTAAACTTAGGTGAAAAATTTTATAGGGATTAAACACAAAATTCACTAATTTTCGAGGGATTAAAAATATATTTAAGTTTTTAATTAAATTTGTTTTTAAATGTATAATTACTGAAATCACTTTAAAAAATGGGAGTGGAGACCAAAGGATGACAATAAATAAAGTTTGGCTAGCAAATTGAGGATTTATACCCATTTTTGCATTTAAGAAAAAAATTAATAATTATACGTTTCAGTGTAAAAAGATTTTATACTGACTTCCAATGATATAAATTATTTTATACTAACTTCCAATGATATAAATTATTTAATGAGTTTAATAATATATAAAATGTTATGTTCATGAAATGATGTGATAATACATCATTGGATGATAATATAAATATTTTTTACACTGACAACACATAGTAATTAAACTCTTAAAAAATGACTCACACTTATGTGACTAACAATTTAATGTCTATACACTTAATCAATGAGACTTTATATTCTTAGATCTTGAATTTATATATCCATATTTTAGTTAAGAACTATGTCACAATAAGATATAAAAAAATATGTAGATTGCCAATGTCATCATCTACTTATATTATCAAACTATTGGTTAATATTAACTCAATACATATTTTTCTTTAAATACACACAAAGTTTTGTTCAACACATCACAATATTAATTAGCTATATTGTTAATATATATATTCAATACACTTAATATTTCATTTTTAATACCTTAACAATATCATAGCAGGTCTTAATCTGGTATATTTTACTTTTAAAATAACTTTTTTTTTATTTTATAAATTAATAAAATAAAAACATTATTTTATTGGTAAACTTAATATTAAAAAATTAAAAATTAAAAAATATTGTTTAAAGAATAACCTCTAATTCAATTAAAAATATTTTAATATTTAATGTAAAATATAATAAATAAATTATGTGACTATAAAGTAGGACAAGTATTCGCATTTTTTATAGAAACTACTTAAGTGTAAATAGAGATTGATGGGTAAAATTCATACCCACTAGAGATAAATCTTTTTGAATATTCAGTAAGTGTGAATTCAATTATCATTTTTAACTTTTGAAGGTTTGTTTCCAATTTGCAAGAGGTAAGACCTTTTGGTGCAATAGAAGCCACAAATATTTTTTAAGAGTATGTTTGCCATTCAAATATTCGATAGTTGTAAGTTGAAAATATTAACTAAAAAAACTTGTTCTAAGCATTTCAAATCTGCTGATGAAGTAGTTTTTTTTAATAAATATTGGCGGGTTTTGAATTGCTACTTCAATAGCGTTATGAAATTTCAGCATCTAATTGAAATTACTTTTGTACATTTTTATTCTTATTTTTTTTCTGTGTTAGAAATTTTATTTCTAATAATTAATATGGGCAATATATATTAATTGTAACATTTATATTAGATATTTACATTTAGTTGGGCTTAATAAGAGTGATATGATTAGTGAGCCTTTAGACTGTCAATAAGAAAAATTGATATGAGCTCAAATAAGTGGAGACTGGATTTGGCCCGTTAGAGGTTAACGGGAACCTTAACAGGTTTAAAATCGTAAAGTTGGTCATGGTCCTCAACATGCTAAATCAAAAAACACATCTCTGTCTTCCCATTAGAAAGAAAGAGGAATATCAAGTCCCATTTAAGGAATTCGGTGATTTGGCTAAGGAAGATCATTGCACCAAAATGTTATTCCACTGCAACCTCCGATCAACGTCAATGGATCCAAGTATATTTTAAAACTCAAGAATCTTGGTAATCTAACACAATGCATGTTGTCTGTTATTTGGTAATTGCTAAAAATTCCAACATTATGAACTCCCATTTACATTTTCTGTTTTAGAAACCTAATTCTCTCTATTTTCATTTTTTTTCAAATAAAATATTTAATCTTTATTGATAGCAGTTTAAATTTATAAAGAAAAATAATTATTCTTTATAGAAATCTTATTTAAAGTTTTATTTATAAAATTAAAATAAATATTTTTACTTTCAAAGAAATAAATGTTTATTTAATTAAATTTTAATATAATTTGTTGGAAAACACATCGCAAATAACAAAAAAAAAGTAAATAAATGCTCAATATTTTATTGTTTTAGAAATTAGTAATGATCACTAATCTATTGAATAGGATTTAAATCATCAAATTCTATTTCTTTATAGTAATCATCAAAATAATAATACAAATTCATTTGCATTATCTCATTTCATTTAATAGAAATATTTATAAATGAGAAATAAAATTAAAAATATCATCCTAATTTTTAAAATGATGAATAATTAGAAATAAATTATACGGTTTAATTTATTTTTAGCCCCTCAAATTTAATATAGTCAAGATTTGGTTTTAGTCTCGGTAATTTAAAAGTGGTGGTTTTGATCTTTCAAAAATTAAAAATAAAATAATTTAGTCCTTATCGTATACTTTTCTTACAGATTTTGCTACGGATTTGCCACAAATTTTTACTGATAAGAATTGAAAATGAGTATTTTCACTTTTTGAGGGATTAAATCCACTTACTTTTAATTATAAAGACTAAAATAAAATCTCAACTATATTTTAGGTACTGAAAATATATTTAATCTTAAATAAAAATGTATAAATTTATTTATAATTATTTAAAAATATATAATTATCAAATTTCAAGTTCAAATTAATCTAACAATTAATGATATTTTTATTTGTCATTTTATCTTAACAGCTAATTTTGGTAATGATTTTTAATTCATCCAGCTAACTTATTCATCTTCATATTCATCTTCATATTTATTTTAGTAAAGGTACGTAGGGGATAAAGTAAAAAACAACTCTCTGAACTAGGGATGGCAATGGGTAAGGTTTGGGTAGGGTACTATAGTACTCGTCCCCATACCCGCGTTTAAAAAAAATACCCGTACCCAGACCCATACCCGCGTGGGTAGTGATTCTAGTACCCTAAACCCTTATCCGCTGGGTACTCAAGTACTCGTACCATTACCCGCACTTTTGTTAACTATAAAAAAATAAAATGATTAGAAAATAAAAATTAATTAAAAGTAAATGAAAAATAATCCATAGATCATCCAAGTTTAACCTATAAAACAATTATCATATGTGGAAGTGGATGAGAGATTAAAACAATGAGACTGGAAATGGAAATTAGTTCATGTTTTGCTATTTTTAGTGTGTAGGACAAAATTATAATATTTAAATTAATTAAATTAGTAATATATATTAATGTTTTTTTACTATAATATATATTAACATTAATTATTTTTTGAAAAAAATATTAATTAATAATATAAAAATATATATATTAAATTAATTATATGTATATAAATTACATTAACTATATATATTATATAAGTACTGATATGAGTAGGGCATGTACCTTAGTACCCGCACCCGCACCCGTACTCATTAAAAAGTGCGGGTAATTACCCATGCCCGCACCCATATCTATTTGATGGGTAATTACCCTACCCATTACGTGTAATTTTTGCGGATATCCAATGGGTCTGGGTCCAATTGCCATTGAACATGAAAGTGCATTTGACCATTCTAAGACCCAGCCAAAATACACGGTAACTACTCAACTTGGATAGGGAATCTACAGGAGAATAGGAACTTATTGAACGAGGACAAAAAGATTGCTTTCGAGCTTTGTTTGTTGCCCCATTCTTTAATTTGTTTTTCCACTAAAATCTTGAAACCAATGCTAACCCCCATCCTCACGGCTATGGATAGGGAGCCCTATAACGTTGCATTTAATGTACTTGGTTCACGAGTTCAAACATCCAAAACAGTAATATTACATGCATCCAGCCAAAGGAAAAAATCCTAAAAATGAGAATAGTTACATATGATGAGCTGGTCAAGTAGAGGGGCATATTTTCATGTCCATATATGAATGATCATTTTTCCCATAACTCGTTTTATTTTATTATCTTATAGAGATAAGGGGGGATTAATAGAGGGACGAAATGGGGCCTTCACTTCATATAAGGATGCATTGTATAGAATTTTTTTATCTTGTCAATATTTAATTAAATTACCATTTTTTTTATAATGTTTGTTAACATGAATCACGCTATACTTGCTTAGAATTTATGGGTTCAAGATTAATGCCATACATTTGTACTGCATATATACCATTAGCTAATTAATCAAATATTGATTGGGATGCATATATAGTGGATGAGGATTCATTTTATTGAGACCTCCTTAGTGGATTTATCATCTACCTGCTTTTGTACTAGGTTCAATCGATATGAATCATTCTGCATACTTTCGTTTTCACGGTACAAATTGGAGGGTTGAGTGTGTTACTATCATTGAAACTCTCAATGAAAAAACAAGATTAGTGTCAACATCCTGCGTTGTAGTTTCTCAACCTGTACTTAACACGTATCGGATTCAAATGAAAGAAGACAATAAAAGAAGGATAGAATGTATGAAACACATGATTGTGTTAGCCACTAATTATACAGATAATACATTTAGGGACTGAATCTCTCCTATGCAACTTGAGTTTAACCTCTATTCCATGTTGGTTGACTGAGGCTCTTGTACCGTTCAAAACGCCAACAATCAAATTAAAAATAATTAAAATATATACATCATAAGAAAGGTAAGAATCACATCGTACGCGGATTGAATTTGAAAAAAAAAAAAGAAAAAAAGAAAAAACAAGCGTAAAATTTAGAAAAAAAAAATATCATGAAAGCCAGCAATCATCAACTTTCAAGAATAATCATTGTTTTCTTTCTTTTATTGTTATTTTGACATATTTCTGATGCACAGTCCGAAGCTTGTTGTCTCCCCCCAAGCTTTTTCTTGAAGAGTTTTTATATTCAAAATTTTTACACTCTATTATAGGTCTGATTTTTCTCTCTCTCTTTTTCTTATCAAATTAATTAATTATCACATTTTTTATTTTCTTTCTCTTTATTTCCTTTATTTTTTTTATCTCTCTTCCTACACTCCACAAATCCTATTTTTGAGGTATCAATTAATGTATAAATTTCCTTTAACAAATTATATATATAATTTAACATTATATAAATTCTCAATTATTAATAATTGAATTTTTCATCATTTAATAAGATTTATTTAATTGGGAATAATATTATTTTGATGGTCTGCCTTTGTGATTAATATACTTTAAATTTTAGTTATATAATATAATATTACATATTTAATTAATTCATATATTAGCATCTTATTTTGACTCTCAAATTTTTATTCAACTTCCACCACTACTTATGCACACCTATCACTATATTGTGCCTTTTGTTGTGCTTAAGAGTTACAAGTAACTAAAGAGTAGAAAATGAAATACTTCACTTGGTTAATATTACACTACAGACATATTGTAATGGAGTCCCTTAAGCACTTTGCAAAAACCAAAATTATTTATAGTTGCTTTTGTGTATCTATATATATCCCCTTTCTCTTGGTCTCCCCCTCTCTACATTTAATATAGATATCTATTATCTATTATCATATATAAAAGTTAAAATGTGAGATGTAAAGCATGTAAATTTTACCACCGAGCACGTGGATCAGCTGGTAAGGGGCTGTTCCAGCTTAACCAGTGGTCTCGAGTTCAAGTCCCGGGAATGCAGTTGTGTTAAATACTCGGAGGGAGAGCTTTGCCGCCGCTTTGCCGCCCATAGAGGTCCTACCCGGCTCGACAGGATTGCCTCCCGTGAAGGATACATGTGGTCTTGCAGAAAAAAAAACATGTAAATTTTCTAATATTGAGTCACATTAATGAATTTTAATATATATATATCTAAAGGTAACATTAATATAATTTTAATAAATAAATGTCTTTTAAAATGCCAACTAACCACTTTCTTTTAAAAAACAAGTATTGGCTATATATAAGATTTAAGTAAGAGATGGATGAGATGAAGTTTTGAAAACTTATCATGCAACCAACACTATATTATGTATTTCTATCAGAGGTTGTCAATATTCAATTTGTAACTTTTTTTTAGTAAAGTCTAATAATTCAAAGCCTATAGAAAATCTGCTAATACCATATTGACTTATCTCTCTCTATATAAGTTTATTTGTCACGTCAAAATCATATCAGATTCACACAAATATTTTTAATAAATCATCACAGAGATATAGATATTTCATACCAACTATGAGACACACACAACTATTTTGCGTTTTATCATATTAATTATTAAAGACTTTATTTTAATCAACAAATAAAAAATAACAATAACATTATGTGCGCAACATAAGGGTGACATGTAGTTATATTAATTGAGAGGATTAATTTTGGATAAAGGTAAGAGGAATAACCAATAAATTTTAATGAATAGTTAAGATTAAAACAAGAAGTTCTATAACTCTTTTTTAGTGATAATGCATACTTTTAAATAATTTTTAATTTTGATAATATATGTATATATAGTTTGTATAATTAAGATTTACTCCTCCAATTTTTATATCCCCTACAAGTATGTGTTGTTGAGGCTTAGAATTAATTTAAGCATTGAAATTAGATTCAAGACTCATTATCATTGATTTTAATGATTAATAAATTAGATTGTATAGAAACAGGTTCTACTGAGAAATGTATTGTCTTTTGTATTTCAGGAATCCTGAAGAAGCAAACTCTCAAAAGATGATCAACCTGTTGAACTGAAGAAGCAAAGAATCTGCGGGAAGAATCGGTTAAGAAGAAGAACAACAACAACACAAGAAGAAATGAAGAAGAAAGACATCAGAGATCAACAATCAGAAGAAGAACTCAGAGCAATGAAGAATTAATTTCTGTTTGAGCAAGCTACCGAAGAAAAGAAGAACTACTGAAGACAAGCTACTAAAGAAGAAGAAGAACAACCGAGCAAAGCTGAAATGAAGATAAATTTAAAGCTCATGGAAGATCACAAAGAACAAAGAAGAAGAACGCAACAACCACATGAAGAAAAGAAGAAGCAATTCGCTGAAGGAAGGAACTCACTGAAAGCGTCTCCACAATTGAAGAATTGAATTATGATGGAGCTACTCAACCTGCTGAAAGTATGTGAGTGCTAAAGCTGAACCTGCTAAACACATACTCTCCGAACTTAATGACGTGGCATTTCAAACCCTCTGAAGAAGAAGAAGCCAGAAACGTAATGCTACTCTCTGAAGACTTGTGAGTCAATCTGAATGATGCATTATAAGACTCAATTCTTAGCAAATATTAAATTGGTGAAGCTGATTTGGTGCAAAGAAAAACAAAGGCCTTCGGGAACAGCTTCATTTCCCGTCACAAAAGAGGAAGCCTACTGCAGAAAAGCAAATAGAGGTCAGAGATAGAGTCAGCGCTGCTACAAAACCTACTATGTACCATCTCTGCAATACGCTATCAGAGGCATGCACCTCAAGTGAGAACAAAAGCTGAACTCACAACGGGACAAAGAAGAAGTCTAACAGATCTTAGCGTCCTGCCTCCTTCACTCACAGAGAAGAGAAAGAAAGAAGAGAGAGAAGAATATCAACCTGCCGAAGAACAAAGAAAATCTCTCAAATGAAAGCAAGATTAAGAGCCTATCTGCTGTGTGTCAGAACTAATTCGTCTGCACACCTAATCTGCTTAAGTTAGAAGCTACCGAAAGAAAAGTTATTTCACAATGGCTCTAAGAGCATCAATCATTCCTTCTCAACGGTATAATTGAGCAATCTTCAACGACTATATTTCCAGAACATATAAATAGCCTCAAGAAAGGATTATGAAGATTGGCGGCCATGAATTCCAATATATACTTTGGCTATCCCATACTGAAGAGGCGAGAATGTAGCCCAAGGGAGCCAATGGTCAAGCTCAAGAGAGAACCAGGTGAAGCTCAATTCAACATCCCATCAAGCCAATTCTCTGAGGAAGTTATCCCTCATTTTAAAGACGAGATTGTACCTAAATTCATACACTTGTATCTCTGTCTTATCCTTGTACTTAGAATTCACTTGTTGTATCCCGAGTATTACCCAGTAACCCCTTTGTACAAGATGAACATTGGTTTAAGTTTCCAGGAAACTTAAACTTTATGTTGTAAACACTTTTAAGTGTCTGAGAGCCTGGAGAGGCTTGTCTGTAAAAGAATACTGCATGTGTTGCCTGAAGAGGCAGTTGAAAACAAAGAATACTCGTTGAGCCTGGAGAGGCTTGTCTGTAAAAGAATACTGCATGTATTGCCTGGAGGGGTAGTTGAAAACAAAGAATACTCGTTGGGCCTGGAGAGGCCAGTTGTGCAAAGAATACTGCATGAGTTTCCTGGAGAGGCTGTTGAAAATAAAGAATACTTGTTGTTAAGCCTGGAGAGGCTGGGGTAAAAGAATACTATTAATCTTGCGGGATTGGTGGAAAATCCAGTGGAGTTTCGCCGTGGGACTGGATGTAGCTCACTGGGTCAGTGGGTGAACCAGTATAAATCTTTGTGTTAAATTCTCTCTTCCCTTACCTCTTTTCTTTCCACTGATATCTGTTTAAACTAACCAAGGAGGGTTAAAGAAAAGTAGTTTTATTAATCTGCGCAGAAAATAATCTTTTCTTCAAAGGGAAAAATATTTTAGAAAGGTTTTTATTCAACCTTCCGAGTTGCATCAGCAAGTTGCTGAACTTCCCAGTTTCGGAAGGTTGATCAAATAATTTTCAAATCAGTTTTGCTTGTTTTGAAAGGTTTTCCAAAAATCTGTAAAGATTATTAAAACACTATTCAACCCCATTCTAGTGTTTCCTGTGGCCCTAACATGTGTGTAACATAAAAATAGTGTTTAAGTAAAAATAGTTTGACCATCATGTGTGGTTGTCATCCCCCTACTCACCAATCTAATAGACACTAGCCCACATTTGACCACAACACATTTCCCAACTTAGGCATGAGCCCACTGGCCAAGCCTTTCCACCAAGCCCACATCTCCTAAGATGATCCCTTTTCACCTTACACCATGCTCCAATTACTAAAATTTCATACCAATGCTTAGGTGGCACATACGTACATAACCATCCTTTTCAACATAGGGTTTCCCTTATAACATAGTGTTCCCGATCACCTTCTCTTTCACCATAGCAACACAAGGTCCAAGATGATGATCGGTATAGGAGGATCAGAAACCTGATGACCTAGACGTCCAAGTTGTTGAGAATGATCATTTAGTCATCTGACTCGGTTGCAAAGGATAAGTTAAACGTTTTACTTTTATTATTTTAGAAAGTTTTCTTAATATATAACATCTGACCATTTCATAACTTTTACGTAGGTTCTTATCTTATGTGATGACATCCAAAGCCATCACTCATGTGTCATTTAGTCCGAATTTTGAGACCCCTAGCTACTTCTTCTAGCAAGAGATCCCATCAACCATTTGTGACCATTAATTCATGGCATTCAAGGTAGTTTGTAAAAACATGAGATGGTTACTTAAATATATAATTCTTGCAAATATGTACGATGACTTATTGACTTTTTCTTTTATCTTGCATGACCTTGTTTCCTACACCTGTGAGTATGAGGATCGGGTCAATAGGAACTTTGAGTATATGGGCTCAAGGCATCCCTCTCACATGCTCAACAATGTTAGGATAAAGGGGACTCGCCCAATTGACGAGGATGCCCGGTAGAGACTTCTTTAGCATTGGGGTACAATGCTTTCAAGAAAAAGTTGGCCCAAACCAAGAAGAAATGTGCATTGGAGAAAGGTGGATCACTTCATTTAGGTGGTTCCATCTCAATAAATGACCATGCCATGCGGATGATAATTATCTTAAATTTTATTATTACTTAAATTAAACATTTATTTTATTACATTCACACACACACATATATATATATATGCATGTTCACATAAATATATCTTTGTTATAGGTGAGATATCTTTGGAGGTCAATTTCTATGGATGAGGTCTTCAAGGCCACTGACACCAAGAAAAATGACTAATCTTAGGTTAACTGCAGATCTGAGCAGACATATGTAAGTTATATTATCATATCTGTAATTATATGACTATTTTTTATAACATTACTAATATAATATTATATATCTTTAACTTGTGCGGACTCAGTTTCAACGAAGATTGAGAGTGAAATGAGTAAATTTTGACCATACAACTATCTATGGATGATTAAGATTAAAAGTTATTTAATAGTCACATGATCACTTACAAAGGTCACATGTGCATGTTTGTATCAAATGAGAGTTAACATTATTTGTATATGAGAGTGAACAAAGTAAAAATTAACAATTAGGTAAAAACACATATACAAATGCACATACATATAAAAGATGTATCGAGAGTGTATTGGGTGAAAAAATGTTTTCACAAAATAACTTAATCTTTACAATAAATGGAATCTAAACAAAAGTGGATTAATGCAAGATGTTGAGTAAAGATGGACTTAATAGATCGAGCATGAATCCTTGAACAGTACTTTTTCTCCCTCCCTCTTTCTATATAGAGACAATAGAAGAATTAGAGATGTAAATATTGACCATACAATCTTACACATATGGTTAAGATTAAAAATTATTTTATAGTCACATGACCACTAAAAAATCACATGACTTTATATTTTAATATTAACTATTCTTGGTTATATTTAATGATTAATATTTACTCCTTCACTCTCATGTACAAATAGAACTGTTATTAGATTAAGATTAATGATCCATATTATACTTTCAATTAAAAATCATAGTGGCTCTTCTCCCTAACCTAACTTTCTGCCTCTACATTGCCACTTATTCATTGCCATTCCCTAGTTCCTCCCCTCTACCGCCAACTATTACTCTAATGAACACATTATAATAACTGGAATAAAAAGAATTATCTAATTAGAACAAATAAATGAAAGATTTAGCTAGCATTTTGGAAAAGGAATCAAATTGAGAAGAAATACATTTGCTTTTATCCATTATGCTAAAGAGTCAAACCAACAACTCTCAACCTCGATGGACAAAATATATTCCCCACCCCTAAAACAACTTCTTCATCCAAAATTACACAATTCAAAGAACAACCATAAGATTATTTAAAAGAAGAGCTTCCATTACAAATTATTTAAAAGATTATATCTATATCTAAAAAACTCATAGAAACCCCTATATTTAAGAGACGATCGACCACTAATTTTCCAATCAACAGTTGCTAAATTTGGTAACAACCTTTGTTTTCTCATAAATGACATGCTTGGCTACTTCATTAAGCATAACAAAACACAATGTGGTATGGATCTCACATAAGGTGATAGTTGGCCTTTTGTCGTGTCATGCTAATAGAGATGCCTTTTGTATGAATTTATTGAAGATGTTGTTGATGAATGAAAGATGAAGGAAAAATAAGTAGAGGTGATGGTATAGGGGGAAAGGTGTGGCGGTGGAAGGGGAGAAAGTAAGGTTAAGGGAGAAAGGTCATTGTGATTTTTACTTAAAAATGAATTTTTTACCATTAAATTTAATGGTCGTAATTCAATGTGTAAATACTTTTTATATGAAAGAAGTTTATATTATCGATACATGTATTATTAATTTGGGGTTCTTTGAATCATCAAACTGTTTGACCTAAAACATCTTCTTTCTTCCGTAAAATACGCACCGAGTGATGCATTTCTTCCATTTGCATTGTCTGGAAATGATATTTTAATGGTCAAGATTATATTCATATAAAATCTATCTTGACCAATCATATATGCGATTAAAATTTAGATTTCGTGATAAGACCGTTCTTCCCTAAAAAATGACATGTTTGGCTACTTCATTAATTAAGTAGAACAAAACTCAATGTGGTATATGGATCTCACATGAGGCGACAATTGGTTTTTTTTCGTGTCATGCTAATAGAGATGACTTTTATATGAATTATTGAAGATGTTGGTGATGAATGGAATATGAGGGAAAGATAAGTGGAGGGTATGGTATAGGGGGAAAGGTGTGGCGGTGGAAGGGGAGAAAGTACGGTTAAGGGAGAAAGGTCATTGTGATTTTTAATTAAAAATGAATTTTTACCATTAAATTTAATGGTCGTAATTCAATGTGAAAA
Organism: Sesbania bispinosa; assembly: GCA_026901365.1. NCBI lineage: Eukaryota > Viridiplantae > Streptophyta > Magnoliopsida > Fabales > Fabaceae > Sesbania > Sesbania bispinosa. The sequence goes on from QLOH01000384.1 coordinate 963,447, forward strand.
TACATTTTATACGAAAGGAGTTAATATTATCGGTACATGTATTATTTATTTGGGGTTCTTTAAATCGTCAAACTGTTTGACCAAAAACACCTTCTTTCTTCCGTAAAACCGAGTGATGCATTTCTTCCATCTGCATTGTCTAGAAATGATATTTTAATGGTCAAGATTATGTTCATATAAAATCTATCTTGACCAATCATATATGCGATTAAAACTTAGATTTCGTGATAAGACCATTCCTCCCTAAAAAATGACATGTTTGGCTACTTCATTGAGTAGAACAAAACACAATGTGGTGTGGATCTCACATGAGGCAACAATTGGTTTTTTTGTCGTGTCATGCTAATCAAGATGCCTTTTGTATGGATTTATTGAAGATGTTATTGATGAATGGAATATGAGAGAAGAATAAGTGGAGGTGGTGGTATAGGGGGAAAGGTGTGGCGGTGGAAGGGAGAAAGTAAGGTTAAGGGAGAAGGTCATTATGATTTTTAATTAAAAGTGAATTTTTACAATTAAATTTAATGGTTGTAATTCAATGTAAAAATACTTTTTATATGAAATAAGTTAATATTATCGGTACATATATTATTTATTTGGGGTTCTTTGAATCGCAAAACTATTTGACCAAAAACACCTTTTTTTCCGTAAAATACGCATAGTTCTTCCATTTGCATTGTTTGGAAATGATATTTTAATGGTAAAGATTATGCTCATATAAAATCTATCTTGATCGATCATATATGCGATTAAATTTTAGATTTCGTGATAAGACCATTCTTCCTTAAAAAATGACATGTTTGGCTATTCCATTGAGTAGAACAAAACACAATGTCGTATGGATCTCACATAAGGCGACAATTGGCTTTTTGTCGTGTCATGCTAATAGAGATGCCTTTTGTATGAATTTATTGAAGATGTTGGTGATGAATGGAATATGAGGGAAGAACAAGTGGAGGTGACAGTATAGGGGAAAGGTGTGTAGGTGGAAGGGGAGAAAGTAAGGTTAAGGGAGAAAGGCCATTGTGATTTTTAATTAAAAATGAATTTTTTACCATTAAATTTAATGGTCTTCAAACTGTTTGACCAAACACATCTTCTTTCTTCCGTAAAGTACGCACCAAGTGATGCATTTCGTCTATTTTCATTGACTGGAAATGATATTTTGATGGTGAATATTATGTTCATTTAAAACCTATCTTGACCAGTCATATATATAATTAGAATATAGATTTTCGTGATAAGTGAAAGAAGCAAGTTTTAAGTGTGTGTATATTAAGATTGTTTTGCTTTGTGTTTTGTTTGAACCACATATGTCCTCATCGAGAGGTATTATTATCATGGTGAGATTAGCTTTCCTATAAGTGTTTTTCTAAACACAAGACTGGAACTCGAGACCTTGCTTAATGGAAATCAAGTATGTACCATTTGAACCAACCACTCATTAGTAGTTAAATTAAATTTTAATCATCCATTCATGTTATATGATTAATAGTAACTCTTCTTATGAAAATATGATTTCACTTAATACACGTTACTTCACCAACGGGCCGATGGTTGATTTAGGTAATACGTGTCTAATTCTCCTTGTGTAAAATCTTGGGCTAAAAACTTAAGTATGAAAAAGAAACCACTGAAAGAATGAGACCCACTATGATATAGATATGTCCAACTTAAATAAGATTGTCCTTATAAAAGATACATGTGATTTATATTAAAATAATAAAATACTTTTATATATAAGGAATAAATAAAATAAGAATGCAATAACTACTTGTAAGGAAAAGAATAAACAATTCTACTACCTACATTTTAAAATGATTTCTTTTATATATTATAAGACTATAAGATGCATTTCAACTGGTAGAAGAGGAGTAAAATTAGTCAAGGAGTTATGACTCACAAATTTTATTATATTTTAAAGAATAAAATAAATTAAAAAATTGTGCTTATATAGCAAGCCTTAGCACAACCTTCCCTCCTCAGTCTTCGATTAAAAGAATACCTTTCCTTTTCCCTTTAGAAAGCTCAATTTCCCATAGGCATCTCCATTCTCCGACACACAATTAAATAGAGAAACCACCCCTCACACAGAGTGAGTCATATGAAATGGCCCCAAAAAAGTCCCCATTGATTTGTGTGGACGAAAACTTCTTTGACATCGAACTAAATCCTTTCCCTAACTTGTCTTATTCCATTGATTCTCCACCATCTAAACAGAACAAAGAGTTTGAGTTCCAGAAAGAGAAAAAGACCACAACTTTCTCTTCTGATGAACTCTTTAACAAAGGGAAACCCATCCCTTATCGCTTGCAAATGCCTCATCAAAAGCTTCTCCACAATGGCATCAGTGTAAGATCACTCTCATCATTGGAAGATAGTAGCTTTCCCTACTACACCACCCTTAAACTGCATTCAACAAATGCCAACAACACTCCTCTAGAATCCCGCAAAATCTCTCGTTCAGAATCATCACGCAGGTTTAGTTGTCCTTTTGATGCAAACCCACCTAAATATCTATTTCAATGGTCCACAAAATTGGATGCATTGGGAGGTGATCTTCCAAAGGACCATTGTTCCAAGAAGCTGAAATTGACTAAGCAATTATGGCTCAGTCAAAGGTTCAAGGCTTCACGAGATTACATAAAATCTCTGTTTACCAAACCTGGTTGCTCAGAAAAGTCCAGTGTCATTGCTCCTAAGAAAATAGGAACAATGGATAAACCAAAACCAAAATGCAAGGACTGTCAGAACAAGTACGTGAAGGATGCTACTAAGAAAAACCCATTTGAGAATTTTTATGAGAAGCACAGAATATCATGTGCTCTCACTAAAACTATTAACAATGACATGCTTGAGAATGGTTTCATTAACCACACTAGGAAGTCTTTCTCTGGGGTGATTCAACGACATTGTGCTTCAAAGGCTTCATCTTTATCCACCTCTTCATCTCGGTCCTTTTCTTTATCTTCATCTTTTTCATTCATTTCATTTGGGTTGACCCATGATTCACAAGGGTTCCAGAGAAGTATTGGTGTAAATTCTGAGCTGGAAAATTCAATAGAGGCAGCCATCGCCCATTGTAAACAATCCCAGCTCCGGAATGGTTCAAACAAAGCTCCAAATGGAAACATGGTTTCTTCAGATTAAGTATGAAAAAGAAACCACTGAAATAATGAGACCCACTATGATATAGATATGTCCAACTTAAATAAGATTGTCCTTATAAAAGATACATGTGATTTATATTAAAATAATAAAATACTTTTATATATAAGGAATAAATAAAATAAGAATGCAATAACTGCTTGTAAGGAAAAGAATAAACAATTCTACTACCTACATTTTAAAATGATTTCTTTAATATATTATAAGACTATAAGATGCATTTCAACTGGTAGAAGAGGAGTAAAGTTAGTCAAGGAGTTATGACTCACAAATTTTATTATATTTTAAAGAATAAAATAAATTAAAAAATTGTGCTTATATAGCAAGCCTTAGCACAACCTTCCCTCCTCAGTCTTCACTTAAAAGAATACCTTTCCTTTTCCCTTTAGAAAGCTCAACTTCCCATAGGCATCTCCATTCTCCGACACACAATTAAATAGAGAAACCACCCCTCACACAGAGTGAGTCATATGAAATGGCCACAAAAAAGTCCTCATTGATTTGTGTGGACGAAAACTTCTTTGACATCGAACTAAATCCTTTCCCTAATTTGTCTTATTCCATTGATTCTCCACCACCAAAACAGAACAAAGAGTTTGAGTTCCAGAAAGAGAAAAAGACCACAACTTTCTCTTCTGATGATCTCTTTAACAAAGGGAAACCCATCCCTTCTCGCTTGCAAATGCCTCATCAAAAGCTTCTCCACATTGGCATCAGTGTAAGATCACTCTCATCATTGGAAGATAGTAGCTTTCCCTACTACACCACCCTTAAACTGCATTCAACAAATGCCAACGACATTCCTATGGAATCCCGCAAAATCTCTCGTTCAGAATCATCGCGCAGGTTTAGTTGTTCTTTTGATGCAAACCCACCTAAATATCTATTTCAATGGTCCACAAAAGTGGATGCATTGGGAGGTGATCTTCCAAAGGACCATTGTTCCAAGAAGCTGAAATTGACTAAGCAATTATGGCTCAGTCAAAGGTTCAAGGCTTCACGAGATTACATAAAATCTTTGTTTACCAAACCTGGTTGCTCAGAAAAGTCCAGTGTCATTGCTGCTAAGAAAATGGGAACAGTGGATAAACCAAAACCAAAATGCAAGGACTGTCAGAACAAGTACGTGAAGGATGCTACTAAGAAAAAACTATTTGAGAATTTTTATGAGAAGCACAGAAGATCATGTGCTCTCACTAAAACTATTAACAGTGACATGCTTGAGAATGGTTTCATTAACCACACTAGGAAGTCTTTCTCTGGGGTGATTCAACGACATTATGCTTCAAAGTCTTCATCTTTATCCACCTCTTCATCTCGGTCCTTTTCTTTATCTTCATCTTTTTCATTCATTTCATTTGGGTCGACCCATGATTCACAAGGGTTCCGGAGAAGTATTGGTGTAAATTCTGAGCTGGAAAATTCAATTGAGGCAGCCATCGCCCATTGTAAACAATCCCAGCTGCGGAATGGTTCAAACAAAGCTCCAAATGGAAACATGGATTCTTCAGATTAAGTATGAAAAAGAAACCACTGAAATAATGAGACCCACTATGATATAGATATGTCCAACTTAAATAAGATTGTCCTTATAAAAGATACATGTGATTTATATTAAAATAATAAAATACTTTTATATATAAGGAATAAATAAAATAAGAATACAATAACTACTTGTAAGGAAAAGAATAAACAATTCTACTAGCTAAATTTTAAAATGATTTCTTTTATATATTATAAGACTATAAGATGCATTTCAACTGGTAGAAGAGGAGTAAAGTTAGTCAAGGAGTTATGACTCACAAATTTTATTATATTTTAAAGAATAAAATAAATTAAAAAATTGTGCTTATATAGCAAGCCTTAGCACAACCTTTCCTCCTCAGTCTTCACTTAAAAGAATACCTTTCCTTTTCCCTTTAGAAAGCTCAATTTCCCATAGGCATCTCCATTCTCCGACACAAAATTAAATAGAGAAACCACCCCTCACACAGAGTGAGTCATATGAAATGGCCACAAAAAAGTCCTCATTGATTTGTGTGGACGAAAACTTCTTTGACATCGAACTAAATCCTTTCCCTAACTTGTCTTATTCCATTGATTCTCCACCATCTAAACAGAACAAAGAGTTTGAGTTCCAGAAAGAGAAAAAGACCACAACTTTCTCTTCTAATGAACTCTTTAACAAAGGGAAACCCATCCCTTCTCGCTTGCAAATGCCTCATCAAAAGCTTCTCCACAGTGGCATCAGTGTAAGATCACTCTCATCATTGGAAGATAGTAGCTTTCCCTACTACACCACCCTTAAACTGCATTCAACAAATGCCAACAACACTCCTCTAGAATCCCGCAAAATCTCTCGTTCAGAATCATCGCGCAGGTTTAGTTGTCCTTTTGATGCAAACCCACCTAAATATCTATTTCAATGGTCCACAAAATTGGATGCATTGGTAGGTGATCTTCCAAAGGACCATTGTTCCAAGAAGCTGAAATTGACTAAGCAATTATGGCTCAGTCGAAGGTTCAAGGCTTCACGAGATTACATAAAATCTCTGTTTACCAAACCTGGTTGCTCAGAAAAGTCCAGTGTCATTGCTGCTAAGAAAATAGGAACAGTGGATAAACCAAAACCAAAATGCAAGGACTGTCAGAACAAGTACGTGAAGGATGCTACTAAGAAAAAACCATTTGAGAATTTTTTTGAGAAGCGCAGAAGATCATGTGCTCTCACTAAAACTATTAACAGTGACATGCTTGAGAATGGTTTCATTAACCACACTAGGAAGTCTTTCTCCGGGGTGATTCAACGACATTGTGCTTCAAAGGCTTCATCTTTATCCACCTCTTCATCTCGGTCCTTTTCTTTATCTTCATCTTTTTCATTCATTTCATTTGGGTCGACCCATGATTCACAAGGGTTCCAGAGAAGTATTGGTGTAAATTCTGAGCTGGAAAATTCAATTGAGGCAGCCATCGCCCATTGTAAACAATCCCAGGTGCGGAATGGTTCAAACAAAGCTCCAAATGGAAACATGGATTCTTCAGATTAAGTATGAAAAAGAAACCACTGAAATAATGAGACCCACTATGATATAGATATGTCCAACTTAAATAAGATTGTCCTTATAAAAGATACATGTGATTTATATTAAAATAATAAAATACTTTTATATATAAGGAATAAATAAAATAAGAATGCAATAACTGCTTGTAAGGAAAAGAATAAACAATTCTACTACCTACATTTTAAAATGATTTCTTTTATATATTATAAGACTATAAGATGCATTTCAACTGGTAGAAGAGGAGTAAAGTTAGTCAAGGAGTTATGACTCACAAATTTTATTATATTTTAAAGAATAAAATAAATTAAAAAATGTGCTTATATAGCAAGCCTTAGCACAACCTTCTCTCCTCAGTCTTCACTTAAAAGAATACCTTTCCTTTTCCCTTTAGAAAGCTCAATTTCCCATAGGCATCTCCATTCTCCGACACACAATTAAATAGAGAAACCACCCCTCACACAGAGTGAGTCATATGAAATGGCCACAAAAAAGTCCTCATTGATTTGTGTGGACGAAAACTTCTTTGACATCGAACTAAATCCTTTCCCTAATTTGTCTTATTCCATTGATTCTCCACCACCAAAACAGAACAAAGAGTTTGAGTTCCAGAAAGAGAAAAAGACCACAACTTTCTCTTCTAATAATCTCTTTAAAAAAGGGAAACCCATCCCTTCTCGCTTGCAAATGCCTCATCAAAAGCTTCTCCACAATGGCATCAGTGTAAGATCACTCTCATCATTGGAAGATAGTAGCTTTCCCTACTACACCACCCTTAAACTGCATTCAACAAATGCCAACGACATTCCTCTGGAATCCCGCAAAATCTCTCGTTCAGAATCATCGCGCAGGTTTAGTTGTTCTTTTGATGCAAACCCACCTAAATATCTATTTCAATGGTCCACAAAAGTGGATGCATTGGGAGGTGATCTTCCAAAGGACCATTGTTCCAAGAAGCTGAAATTGACTAAGCAATTATGGCTCAATCGAAGGTTCAAGGCTTCACGAGATTACATAAAATCTCTGTTTACCAAATCTGGTTGCTCAGATAAGTCCAGTGTCATTGCTGCTAAGAAAATAGGAACAGTGGATAAACCAAAACCAAAATGCAAGGACTGTCAAAACAAGTACGTGAAGGATGTTACTAACAAAAAACCATTTGAGAATTTTTATAAGAAGCACAGAAGATCATGTGCTCTCACTAAAACCATTAACAGTGACATGCTTGAGAATGGTTTCATTAACCACACTAGGAAGTCTTTCTCTGGGGTGATTTAACGACATTGTGCTTCAAAGGCTTCATCTTTATCCACCTCTTCATCTCGGTCTTTTTCTTTATCTTCATCTTTTTCATTCATTTCATTTGGGTCGACCCATGATTCACAAGGGTTCAGGAGAAGTATTGGTGTAAATTCTGAGCGGGAAAAATCAATTGAGGCAGCCATCGCCCATTGTAAACAATCCCAGCTGCGGAATGGTTCAAACAAAGCTCCAAATGGCAACAAGGATTCTTCAGATTAAGTATGAAAAAGAAACCACTGAAAGATATGTCCAACTTAAATAAGATTGTCCTTATAAAAGATAAATGTGATTTATATTAAAATAATAAAATACTTTTATATATAAGGAATAAATAAAATAAGAATGCAATAACTACTTGTAAGGAAAGGAATAAACAATTCTACTACCTACATTTTAAAATGATTTCTTTTATATATTATAAGACTATAAGATGCATTTCAACTGGTAGAAGAGGAGTAAAGTTAGTCAATGAGTTATGACTCACAAATTTTATTATATTTTAAAGTATAAAATAAATTAAAAAATTGTGCTTATATAGCAAGCCTTAGCACAACCTTCCCTCCTCAGTCTTCACTTAAAAGAATACATTTCCTTTTCCCTTTAGAAAGCTCAATTTCCCATAGGCATCTACATTCTCCGACACACAATTAAATAGAGAAACCACCCCTCACACAGAGTGAGTCATATAAAATGGCCACAAAAAAGTCCTCATTGATTTGTGTGAACGAAAACTTCTTTGACATGGAACTAAATCCTTTCCCTAACTTGTCTTATTCCATTGATTCTCCACCACCAAAACAGAACAAAGAGTTTGAGTTCCAGAAAGAGAAAAAGACCACAACTTTCTCTTCTGATGAACTCTTTAACAAAGGGAAACCCATCCCTTCTCGCTTGCAAATGCCTCATCAAAAGCTTCTCCACAATGGCATCAGTGTAAGATCACTCTCATCATTGGAAGATAGCAGCTTTCCCTACTACACCACCCTTAAACTGCATTCAACAAATGCCAACAACATTCCTCTAGAATCCCGCAAAATCTCTCGCTCAGAATCATCGCGCAGGTTTAGTTGTTCTTTTGATGCAAACTCACCTAAATATCTATTTCAATGGTCCACAAAATTGGATGCATTGGGAGGTGATCTTCCAAAGGACCATTGTTCCAAGAAGCTGAAATTGACTAAGCAATTATGGCTCAGTCAAAGGTTCAAGGCTTCACGAGATTACATAAAATCTATGTTTACCAAACCTGGTTGCTCAGATAAGTCCAGTGTCATTGCTGCTAAGAAAATAGGAACAATGGATAAACCAAAACCAAAACCAAAATGCAAGGACTGTCAAAACAAGTATGTGAAGGATGCTACTAACAAAAAACCATTTGAGAATTTTTATGACAAGCACAGAAGATCATGTGCTCTCACTAAAACCATTAACAGTGACATGCTTGAGAATGGTTTCATTAACCACACTAGGAAGTCTTTCTCTGGGGTGATTCAACGACATTGTGCTTCAAAGGCTTCATCTTTATCCACCTCTTCATCTCGGTCCTTTTCTTTATCTTCATCTTTTTCATTCATTTCATTTGGGACGACCCATGATTCACAAGGGTTCCGGAGAAGTATTGGTGTAAATTCTGAGCTGGAAAATTCAATTGAGGCAGCCATCGCCCATTGTAAACAATCCCAGCTGCGGAATGGTTCAAACAAAGCTCCAAATGGCAACATGGACTCTTCAAATTAAGTATGAAAAAGAAACCACTGAAAGAATGAGACCCACTATGATATAGATATGTCCAACTTAAATAAGATTGTCCTTATAAAAGATACATGTGATTTATATTAAAATAATAAAATACTTTTATATATAAGGAATAAATAAAATAAGAATGCAATAACTGCTTGTAAGGAAAAGAATAAACAATTCTACTAACTACATTTTAAAATGATTTCTTTTATATATTATAAGACTATAAGATGCATTTCAACTGGTAGAAGAGGAGTAAAGTTAGTCAAGGAGTTATGACTCACAAATTTTATTATATTTTAAAGAATAAAATAAATTAAAAAATTGTGCTTATATAGCAAGCCTTAGCACAACCTTCCCTCCTCAGTCTTCACTTAAAAGAATACCTTTCCTTTTCCCTTTAGAAAGCTCAATTTCCCATAGGAATCTCCATTCTCCGACACACAATTAAATAGAGAAACCACCCCTCACACAGAGTGAGTCATATGAAATAGCCACAAAAAAGTCCTCATTGATTTGTGTGGACGAAAACTTCTTTGACATCGAACTAAATCCTTTCCCTAACTTGTCTTATTCCATTGATTCTCCACCACCAAAACAGAACAAAGAGTTTGAGTTCCAGAAAGAGAAAAAGACCACAACTTTCTCTTCTGATGAACTCTTTAACAAAGGGAAACCCATCCCTTCTCGCTTGCAAATGCCTCATCAAAAGCTTCTTTACAATGGCATCAGTGTAAGATCACTCTCATCATTGGAAGATAGTAGCTTTCCCTACTACACCACCCTTAAACTGCATTCAACAAATGCCAACAACATTCCTCTAGAATCCCGCAAAATCTCTCGTTCAGAATCATCGCGCAGGTTTAGTTGTTCTTTTGATGCAAACCCACCTAAATATCTATTTCAATGGTCCACAAAATTGGATGCATTGGGAGGTGATCTTCCAAAGGACCATTGTTCCAAGAAGGTGAAATTGACTAAGCAATTATGGCTCAGTCAAAGGTTCAAGGCTTCACGAGATTACATAAAATCTATGTTTACCAAACCTGGTTGCTCAGATAAGTCCAGTGTCATTGCTGCTAAGAAAATAGGAACAGTGGATAAACCAAAACCAAAATGCAAGGACTGTCAAAACAAGTACGTGAAGGATGCTACTAACAAAAAACCATTTGAGAATTTTTATGAGAAGCACAGAAGATCATGTGCTCTCACTAAAACTATTAACAGTGACATGCTTGAGAATGGTTTCATTAACCACACTAGGAAGTCTTTCTCTGGGGTGATTCAACGACATTGTGCTTCAAAGGCTTCATCTTTATCCAACTCTTCATCTCGGTCCTTTTCTTTATCTTCATCTTTTTCATTCATTTCATTTGGGTCGACCCATGATTCACAAGGGTTCAGGAGAGGTATTGGTGTAAATTCTGAGCGGGAAAAATCAATTGAGGCAGCCATCGCCCATTGTAAACAATCCCAGCTGCGGAATGGTTCAAACAAAGCTCCAAATGGCAACAAGGATTCTTCAGATTAAGTATGAAAAAGAAACCACTGAAAGAATGAGACCCACTATGATATAGATATGTCCAACTTAAATAAGATTGTCCTTATAAAAGATAAAGGTGATTTATATTAAAATAATAAAATACTTTTATATATAAGGAATAAATAAAATAAGAATGCAATAACTGCTTGTAAGGAAAAGAATAAACAATTCTACTACCTACATTTTAAAATGATTTCTTTTATTTATTATAAGACTATAAGATGCATTTCAACTAGTAGAAGAGGAGTAAAGTTAGTCAAGGAGTTATGACTCACAAATTTTCTTATATTTTAAAGAATAAAATAAATTAAAAAATTGTGCTTATATAGCAAGCCTTAGCACAACCTTCCCTCCTCAGTCTTCACTTAAAAGAATACCTTTCCTTTTCCCTTTAGAAAGCTCAATTTCCCATAGGAATCTCCATTCTCCGACACACAATTAAATAGAGAAACAACCCCTCACACAGAGTGAGTCATATGAAATGGCTACAAAAAGGTCCTCATTGATTTGTGTGGACGAAAACTTCTTTGACATCGAACTAAATCCTTTCCCAAACTTGTCTTATTCCATTGATTCTCCACGACCAAAACAGAACAAAGAGTTTGAGTTCCAGAAATAGAAAAGGACCACAACTTTCTCTTCTGATGAACTCTTTAACAAGGGAAACCCATCCCTTCTCGCTTGCAAATGCCTCATCAAAAGCTTCTCCATAATGGCATCTGTGTAAGATCACTCTCATCATTGGAAGATAGTAGCTTTCCCTACTACACCACCCTTAAACTGCATTCAACAAATGCCAACAACATTCCCCTGGAATCCCGCAAAATCTCTCGTTCAGAATCATCGCGCAGGTTTAGTTGTTCTTTTGATGCAAACCCACCTAAATATCTATTTCAATGGTCCACAAAATTGGATGCATTGGGAGGTGATCTTCCAAAGGACCATTGTTCCAAGAAGCTAAAATTAACTAAGCAATTATGGCTCTGTCAAAGGTTCAAGGCTTCACGAGATTACATAAAATCTCTGTTTACCAAACCTGGATGCTCAGATAAGTCCAGTGTCATTGCTGCTAAGAAAAAAGGAACAGTGGATAAACCAAAACCAAAATGCAAGGACTATAAGAACAAGTACGTGAAGGATGCTACTAAGAAAAAACCATTTGAGAATTTTTATGAGAAGCACAGAAGATCATGTTCTCTCACTAAAACTATTAACCGTGACATGCTTGAGAATGGTTTTATTAACCACACTAGGAAGTCTTTCTGTGGGGTGATTCAACGACACTGTGTTTCAAAGGCTTCATCTTTATCCACCTCTTCATCTTGGTCCTTTTCTTTATCTTTATCTTCTTCATTCATTTCATCTGGGTCGATCCATGATTCACAAGGGTTCAGGAGAAGTATTGGTGTAAATTCTGAGCTGGAAAATTCAATTGAGGCAGCCATCGCCCATTGCAAACAATCCTAGTTGCGGAATGGTTCAAACAAAGCTCAAAATGGCAACATGGATTCTTAAGAATTAGCTACAGTTTGTGGAAATTAAGAAAAGGGTAACACCTGGGTGAATCCAAGGAGGAGAGAAAAAAAGGAGAAGACCTTGTTAAAAAAGAATGAATTTTTCATTTGAAAAGCAATTGTAATTTAAGTTAGTTTAATGCTTTAATTAATAGCTTGAATTTTATAATATTACTTAATTTGTTCAAATTCTTTTCTCTCTTTTCTCCTACTATTGTTGCACATGTTGGATACTGAGTAAAATTGAATTTGTTAGCACTCAACAGTAGTATGGTTATCATTAGCTGTGTGGAATGCAATCCTCTTAGACGAAAGTGACTTTAAAATAATGCTCAGTTATGCTAAGTCGTCATGAGTTCTTCATGACAAAGAGTCATGATACAACACTGTGTTTTTCTTGTCTTTTTAAATTTGAAATTGGTCCACTCTCCTTAATTAATTAATTAACCCTATAGCGCTAGTCCACAGGATTTGAGCGTTAATAGTGAGACTTAACCGCCACTATCAAATCTCACTTAATTGTAGTTTTTTGTCACGGAAATCCTATACTGTCACATTAATTAACCCATTTAGGATTATGAGTCTGCAACATTGTACGAGGTAAATTAAATTAACAGCATATCAGTGCAGATAATTCCCCAATCCCCACGTATATTCTTTTTTATATTTTGTGACAACTATATTTTTGTAGTTTTAGTTCACTGTAAAAAATAACTCTTGACCAAATAGCTATTAAAGTGGAAGTGAACTATTATCCTACCAACTTTACCTCTTGAGGTTAGATGTTCACTCTGGTGTTATCACTTTTTGAAATATTTTATCAAATTATTAATATTATAAAATTTGAACCCGAGTGATCGACTCGCTCAAGTACTGGGTCATTGGATCAATGGTCGAACTAGTGAGTTGCTGATTGAACTATTTAAACCGATATATATCAAAACCTATAAATCCTATACTAAAAAAATCTAAAATTTATTTCAAAATATTATCGGTATCAACCAATATATTTAAAATCAAAAGGATAAGAACACTTATTTATGATTTATTAATAATTAAATATATTTTAGAATTTTATGTAATATTAAATAATATGAAATATATTTATTATAAATTTAAAAACATATTTATATTATATTATTTTAAAATAAATATTTTATAGTATTAAATTACTAAAAATGTTTGAGTATGAAAAACAATATCTTTATAAAGTGATATGGTAGTTACGTCAGACCCGATTCAACAACATATCCGATTTATTAGTTTGACCGAACCGACCATAAATCCGGTTTTCGGGTGAATTGATTGTCCTGACCGATTCTACCCGATTTTCATAACAGTGTTAATTATCACCCTTATCCAAAATTAAACCCACATCTATATCTTTGGATTCCTTTTAAATAAAAAAAAAAACTCTTAATGTCAAGTCTAATGCTCTCATTCTGACCCTTTTCCCCATAGATTCTTTATGAATATTGCTTCAATTTTTTCCTGCAAGATAATCTTTCAGAGTTCAACAGATAACAGATTGGATGTGAAAGTGTATAAAAAAAAAATGAATGCCATATTTTATCCCCATCCCCTTTCTCTCTGCTTTGTTTTAAGTTTATTTTTTTTCTGAAAAGAAAGAAAACTAGAAAGTCATTTAGAAATAACCTCAGTGACTAAAAAAGGTTACTAACAGTTAGTTACCTTTATGGAGGAAGAAAAAGTTCAAAAAGTAACAGGTTGTAATCTCAATTTTATGATGTGAAAATCATGGTAAGTTTTGGTGCCTCAAACCTTTTCTATGCCGACGTACCCTTTTTTAAAAATAATCATGATTAGTAAAATTGAATCCTAAACAGAGCAGCATAGTTGACCTGCAAAGTAAAGCTAAAATGGTGCAATATATACCCTTGAATGCAATTACCAAAGTATAATTGTTGAGAGTAATGTAATTTGTACATGTTGTAGATGTACAACAAGGAGAGCGAAAAGGAGAAAAGAGAAAAAAGAGAGAGAAATGTAGGAAGTGATAGATGATGTGATGGAAAGAGATAGAGAGAAAAATGTGTTGTATGAGTTGTTGTATATTTTTATGTTGTATGAATTTAATATCTCAATTGTTAATGACAAGTTGTTATCACAAGATATGTCTAATCTACTCTAAATTTTAGGAAAGAAAATAATTCCCAATTTCATTCTGTAAAGGCATATCCCACATACTCAACTTGCCCGCGTCGTGACGCATGTATTATTAAGACTCTCCATCTTATGCTATGCATCCCTAGTTAATTTGGATATATTAAGGCTATCTGTAATATGCAATGTTACAAAAAAACAAAACCTTAATGTACAATTATTTTGGTAGACAAATAAACCTCTATACGTGTACATTTTCCTATCTTTTGGTTTTGACTAATATTAAACTCCATAAAGATGAAACTGAATCACATGCGAAGAATTCGAAGTTTCAACTGTGCGTTAATGTAGTAGGGTACAAATTAGACAAACGCATAGAACAAAACACAAACAAGCAACAATTATTTTCCTCGCTAATGGTTTAATTTGCTCATATATACTCATATATAGTCCTAAAGGATAAAGATAAGTGTTTCTTTCTCCCCCTCCTTTTGCCTAAGTTAATAATTTTTCTCATGATATCGTTAAATCTAATATAGTTAAATTAATTACAATAATAGTTAAAATAAAAGGTAGAGTTTTCCTGTTATGTAAATATGATATGGTTATCAAATGATTCAAATTATAAGGTCTAGCTATATCTGTTTCCAGATAACTTTTTTGAGTTAGAATTATAGCGAACCTAAAATTTTTAAAATTAGGATTTTAGTGAGTGTCACCACGGCACCAACTTTATTTGGTTTGGAAAAAATTGGAAAAGACAAAAAAAAAATACTAGTCTACAAAAACTAATGAGATATATTATTTGTATAATCAATATATACAACAATCATTCATATAATGTATTTTTTTTCTCTATTTCTCATCATCACATCACCATTTTCATACTTTTCTCTTTTTATCTCTCATTGTTACAGGGATTTTTGTAAAATTTATAATTTCTTAAAATTAGTTAGGTTCAATACTAGACTATGTATGTATAGGGAAGAGTGAGAATTTAACCTCACAACATCTCCATACGTCACAAATTACCTGAAAGTCAATTATACATATTAAATGACTTTAAATATATTTAAAATATTCCGTAGAAACAGAAAAAAAATAAGAATGAAAAGGTAAGAAAATAATATATATATATATATATATAGTTTGGCTTCAATTGTGCTCCTTTACATCCAAATGAGAATTACAGTTAGGGATGAAAAAGTGGGTTGGGTCCGACGGACCAACCCGCATAACCTGCCAAAATGGTGGGTTAGGTTAGGTCCCTTTAATCCACCAACCCGGCAGACCAACACGCAGGCTAGGTCGGACCAGCCTGTCGTGTTTGCTCACTAACTTTGATAAATTTTTATAAGATTTATTATTATTTATTATTATTATTGATATTTAGTATTTAATTATAACTATTTTATGAAAATTGAGAAAAAAAATATTATGTAAAATAAAAAAAATATAAATATTTTTTTAATTTTATTATAATTTAAATTTATTATGTATTATATTTATTTTAATTTTTTTATTTTTTGGACAGTCTTGTCTGCCATCCTACCTTAAAACGGAATGAGTTGTATATGTTGGCCCATTTTTATTTGTAGGGCTAACCCGCCCATCCCGTTTTTTGGCGGGCCAGCCCGCTTTGACATCCTTAATCAAACTAATATATTTTTTTTACAAAATAAGTATGGACTAGCTAGTAAAGTTTAAATTCTGAAAAAGTTTTTGAAAAGGATTATTTTTCTATTTTAGAAAATTTGTATGAACAACAGATATTAAAGAAGGTAGTTAGTATCAAGTCAACAAGTTGTCATGACTAAATGAAACCCAATAAATAAATTTAATAAGACACCCAAAATTAAATTTGGTAACAAATGAAAAAATATACTACCTCCATTTCTTTTTATAAGGCAGATTTTAGAAGTTTTTTGCGTTCATTTTTATAAGTCACTTTACAATTTTAAGAAAGCTTGTTCTTATTAACTTTAATGTCTTTTCAACTATCAAATGATAATGGAGTTAGTTAATGATATTAAATAAAAGTAAAACTAAAGTTAAACTATTTTTTAAAATTCAAATAAAATTAACTAGCTTTAACCACTTTTATTTGTTTGTGTGATCCGGTCAAATGTGTCTTATAAAAAGTAACAGGGTAAGTATGAATTATAATAAAAAAATATTGAAATAATGGAATCTATATTAACAATAACTAGAAACAATTGAAAATATACCTGGCAAAAAGGGTACCCGACCCAATATGGGTTGTTCCGATGGTCGTAGGCTATAACAGGTCCAAAAAAGTGTGAATTCAGTTCAAGCTTTCAAAATGATGCTCAAACCCAATTATTATGTGTGTTTTTTCACCATTTTAGTGAATTAATGCTAGTTAAACCTGCAATTTTTATAAAACGGGTTGGGCTGAAATAGTCCAAATTTAATTTTGGCTCAAAATTTAAATCTCAAATCTTACACTTCATTGGATTTTTTTTGGTTTAATATGTTTTAGTCCCTGAAGTTTGACTCAAATTTGGAATTAGTCTCTAAACTTTAAAACCGTTGGTTTGGATCCATCATGTTCTGAAATCACGTTACTTTAGTCCCTCGTGTTCTGAAATAACGTAACTTTGGTTCTTCCCCTTAACACCATCAACTTTGAAGCTGACGTGACAAACGAATTTCTGTGTCAGTTGTCCAGTCAGTTATAATGACCATTTTGTGCCAATTACACCTTAGCTCATCGATCAGATTTTATTTAGGGTTTTATTAAATTTAACTTCACATTTTTCATGAACATGGAAGACAATAAAACTGACTGGATGAGCCAGGTTGTAATTCAATTGCCACATCACGGTCATTGAAAGTGATTGGACAAAATGACACAAAAATTCGTCTGTCACGTCAGCATTAAAGTTAACAGTGTTAAGATGAGTGACTAAAGTTACGTGATTTCAGAATATGAAGGACACGACCCAACGGTTTTAAAGTTTAGAGACTAAAACGAAATTCGGGTCGAACTTCAAGAACTAAAAACATATTTAACCCCTTTTTTAAACCCATTAAATATTTAAAAATGTTTTAATTGAAAATAAGTACTCCTATTTTAGGATAATAATAAATTAAATAGTAACCAAATCATGAAACTTTTAAATGATATTAATTAAAAGACGACAAATTAAAGTCGAACTTCAAGAACTAAAAACATATTTAATCCCTTTTTTTAAACCCATTAAATATTTAAAAATGTTTTAATTGAAAATAAGTACTCCTATTTTAGGATAATAATAAATTAAATAGTAACCAAATCATGAAACTTTTAAATGATATTAATTAAAAGACGACAAATTAAAGAAAACAATAAACACAAGTAATGGAAAACAGATAAAAAATTTAAAAGAATTCAAACTTTAAAACTGACAATGACGGAAGAGTGGGAGTAATGAAACTTTAAAATAATCGAACTTTTACTTAATTACAAATGTTCATTAACGAAAGTAAGAGGTGTTGCAAAAAAATACCATCACA
This sequence comes from Sesbania bispinosa, assembly GCA_026901365.1. Lineage (NCBI taxonomy): Eukaryota > Viridiplantae > Streptophyta > Magnoliopsida > Fabales > Fabaceae > Sesbania > Sesbania bispinosa. The sequence goes on from QLOH01000384.1 coordinate 981,419, forward strand.
AGTACGATCTCATCTGACTTGGCTTTGACTAGAAATTAATTATGACATGATGCGATTGGGTCAAATTGGTTTTTTTTTCTTCTCAAAACACAAATAGTGGGACATTGGTAGGTTTGAAAATGGAATATATTTCTTGCACCACAAACGGTGTGGCACACTATTTTTACCACATTGATTATGGTTTTGTATTATTGCATTTTTATTTTTTTTTTGTCTTGTTTTTTTATACTTTTTATATTATTATTATATTCATTTTTATTTATTTATCCCATTAAATAAAAATATAGATTAAGAACTATAATAAATTGGGTTTAGGGTTTACCACATTGATTATGGTTTTGTATTATTGCATTTTTTTAATTTTTTTGTATTGTTTTTTTATACTTTTTATATTATTATTATATTCATTTTTATTTATTTATCCCATTAAATAAAAATATAAATTAAGAATTATAATAAATGGTTACATGGATTTTTTGTTAACCATTCCTGTGAACACAAGTTAATTGTATGTCCAGAAACTGTGAACATATTTTTAATTGAGGTTAAGTGTATCCATTGGCGGTTAACAGACTATGATATTGTTAAACATATGAGTTCCACATATTCTTAAATTGGGTGAGTTGACTATCAAAATTAACACATTTCAATGGATAAGTGCTCACATTCATTATATAATTTTAATTAAATTGAGCACTTATCATATAATCATTTCATGATTTTATTTTGATTATACATTGGGTCAACCTGATCTTGTCCTAATTAGAATCGGTCTTAATTAGACTTATATATCATATGGTCTCTTCGGGTTTATGGACATGTTCGGATTTATAAAATTGACCCAGTCAAAAATTAGGATGGAGTAAGGGACATACAAAACTTGTCCCAACCCGTCCAACGAACACCTCTACATTCAAGCCAAACTATAAATTTTCACTTTTCCCCCTTTTTCAATAAACAAATTTTAGGATGTGGGAATGACACTTTTGCATGACAACTTGTTGACATAATACTAACTTTTTTTTACTATATGTTGATCATATAATTTTTTTAAAATAAAATAATCATTTTCAAAAGGCTTTCTAAGAATTTAAAGTTTATTAGACCATACTTATTTTCTAAAAAATATCTTATTCTGTTAACCGTCAATGGATAATCAATGCAACTAACTAGTTCCTAACTAATGGAACCAAATCAACTAATTTCTAACTAACTATTATATCTTTAACAATGTTCCTATGTATTTCAATAAAAATTAAAACCATGTACTTTTCTTTCGAAAAATGAGATTGGGTTAGTTAATTTATTTTGAAGAATCCGTGGTAAAAGATCATTTTATTCTAAAATTTTATTTGATCAAACATTTAAGAAAAGAATTTAAGGGTGAATTTTAAAATAATAAAATGAAAATGAAGTATAATTAGGTCAAGAAGTCATCACAACTAGAATCCCAAAATTTAAAATTAGCAAAGCACATAAAATTTAATAACAAATAAAATGAGAGGCTAACACGTGTCCACCTAGGGCCTTCTTGTCTTATATACAGTATAACAGATGTAGATGTAGATGATGAGGACTAGGTGAATATATATATATATATATATATATATATATATATATATATATATATGGGGTTAATTAGACCATCAAAATATGCTCAGGATTTTATGTTATGAATGCCTCAGAACAAGAAAGATGAGCTCTTAGATTAGTTATGAATTACAAACCTTTAAACAAAGTATTAAAATGGATAAGGTATCCTCTACCCAATAAATCCGATTTAATAAAGAGATTACATAATGCAATAATAATATTTTCTAAATTTGATATGAAATCTGGATATTATCAAATTTCAGTAGCAGAAGAAGATAAACATAAAATAGTTTTTGTAGTACTAGTTGGACATTATGAATAGAACGTAGTGCCTCAAGGATTAAAGAATGCACCAAGTGAATTCCATAATATTATCAACATATGGAATTTTTTGTAGTATATTTAGATGATGTATTAATTTTTTTCAAAGTGAATAAATCAATATATTATTTTACATTTAAATAAATTTATAGAAATAATAAAATAAAATGGTTTAGTTGTTTCTGCAAAAAAGACTGTAAAGCAACTCTAAGTGTTTTGCAAGAAGATGTAAAAAAAATAGTTTTTAAACATATTTTTGCCAAGTGGCAAGCCTTACTTTCATGTTTTGATTCTGATATTATTCATATTAAGGGAAATAAAAATTCTTTACCTGATTTTCTTACAAGAGAATTTTATGAGATACAGATTCAATTGAAATTCATCATCATGAAGATCCAAAAGGACAAGGTATACTATTTTCCAAAGCCAAAATTCTTAAAATTCTTTCGGTTCAAGACTAGAATCAAGAACTTTATCAACCCTAGACTTTTTCAAGAAATTTTTTCCCTCAAAGTTATACTTATTATGAGTATATAGTTGTTTGGTACAATACTTTCTACCTCTGTCCTTATCAACATTTTGAAGGAACAAATTAAAGTTAATCATGAAAGGAATCTTGCATCAAGACAAAGGATGTTTATGAAGGAATCTCAGTTGCTTTCCATGCAACCTTATTATATATATATATATATAGAGAGAGAGAGAGAGAGAGATTATCTCATGAGAATGTTTAATCTCAACCATTAGATTAAAGTGAATAGGTTGATGAGTTAATAACACGCATTTTAGGGGTCGTTCGGGGTGGTTGCGAGTTTTCAGTTTTTGGTTTTTAAAAATTTTCAATCAAGTTTTTACAACTCAAAACCAAAAACTGAAAACTTGTTTTTGTGGTTTTCAAAACAAACATTTTGAAAATCACAAAAAGTAGTTTTCAATTTTTGGTTTTGAGTTGTAAAAACTTGATTGAAAATTTTTAAAAACCAAAAACTGAAAACTCACAACCACCCCGAACGGCCCCTTAGTGAGTTTATTTTATATACTATTCTCATGTGATATAGGTCAGTGTTTTCTTCTGAATTTAACCACAAAATTATTTTAAGGAGTATTAAAATTTTGATAGTTCATTTTTTTGGGGTGAAAATTTTTGAGAAAAGACAAATGGAGAGAAAAAATGAAAAGACAAAAAGTGAAATTAGTAAAAATTGATGTGATAGGAAATGAATTGAGACATAAAGAAAAATGAGGTGCGAAAGGATATTTAAGAATTAAATTATCAAACATCTCACTACAAGAAATTTAGGTTTTAGCGACGGTTGATCTGTGACGGCCTCGTGCCGTCGCTACAGCATTAAATGCACTATTCAATGCAATTAATTCTTAGAGAAGGCCTAGCCGTCGCTAGGAAGTGACAATAGCAATGGCTAAGTCGTCGCTATAATTATAATTTATTTATTTTTTCTGAAAAAATAAAAATAAAAGATAGCGACGGCTTTTGACGGCAGGCTGTCGCTACATTAAAAATGTATTTTACTTTGCGCGCACATTTTTTTTAAAAACGTAGCGACGACCGTAGTGATGACCAGACCGTCGCTACGTTAAAAACCTGCACGCGTTAAAACCCCCTCCCCTCTTCCTCCATTTCCAAATCCCCTCACTCTGTTTATTTTGAAAAACTGACCGATTAAAACGTTCCCCTCCTTCATAGGATCGTTTTGAACCGATCAATTTTCAAAATAGTTGCCTGTAGGTGATGTTTGAGCTCGTTCCAGAGTTATTCGTTATTCGGAGTCGCAACAAGTAAGTTTTTTTAAAAGCTTTAATCAATTTATTTGTAATTAATAGTTTATTTGTTTTATTAATTTATTAATGTGGTATAGGAATTAGGTTTATTTATAATTAATAGTTTATTTGTAGTTAGTTTTTTTATTAATTTATTTATTTATAATTAGGTTTATTTGTAATTAATAGTTTATTTGTAAATAGTTTATTTGTAATTAATAGCTTTAATTAATTTATTTGTATTTAGGTTTATTTGTTTTATTAATTTATTAATGTGATATAAGAATTAGATTTATTTGTAATTATTAGTTTATTTATTTTATCAATTTATTAGTAATTATTTAAATTTCGGTAATGAGTAATTAGTTTTTTTAATTTATATAATTATTTATTTTTTTATATAATGTCTATAGTAATTAGGAATTAGTTTTATTAGTATATTAGTAATATGTAATTGGTTTTTTTAATTTATATAATTAATTAATTATTAGATAATGTCTATAGTCATTAGTGTCTAGGATGCGTGGTAGAGGTGGAGAGAAGATCCCACCGAGTAGAGGAGGGTCCATCCCTCCGGGCGAGCTACAACAACAGGCAGCTCGCGCGATGCGGGAGAGGGACAACCTCTCTCACTCACACGCTGATTAGATGTCGGAGCATCCATCTACTTCAGCGCCGGCGGCCGCCATGCAGACTTCTTCTTCTTCCTCCCCTCCACCATCTGCTCCGGCCCAGTTCGATGGTATGAGGTTCATCTCGACACCGGGATTAGTTCAGATGCCTCCAATGCAGGAGGACGCTGGGACCCCCCATAAAGCTGACGACGCTCAGGATGACCTAGATAGGGTTGTGGAGTAGGAGTCTGATGAGGAGCCAGCTCGGTTCCAGGGTGCCGGCTCAAGCAGACCTCATGAGGCAGACGCTCGAGGTCGGGTTATTATCCGACCATTTGGCAAGAGGTGAGTTTGTTTATTTTTCTTCTTCTTTAGAATTGATATTAATATTGAATCTTTAATTATTTTAACTGTTAATATTGAATACTTTATTTTGCAGGTGGGTGCCTAACGTCCCACCTATCGCAGCCATTGGTCATGCTATTCATTCACCGTTCCGGGGTCCTCACTACCTTTGGGAGGTCACCCCGAAGGATGTTAGGGACATGTTGTTGTTGCGGTGTTGGCAAGTGTACCAATGTCGCAATAGTATAATAGTTTTTAAGTAAGTTTGTTGAACCCACGAGGAATGATTTCAATCAAACTCCAAAGTCTAGCTTACTAAGTATATTTACAAAAAGGGGTAGAATGGGTTATGATTAATATTTATAACAACTAAAGTAAAAATGCATAAAAGTAATAAAATGAAAAGTAAAAGTTTAGGAAAGTTCAAGTGGGAGAAGCTGGGATTGAATTTCATCTATTGCACTCTTCCGTATTTGGGAAAGCAAAAACCTATAGTATTCGAACTAGACAATATTGAAACACAAGCTAAATTCATTCACACTGATTCCTCCAATGTGAAATCCTTAGAACAACCCCCTAAACACCAATTTCTCCAATGTTTAACAGATGGCCTAGCTTTAATTGAAAGATGTTTTAAAGCTATCGATATATCGAAAGCCATTCCTAGCGTTTCGACCTATCGAGCATTTTTCATCCAAATCAGATTTCCGAAATATGTTCCCTCTACTTCAAGAAATCAAAATCAATATTACTAATGAGTTAATAGAATCAAGCATTAAGAGTAGAACGAAAATGCCAATATTGAAGAGAAACGAAATTTCTATAGATAAATGAATCCAAAATATATCCAAGTTTGAATCGATTACATTCAGTCCCACAATAAAAGCTTAGCTACTCATGGTAGCACTTATAACCCAAAAGATGGAGTGGGAGAAATGGAGGAGCAAACCCTAGCGGAGCTCCCAAGAGGAAACTTGGAGAAGAGGAGAAAGTCTTGAATCCAAAACTTGTCTCGAAAGTCTAATTTTTCTTAAATGCCTTTGATGTCTGTCTGAAGTTTGGGCGTTTAAACCTCCAGAGTGGAGGTTTGAACGCCCAGTAACCATTACTCCTAAAGAAAATGGGCGCACGCTCAAAATCACTTTTCTTCAAAAAGGGCGCGCGTTCAAACCTTTAGATGGAGGTTTGAGCGCCCAATAATCATTACTCAGCAGAAAAGAACGCGCGTGCTTCAGAATGCACTTTTTCTCAAAAAGGTCGCGCGTTTAAACCTCCTGATGGAGGTTTGAGCGCCCAAGCCTCTTTTCAGACGATGCAGTGCGCTCAAACGTGCATTTGGGCGATCAAACACCCAAACTTGATGCCAAAGCTATCCTTTTCTCCTCTTTGGACTCTATTTACTTCTTAGCTTTCCCTCCAAGTCTTAATACCTACAAAATATATACATTTCTAATTAAAATAGCATCAAACTTCAGAATTAATTTAAAAACTACATAAAACTAAAATCAAAGTAATAAAAGGGCAATTAGGGGCCAAATTAAGAACAATTATCATCTCAAAGTGCTAAAATTACACCTAAAAACTACTAATTCTAAGCACTTATCAACTCCCCCCAAACTTAGCTTCTTGCTTGCCCTCAAGCAAGATAACTCAATCAAAATGGAGCAAGCAAATTGAGATCAAGTCTTTGTTTGAACAAAATCAACTTTCAATCATCAAAACAGCTAGAACAATCAGCAACAACATTTTCAGCTAACATATATTAGAATAATCAAAGTCAAGAATGAATACACTTCAGTTACTATAGAAAATAGAGGAAACAAAGGATTAACCCTCATAAGGAACCACTCTCAGTGTATGACTTCTCGGGGTGAGTATTTCACTCATTCCTCAAAGTGATTGATCAGCATAGCCTTGCCAGTCATTTTACATCAAATCAAAGACACAAAATTAGCATGAATCCTAAGGTCTTTGAAGGTTGTAATGAGGTTGGGTTTCCAAGAATCATTGTTTTTCTGGATATTCAAATTCATACCTTTGGCAATAGAGAGATTTTATACAAGTTATGCTTATTTTGCACTACCCCCCGATTCTTCAACTTGGAATCCCTCTTTTCTAGATCAACAACCATCATTCTTTTCTCCTTTTTATTTCATTTCTATGTACAACCCTTTTTCTTTCTTTTCTTTTCTTTTCTTTTTCTGTTCAATTTTCTTTTTCACTCAAGGGTTGTTCTTTTTATTTTTTCAACTCTTCTCTTCATATGCCTCTAATCATCAAAGCGACTTTGATACCCATTCAATTACATAACTTGCACCTAAGCTCTTTTTCCCTAAGCATGGAGGGAAGATTGATTCAATTACATGTAGGGTGCAGGTTTTCAGAACAAACATTCAGCTCAAATGGGTTATCAAAGAAAATTGCTTACTCATGATGCAAGGTTGGCTATTTGGCACTAGGCTTAAAGAAGAATTTCAACAAATTTGCCAAAGTCATTTTCATGCTTCTAATGATAAGTAACAATGGAAAATTAAGGCAAGACAAGCTTCACAAATCATAGTGAGACTCTCAATTTTCTTTTGGTTTCACTCACTCTCTTGGCTCAAAAGAATAAGGTTCCTTGATCAAGTCATTCAATTGCTTCAAAAATTTGCCTTCTTCACCATCATGTACAAAATTCTATGTTTACTAGCTGAATAAATTCTTCTTCTTTCAATTTTCAATTTCTTCAAAGTTTTTGAAAATTTCTCATCTAAGCTAAAAAGATTAAATTAAAAAAATTGATTTACTTTTCAAACAAAACTTTTACAAAAAGAAAAAATTTCTGTGATTTCCAAAATTTTCTATACTCCTAAGTCAAGAATAGTGGTTTAATTGAGAAACAACCAAAATAACATTCAAACATGCAATACATCCACTATCCCTAACCAAAGTTACCAAATATGTTCAATCTAAAAACGGGAAAGTGAACCACTCTACATATGGTTGCTAAAAACTCCTAATTACTGAAAACTAAAAACTGAATTGAAATAACATAGAAAAACAGTAAAAACAAGTAAAAACACTCCTCCCAATGCATGGTGCCATCGCCATCATTGTCATTAGTTGCCTGGTTCTGAGTTCCAATATCAGATGGTCCTACTCCCCTTGGAAAAGAAGGCTTGTCCTCGGGCTATGAAACATGAGCAGAACTGCTCCGGTGAAGGCCAAGGCCAAACTCCAGGGACATGAGAGGACTGAGACAAATAAGCATGGTGGTAGGACTTATTTTGGAGCACTTGTCCTTTATGAATGACAGCTAGCTAGCTCTGGGTGTGCTGCTGAGAAAGCTCTACAATAAAACAATTCTCCTTTGGTTAGTTGACAGAATTATAAACTAAAATTCTCTTGCATGAACCAAGTGGATGAGGTGATATGCTAAATTTAGAGGAGTACAAACAATAAATTCAAGATTGGCAGGAACACATTTAAAGTGCCACTTATGTACTAAGTGCCCATTACAAATAAAGAATTCAACTCAAGCATTTAACCACTACGTACATGGTTCAAGCATTTTGTCAGACACTTGGAGAGCTTAAATTTTTCACATTGAATCAAAGGAGGAAGATCATGGAATTTCAATCTATGTACTCATAAGAATCAATCCAATGATACAATGTATTCACAAGAGCTATTTAAGCAAGCACAAGTAATTGGGGCATTTTATCAAACACATGGTGGGCATAAAAATATCATGTGGAAAAGAGAGCATGCAACACTACCCACACCTAAAAAATTGACAAATTAAACAAGCAATCCAAGCATTGACACATTGTAAACATTTAAATTCACAAGTATCTAAGTTAGGAAAATAAAAAGAAAAGAAAATCTAACCTAGACCGAACCTAATGAGTGTCCATGGAAGAGGGAAAAGGAAATAGATAAAAGAAGTGGAAGAAGGGAAGCAAACCTTGAGCACAAAGATATGGAAAAGGAAGAAAGGTTGAAAGTGGGAGCTTGGGTGATGGGGAATTTGAAGGGGAATATAAGAGAATGGGTGTGTGATGTGAAGAGGGAGAAGAAGAGAGAGAATGAAGTTAAGAGGAAAGGGACACTGCTGTGCGCGCAAGAATTCACTCCCTGATAGAAAGATTGGGCGCTCGCTCGCCCCCTGTGCGTTTGAGTGCCCAGAATTTAGCAAAAAGGGCCTTGGACAGAGACTTTGAGCATTTGAGCGCCCGGGAATGATTAAAAAGAGCCTCTGGACAGAAACATTGGGCGTTTGAACGTCCACCTGCGCGTTTGATCCTCTATTCAGACAGGTCTGGGCGTTTAAACCTCCCCAGATGGGCGTTTAAACCTCCTGAATTGCATTTAGACAGAAACTTTGGAGGTTTGAGCGCCCAGGTGCGCGTTTGAGCGCCCAGTAACATCAATTATGCAGTAGAAATGCTGCAGAATTATGCAGCAAAATCCTCCTCTCTTTGGCTCAATTTTTTCCACACTCTTTTCTTGCCCAATTCTTACTCAAATTAATTTAATCCAATCCCTCAATTTTTCTAAATCACTTTCCCTATGGGCACTCCAATTTTTAGAAAATCTAAGCTAGAATTGAGTTCTAAAACAACCAAAAACACACAAGAACAAGCATCCAACCACCTCAATTGGAATACCAAATCAATTTTCAAGCATAGAATCATAATTTTGATTCTAATTACACATATATGCATATTTATCAATTATGAGGTGATCAAATGCTAAACATGGACTAATCAACACACAAACATGCAATCACATTTGCTACACAGAAACACATTTAAAAACAGTTAACATGAATTTCAAAAAGCAAAAACACACTATGCCAAAAAATGCATACTAAAGCACAAGATTTACAATGAATTATTTTTATTATGGAATGCTAGATGATATATTTATTTTTATAGTGTTATGAATTACTACTTTTTTGAATTATTGTTTTAATGTTACATTTCTTATTTTAATTCTTGAATGTTGCACTTATTTTTATATTGTTATGGATTACTATACCTATTGTTTTAATATTACACTTGTTACAATCACGATAAAACACTAACATATTATTTACATGAATCATAAATTATGAAACGAATGATAAAAGAAATAGTGAACCAACAAAATATTAAGATTTACATGAATTACATATTATTTACATTTTAATAAACACTAACATATTATTTATATGAATCATAAATTACTAAATAAATTAAATTATATAAATTTATAATTATTTGAAAATATGTAATAACAAAATATTAAGATTTGATCTAATAATTAGTGATGCCTTATAAATAATTTTAAATAAATTAAAATATATAAATTTATAATTATTTGAAAATATGTAATAACAAAATATTAAGATTTGATCCAATAATTAGTGATGCCCTTATGTGTCATTTTACAACTTTCAGCTAGTTGATCAGCTTGTATTACCAAACACTTACAACTAGCTTTTCAGCTTTCAGCTAGTTTTACCAAACACACTCTTAAAATGGATGAGTCAAATTCAGTGCCAAACATTTATAATTGTGGTAACAATTGAACACCATTTATATATCAATCAAGAGACATTTTAGACAACAAATTATCAACCAACGAGGGTTGGTTCAAGTGGTACATGTTTGATTCCCTTTAATTAAGCAAGGTCTCATGTTTGAGTCTTGTGCATGGAAAAATTCTCGAATGGAGGATACCCATGGTTAAACCAAAAAAGACAACAAATTATAAAAGAAATTCTACTCAATTTATTTGTATCTATTTTTTATTGGGTGATAATTGTTTTTGTTCTTTTAGTTACCACATTAAATTCTAAGTACGGAAAATTTCAAAATGGATAAATATCTCATTTCTATATTAAAATAATTTTGAAATATAACACATGAAAAAAAAACCTTTGATTTTATATCTAAATGTATACATTTGCACTTAACGAGATTGCATATCATATTCATATTAATATGGATTATGATGATATATAAAAGAATATTTGTAATATATATAATAGTTAGACTAATGAATTACATACTAGTTAGGGCTTCATTTGTTTTTGTCCACGGTATTGCATCCTACTAGCATTGTAGGCCTAAGATATGATTTCTATGAAAATTATGAAATTACACCCCATTTTTGGGATAGAAATATAGAGGGAAGAGAAATATAAAAACAGAAAAAGAGAATGTGAGTAATATAATAAACCACGTGATTTGAGCGGAAGAGAGATAAAAAGAAATTAAAGATGAATGGAGAGAAAGTGAGTAAATCAATACAAGAGTTAGATTTTTATGCAATGTAAACCAAAAATTACTAATAAAAGAAAGAAAACATTACATAATTTGGAGTTAAAATGTAGGGAAAATCTTATCACCAAGGTAAGGGAGGTTAGAAGTAGTATGAGAACTTGGGGGCTTGAGTGTGAATTTTGATAAGAAGTAGATAATGTATTAAGAACTGAGTTTTAAGAGAATTTAGAAGGGAAACCAGGCGTTAAGCCAAGCACAACTGTAGAACTTGTGAAGTCTATAAATCAGTTTAAGTATTTAAACATGATTATAAGACTTAGCATCTTTAAGTTTTAATGAATAATAAATAAGATTATATTAATGAATAAACAAATAAGATTATATTAAAGACGAATAAGTTTATATAAGAACTTAATAATATTACATAAACAGATTCTACTGAGAAAGGTATTGGTTTGTTGATTATATTTCAGGCTAAAATATTCATCTGAAGAAGAAGAGTAGAAGAACACATCAAAAGAAGAATCGCATTCAGAAGATCAGGATCAGAAGAACAAAATGCAGAATTCTAAGAAAAGAAATCCATAACCAAGTTGAAGACTCGAAGACTTTATGAAGAATCAAAGACTAATTGAAGATCTGAAGAATTAAAGACTACGAAAGACTTGAAGATTTGAAGATAATCTAAAGCAGTCTTGAAAATGAAAGATGAAGATGTTAGAATCAAGAAATGATCTCTTGGAGACGTTGCAAAGCGTAAAGCACACTCCATCAAATAGAGTACACTCATCTCAGTAGAAAAAGCTAGACATGTTTTTCTACCTCGATCAAAGTCTTGCACAAATAAGGAAATGCTGCAAAGACTTTCTGCAACGCCTGCTGCACCTGCAACAAAAGGATCTGTGTGCGCAGACCTACTGCATGTACGCCTGCCAATGACCAGAAAGGGTTAGAAGACTGAACAAAAGCAAGCAAGGAAGATGGTTGAACAAAGTACAAACAATTCAACATCTTTATTTATCTCAGAAGAAGAAGATACAAGAAGAAGAAGAAGATATAAGAAGAAGAAGATACAAGAAGAAGAAGAAGAAGAAGAAGAAGAAGAAGAAGAAGAAGAAGATACAAAGATGAATGATGTTACAATCCTCTTATAAGAAGGAAGAAGCTTTCTGAAGTTTCAACTCTAAAGAATTGAAGTTGTCTGGAGGACGCAACCCGTCTGAAGTATTGAAGCTGTCTGAAGTTTCAATCTGTCTGAAGGACGCAACTCGTCTGAAGTATTGAAGCTGTCTGAAGCATAAACCTGTCTGAAGGTTTGAAGCTGTCTGAAGTTTCAATCTGTCTGAAGTCTTAATCCGTCTGAAGTATTGAGGCCTTCTGAAATCCGACGTGGCACCCTTCGCTGAAGTTTGTGAAGACTTTTCTGAGTCTCTGCTACACGTACCTTTTCAAACACATTTATGGAAATAAACACAGAGACCTTTCCTGGTGCTTTTGAATTTCATACACCACTGAGGAAATCTCTGCAATGCAGCATTCGCAGCAACAACGGTGGCAGCTTTATAGCAGCACCTACGCTGTACTATGTCAGACATGTCAGAGCCCTCTGAAGCATGTCTCACAACGGATTAAAGAGGATTCAATGCTATCTCTAAACGGTAGTATTTCAACGGATATTTCCTCATTGATACAATCCAAAAGAGAGTAGAAGAAAGCTGAAGGAGAAAGCAAAAGCAGAAGAAATTCAAAAGAGAGAATACGCAGAAACATATCAGAATATCTCTCATAAAGAAGCACATAACAAGTGTCAGAACGGGATCGTCTGTACACCTATTCGCTTAAGGAGAAGCAACCGTTTGAGAAGCTATTACACAACGGCTATATGAGCCACATCATCATCGGCTCAACGGTATTATGAATCATCTTCAACGTCTATATTCAAGAAGAACATATAAATAGCCTCAAGATTGAATTTGAAGATGTTGGTCGATGTTGGTCGGTCCAACCAGTTGTTGTTGTTAACACAACCAAGTTGGCATGATTGCCCAACTAGTTGTGGGAGTTAGATTAACTGCCCAACCAAATGGAGTTAACTAGGCTTGGTGCCAAATGGTTAACAAGAGTTGACTTGAGCTAAAGTGGATCATCAATATGTCAACAAAGTTTGATCAGAGAGTTGGTTCTCAAATCAATCAAGCTACTGACTAGCTAGTCAGTTAGTCATGTTGTTCAGTTGATCTGTTTGATCAATTAAGTTGGTTGTTGGTCTGAAGACAACCATGCTGAGCAAATGACTATCAAACTAGGTACAGTTTGAAGCTTTGAAGATACCTTGGTATTCCAATGATACGGGTGAGAATGTAACCCATGGAAACCAATGGTTGGAGGATAAGGCTGGAGCTTAATTTCATATCTTAGTTAGCCTACTCTCAGAGGATGTATTCCTCATAGAAAAGACAGGGATTGTACTTAATTCAAACACTTGTATCACTGTCTATCCTTGTATTTAGTTTGTAATGACTATATCCTGGGTATGTACTCAGTAATCTCTATGTACAAGAAGAATCTAAGTTAGATGTTCTTGATACCACTTTATGGATCAAGCGCTTACCATCAGGCCAAAAGCTATAGCTGATAGCAAGGGCGCAACTTTATTTCCTTAAGGGATAGAGCCGCATTTAGCTTAAGGGGTTGCGCCCGTTAGAGGTGCCATGGGTTGGGATGTTAAGTCCATCGAATCCTAAGGGTGACGCTGACAATTAAAGCCAACAATCTCCCCCCCAGTGTCAGCCGGGGGATTCGAACCCATGACCTTGCTCTGATACCACTTTATGGATCAAGCGCTTACCATCAGGCCAAAAGCTATAGCTGATAGCAAGGGCGCAACTTTATTTCCTTAAGGTATAGAGCCGTATTTAGCTTAAGGGGCTGCGCCCGTTAGAGGCGCCATGGGTTGGGATGTTAAGCCCATCGAATCCTAAGGGTGACGCTGACAATTAAAGCCAACAGAACTAACTTAGAAGAAATCACACCCTAAGATGACGGGGGAATTAGATATAGGAGGAAGGGATTAGTTAGAGGATTGACGGAAATGAGGGAAGAGATTAAGATGAAAGGAACTAAGTTAGAAGGAGGTTAATACACTAGGAATAGAGGGAAGAAGGGAGTAAGAGTGAAGAAAGAAAGGATTTGAGTTCAGGTAGGCTCGCTCAAGCGAGCAAGGGCTCGCTCAAGCGAGGGGCAGGGCAGAGAGGCGGGGAGTCTCTGAGTTGAGCGCTCGCTCGAGCGAGAACCGTTGCAGGCTGCAGCATCAGGGGTGATCTCTGAGTTGAGGCTCGCTCAAGCGAGCAAAGGCTCGCTCGAGCGAGAACCCCTGCAACATCAGGGGTGCTCTCTAAGTTGGGGCTCACTCAAGCAAGTGGATCCTCGCTTGAGCGAAGAAGCGCTTTCAGCAATGTTTTGTGTTGCTCGCTTGAGCGAGGACGCGTAGATTCAATTTTTAAAAATAGAGAGTTAGGGCTTTTGGCCCTCATTTCTCTCATTTTCTCTCTTTCTAGAGAGAGAAGCTAGAGAGAGGGGAAGATTGAAGGGAGAAGTTTGGTTTGAAGCCGCTCACACCCTTCAAGGAGCTTGGATCTTCATCCCCATCCCTCCATTCTTCCTATTTCCTCCATTAGAGGTGAGTGTGGTTCACCCACTCACTTTCATTTTGAATGAATACCCATGTATGCTCCCTATTCTCACTTCCCTTACTTACATTGTGTGATTGTGGTTGATTAGAGATGAATCTAGGGTTGATAGTTGGATTGATTGATTGTATGCTCTCATGGTTCAAACCCTAGATTTGAAGATTTGGGATTTTTGTGTAATAGACGTATATTGATGATGAGACCTTGGAGGAGTTATACATTCATGCAAAATGCTCATGAAATTATTGTCATCTCTCATGTCCTTAATCCATTCATACTTAAAAGAAGAGATTTGGGTCTCTGTACCTCATGTTTAATAGAAACGAATTGGGTCTTCGGACCTCATGCTGAAAAGAGAAGAATGGGTCTTCGGACCTCATATTCATGGGTCTTCGGACCTTATATTCATGGTCTTCGGACTAAAGAGCAAAAGAGGAACGAGGTAATCACATTTCCTCCTAGGCCAAGGGGTAAATGGGGTTCCTCGATTGAAATGAACCACATGCATATCATCCTTGTTTGATAATAAGACTTAATCATATAAGTGTCCTTGGACGACGGTCTTTGGTCACGATGCAGAACGCTCAAAAGACATAATAGTGAAAAGACACCCTTTTGGTGTGGGTTTGACACCTGATGTTCAGTTTGAGATTGACCGCATGAATGCATAGGTGGTTTCCACCATCGGAATTTTAATGTGCATTGCCTGACTTCCTGGTAGATTCGTGATGTATATCAAAACATGTATCTATGTGTTCTTATGTTGCATTCCCATTTGCCTGCTTCTCCCACACTATATGCATGATCACATTCACTGGGGCGTAAGTCTCACCACACGTTGTGGAATTTATTTTAGTTGTGCAAGATGTTTTTTATTTGAAGCAAAGTCGGACGGATTAAAGGCTCGACGGTAGATTGTTCCTCCGGGTGGAATGCGCCACCCCTTAGATGGATTTTTTTGTATCTATATATAGTTGTAGAACGGTTATGGATGTGAAATTGTAATGTTGTGTTTAAACCACAGAGTGGTATTTAAACTGAAATCCTTGGGTTTTGTATGGATGATTTCCGCTTTTGTAAACGTTGGATTACTTAAGCAAGATTTATGTGTTTGGTTGTATGTCGATATCGATAATGACACGAAATAATTTCATAGATTCAGGAGTAGTGCCTCCAACAGACATTATTCTTGAATTCAGAAATTAGGACGTTATAGCGGTTATGATAAAAAAAACATGATAGAATATTAATATTCTATTTCTAATGTCTATTGTAGGCTTTGCAACAATAGAATAAGTGTTCGTTTGATGTATAATTAGGGTAGAATTGATTTTAAAATCAATGGTCGCGATAACTTTTGCATGAATTACGAAACACGTTGAATGGAAGTGATTTTATTTCAATTAACTTAGTTTTGCATTATTGTAACTGCAAACCAAACGAATCCTATATAAGTCTATTAATATATATGTTGAGCTATCATATTTCTCCAATGTAATTTTTATCCTTAGGGTTCTAGGTTAGATATTGACGTGATAAGATAAACCTTTTTTTATTCCATTTTTGCCCTAATCTCTCAACACTTTTTCTCCTAACCATCTTCTATCTCACTTTTATCCTATCATTTCTTTGTCCAACCCTTTTATCATTTTCTATACTATCATATATCTTGACTACCAAACGATTCCGTAAAAGCAAAAGGAAGATTGATGGAAAAAAAAAGGAAGAGAGAGAGATAGATAAAAAATAAAGATTGAGAAGGAATTATAAGAGAGTAAGTATATGTATATAAGAATTTAAATATATATGAATAATATCATAAAAACAAAAAAAAAATTTAAAAAACAAAACATTAGTGTAAGCATATATAAGAAAGAGATCTAATTTATTCCTATTTGCATATTTTTCACTTCCTAATTAGCATCTCAATTTTCTTTTCATTTTCCTTTTGCTTTTTCCATCACATGATCACATTTTTCACTTTTCTTATCTTCATTTTCTTTTATTCTTTGTATTTCTTTCTTTCACACATTTCTCACATCCAAAAATTGGAGTGTAGGAGATTTTTTTTTGTTTTCCTGAAAGAAAACGTTGATCATATATTCTTTTAAACCTTTTCAAAATATATTTCTCCAAGTGGGAGCAGTAATAAGGAATTAACAATCCAAAATCAAAATCATTTTCTTGTGGATATTTTTTGGGTAATAAAATCTTCTGCTAGTGGCCTAGGCATGGTATTGTCATATATATTCTTTCCCATTTTTTCTATTCTATGGAATGTCTACGCGTACATTTGAAAAATTGCAACAGATTGAACATTGATGATCCATACATACTATAAGTATTATCATTCATTTTAAATATCTCATTATTCTATCTCCTTATCACATAACATCATTTTATATATGGAAGAAAATTACATTTGCCCTCTTAACTTTTCAAGACCTGTTCCCCGACATATATCAAGAGTGTGTTCGATAATCCATTTTAGCTAACTGAAATTAGTAGCTGAAACCATTTCAGCTGTGTTTGGTAAGGTAGCATTTTACTAGCTTTTATTGAAAAGGTACTTGAGGTATTTTTTTTAAAAAGCTCCAATTTGCAGCTACTAGCTGAAAATTAATTACAAGTTTATCCCACAACCACCCTCACTTATCATTATTTAATAATTAATAATATCCTTAACTATATGTCATTTTACCATTTTTAGATAGTTTTACCAAACACATTCAATCAAATCAGCTAACTTTTCAGCTTTCAGCTAGCTTTAATCTTTAAGGTAACTTTGTATTTCTTTCTTTCACACATTTCTCACATCAACTTCTATCCATTTAATTAGCTTTTTTGGCCCAGCTAGTTGCCTGCACTACTGCAGAAAAGGCTTTCTACGACGGTTGAAAAGAGGCTTCTACGACGGTTGTGCAACCGTCGTAGATCCAGCCGTCGTTGTTAAGTGGAATTTGTCACGACGCGTGCTAACCGTCGTTGTAAACTGACTTTCTACGACGGTTAGGATTGGTAACCGTCGTGAAAAGGCTTACTTTCAACGACGGTTAGTAAAGGAACCGTCGTGAAAAGCAAGACTTTCCACGACGGTTGTGACCACAACCGTCGTGGAAAGTCTAATTTTTTTTTTAGTTCATTCTGTTTTTTACAATTTTCCCAAACCTGCAAACAGAAAATACAGTCCAGACAATCCCAGCAATACCAACATAGTAATGACACTTCACATACTCGGTGCACTAATCAATTTACATAATCACATTACACGTAAAATCTAATATAAAAGCTACTATAAGTAATGAAACTATATAAAAAAACTACTTCAAGTAATCAAATACTGATCAACTACTCTAAAGTTTTGTTATACAAGTCAATAACATATGCAGCCCATGTCTTTCTGATGTAATCAATTGAAGCAGAGTTGAGTGGGCTACTATCCATGAAATACTGCAAAATAAAATAACTTGTAATTAGTGGATAGATCAATTGCATGACGATTGGTGTTAACTTGTTTGTTGGATTACCTTGTCCAATGCGACTTGAATTCCCCCTTGCACAATGCAAGACATCCATTGCATGACGTAATAGCCACACTCATACCCTCCAACTTGTTTGTTGGACTACAATTCAAAATGAATATTAGTCAAATAATTAAAACCGTAGACAACACTTTATTAAAATATCTTATTGAATCCATGTAAATACCTTGACGTATTTCCAGGTTAGCTTATGAGCTCTATGTCCAGGTCTACCCATCAACATTTGATATGTTGAATATGCACTAATATAAAAAATATCACACGATTTAGAGTTTAATAATTCAATAAAAGACTTCTAAAGTTAATAAATTCATTGTCATTACCTATTGACTATGTCAAAAAATCTCTTTGGGGGCCTCTTATGCAATGAACAAAACCACAGAGCACTGTCTTCGTCGACAGATATAACCAGTAGTTGCCAGTGGCGTCTGCATTGAAAATTAGTTAATACTGCAAGATATTTATTTTGATAATGATAAAAATATTAAAAAACCTACAAGTATTTTCCACTTACTCATGAAAGTAAGGTGCTAAATAAATCTTCTTGCCCTCATCTTGCAAGGCATTGGCGATGTACACCTGAATAGCTGTTCTTTCATTTACACCCTCACAGGTTAGATGAGGGTCAATGAATCCATACACATCCTCATGTGAGGATAACGAAGCCAAAAACCTGAAATAAGAAATATTTCGTTGTGAGGAAATTTCCTTCTAAAGTTACTTAATAATAAAACTACAAGTTTAGTTGGCAAAGTACTTACAACTCCCACACATGAATGACAGTGATGTTAAGATATTCATCGCCCGCCACAACCTCTCCTATATCTGAGACGGTTAAATACAGGGGTATGGACATCTGTTTCGTACCAAAAACTTCCTCATCCCATGGCAACTCGATAGAGTTGTATTTAATGGCGGATGCAACCTCTAACAAGCTAGCAAGGGGATCATCGGTTGGAAAAGGTCCCTTCTTGGTATTTTCTTTTTGTCGTTTCTTTTGTACTTTTTGTTGCACGTAAAGAACAATGTATTGTGAAAAGTAGTAATATATATAGATACATTGTTGAGGATATAAAAAAGAAACATTTAATTGTGAAAAGTAGTAATATATATAAGTGTGAACTATACCATAGGGGTTGGAGTTTGCCTAACTAGATGCCGGGGCCAGGCAATAAAGGTCTGATATGCTTGTTGTACAATAGCAACCTCCAATGTCTGGATAGGCATAGGAGCATTCTCATCGAAAACCTTTTCCACTGATACCTTGACTGTGTCAGGTGAAAGAGGAATATTATGTACCGTGGTGGCCCCTATGAAAACCTTCCCCAAAGCCACCAACTTAGGGGATGGTGTGCACTCCACATACAGCTAACATGGGATTTCATCCACCTGACCCCCATCTGGTGAACAACTACCCTTTGTGCTGATTTTATCAGCATTAGTCACAAAGTCTTGACTAGAAGCACCTGTCTGCGATGCATTTAACAATTCCTGCTTGTACAACTCCAACTCGATCCTCATTTCATCTTTCACCTTATTTGTGATTTCAACTGTGAGCCGTTGTGTTAGCTTTTCGATGTGCTCACTGCTAGGCTCACTTGATGAGGAGTTCTTGGACTTTGATCCAAAAAATGACCGAATACCAACCCCTGCTCCAGCAGCACGAACACGACCAGGGTGCTCTGGTCGTCCAATAGCAGTAGCAAGTATATCATCACGACCTTCTGGTGTAAAGGTCCCCTGAGTAGATTGCTCAACCAAAGAATCCTGCAGTTAATAAATATAGTGACAGAGAGCGTGAGTATGGAATCAAGAATTTGTATAGTAAATAAAAAATCAATTACAAAATTAAAACTTACAATCTTCTCAGAGATAACGCGTGATTCTTCAGATGTATATACCCCTGAGGGGTTTAACACGGGCCTGCTTCCATTTATCATGACGTGTAGGCGGTGATGGAGGGTCTGCAATAGGATCATCACCATCTGCAGCTCTGTCTTTCAACTTCTTCTTTATCATTTTTTCTTCAAGCAATTTATAACCCCCACGAGACAGAATGTGGGGGGTTACATTATGTGCTTGAATCTCCTTAGCCTTCCTCCTTACATCCTGTAGTGAATGAATAATAAATTACTACAAATCTATACAAAACTGAATGAGTAAAACAAACTGAATTGCACTAACCTGCCAATGTTCTTGTTCACGGAGTTCCACAAATTGTTCCCAAGTCTCTTCATCAATGCCCTGATATTTGGTACAAGGATTCTGACCCTTCTTTGGGCCAAAAATATATGTGGTCGTTAGCAGGGACTTAAACTGACGCCACTTCACCGCAATCGAAGACAATAACTTCGATTCCAATGACGGTACATTTGGTATATCAAAATGAGCCTATATGAAAAACAAAGATAGAATCAGTCATACATTAGAGTTAACATCAATTTCATAAAAAACTTGACAAAAAATCATATAAGTGTTTTACCAAAACATCCTTCCACAGCACGGTCTTCTCAGCCTCAGTCACATGCTCCCAAGTCGGTGTTAAAATTGAAATTTTGTCTCGGGCCAATACACCGAGATAACTGCTAAGGAGATCGGAGTTTGGCCCAGTAGCCACCCCGCTATCAACATTAATGGTCAGTGTTACCTTCTCCCCATTGGCGCATTTCTGTGCAAGCCATCTCAGCCTAGTAGGTATAATATTTATCTCCATGGAAGGGCTCGAGGGAATCATAGAAATCAATTTTGGGAAATTTGACTAGGGCCTTTTTTTGTTGCTTAATAAAATGATCAGAAAAAGTGCTACTATTACTACTAATGAATAAAAAGTTAAAACCTTTCTATGGCAGCAGAAAATTAAAATTAAAATTTGCTTCCAACACACAACCTCAGACACAAAACAAAAACAGAGACAGAGAACTATTATTTGAATTTCTAGAGCTAGACATAATAACATTAAATTGAAGAAACAAAAGAGTGTTATTTATATATAAGAGAAAGTGTGTTTGATACCTCCTTGAACAAGAAGCTGAGAGAACGACGTTTGTTTGCACTGTGAACGTCGAGAATGAGAGATTAGGGATTACTCACTTGAAAGAATGAGAGATGAGTTGAGAAGAAGAATGCGGCGCAACAGCACTTACGTTGTTGGGTGAGTTGTGTTGTGTGTGAGTGAGAGAGAGAAACCCACGGTGAGAGAGAGAGGAAGCTTGAGAGAGAGAGAATCTCGCACGGTGAGAGAGAGAGGAAGCTTGAGAGAGAGAGAATCTCGCACGGTGAGAGAGAGAGGAAGCTTGAGAGAGAAAGGGAGGTTGAGAGAGAGAGGGAGGTCGCGCGGCGCAAATGAAAACAGGGAGCTTCAGGGGAAACTTAACTGGACTCTACCACGATGGTTGTCACAGGGACCGTCGTGGTAGATCAATCTTACTCCTGCACCACCCCTGCTTTTCTATTCCCACCCCCTTCCTTTCTGAACCCCTGATGCTACCTGCACCACCCCACTTTACTTGTCACACCCCCCATAAGGTCTTCCACGACGGGTGTCCACTGGGCCCGTCGTGGTAGCCCACTATTACTCCTGCACCACCCCTGCTTTTCTATTCCCACCCCTTCCTTTCTGAACCCCTAATGCTACCTGCACCACCCCACTTTACTTGTCACACCCCCCCCATAAGGTCTTCCACGACGGGTGTCCACTGGCCCGTCGTGGTAGCCCACTATTACTCCTGCACCACCCCTGCTTTTCTATTCCCACCCCCTTCCTTTCTGAACCCCTAATGCTACCTGCACCACCCCACTTTACTTATCACACCCCCCATAAGGTCTTCCACGACAGGTGTCTACTGGGCCCGTCGTGGTAGCCCACTATTACTCCTGCATCACCCCTGCTTTTCTATTCACACCCCCTCCTTTCTGAACCCCTAATGCTACCTGCACCACCCCACTTTACTTGTCACACCCCCATAAGGTCTTCCACGACGGGTGTCCACTGGGCCCGTCGTGGTAGCCCACTATTACACCTGCACCACCAATGTTTTGCTATTCACACCCCCTTCCTTTCTGAACCCCGTAATGCTCCCTGCACCTCCCCACTTTACTTGTCACACCCCCCATAAGGTCTTCCACGACGGGTGTCCATTGGGCCCGTCGTGGTAGCCCACTATTACTCCTGCACCACCCTTGTTTTGCTATTCCCACCCCCTTCCTTTCTGAACCCCCTAATTCTCCCCGCACCTCCCCACTTTACTTGTCACACCCCCCATAAGGCCTTCCACGACGCGTGTCCACTTGGACCGTCGTGGTAGCCCACTATTACTCCTGCACCACCCATGTTTTTTCTATTCACACCCCCTTTATTTTTTTAAACATTTATTCTAAGGTAGTTTTCTACGACGGTTGATTGGCAACCGTCGTAGAAACTTGCTTTCTACGACGGTTAAGTGACAACCGTCGTTGTAAGTTACCCACATAATTGCAAAAATTCCACCGCGCATCTTTCAACGACGGTTGTCCCTCAACCGTCGTGGAATGCCCGTCGTAGAATGTCTTTTTGTAGTAGTGCTGTCTCTTTGTCCTTCTCATAATGCAAATGCAAATTGTCATAGATTTTACTTTGAGAGCGAGAGAAGTTAAAGTTGGCATGTGCCATTTACATTCGCAACCATCGAACTTCAGATTATTCCCCCCTTCCCTTCTTCCATTATTGTAAATTTGTAATGGTTACAACTTATATATGGTATATATTTAATTTTCCATCTAAACATAAAATAAATAAATAATGGATCATGAGTCTTAAGATCTGATCATAAAGTTAGTGACGGTTGTATATAGTTTATAATATCTGCTTAAAGTTTAATATTCTACCCATTATTAGGAATAGATTTTTTCTAATACCCATTGTGTGTTCTTGTAGTTTTGTACTTAGACATTAACTTCGATTGTATGGTTACTAGTATAAAATTAATGGATTCAAATTTCATTACCTATTCACATGTTTGGTAATTGGTATTAGATAGATTCAGAGTCAATTCATACATGTTTGCTTTTCATTGAAGATAGAATCAAAGTCAAATCATTTCAGAACAAAACGAACAATACAATACATGGTTAGGCTTATTTATATATAAACCTTTCTTTGAACCTTTAAAATGACACCTCTTCCTCAGTACATATGTCCCCTTGGCATTGATCATGGTCCCTCTTGATGTAGTAGAGATCCTGCCATCTTCTCTCTTTTATTTGAGCAAATTCGATATAGCCACATCTAGTATAAGGCAATACATATATCTTTTTAACAATCTTATTTATGTTTCATTAACATTGTTTATGCCCTTTTAATTAGCTTTCCTAAACACATTTTTGGGAGGGGTGAGAAGCCTTAACTATGACTAAGTCCCCAATAGAATTGCCCTGATAATAGAGGATACATATGGTTTACACAAAAAAAATTAAAAATTCTAAAATATTATATATTTTTAAAATTCAATACATGATTTTTTTATTAATATAAGAAATATTTTAATATTTATTATATTTAATGAATCGAACTCAAATAATTCACGAATAATTCACCTCATTTACTGTTCTAGTTGCGACTGTATTATTCTATTTACTGAATGATGAGGACATCAATCATGCAGACAAAGAGTAGGGGGACCCATGACAAGGGCGCAGTCTAAGGAGGCAAAGGAGGCTTTATCGCTTGTCATTAAAGAAGTTCAACTTCAATTTAAGGAGGACATTAATGGAACTAACCAGTTCATTAATTGCACTCAACTTGAGGAAGATGGCTTCAAGGATGAATTGACAGTTGCATTTAATGCAACTAACACTTAAAGTCCCCTTCAAGGAAGATGATGAAGCATGGTGGGCGCCTACAATTCACCATATAGGGGCGGCCAACATGTGTTTTTTATGCTGATTTGTTTTTATTGCTTTCAATAAAGTTTGTGGATGTTACAAAGACACAACACATAAATTGTTTAGTGGTTATGTTTCTTGTAATTTGACGGTTACAAAACATGGATTGATGACCATAAATCCTTGTCTACTAGCCGTTGGAATCAAGCTTGTAAGGTGTGGATGAATCTAGCCAATTTTAGAGCTACAAGGAGGCCTCTTCCTTCTCCAAAGTGGGCGGCCAACATATGACATCAAGGCTGAATCAATTAGCCTAAAATGTAACCTACAAGCACATAAAGAGAAGGAGACAAAGTCATGAAGAGGGAGGTTACAAATTGAAGGAGAACCTTGAAGAATAGGGAGGTTATGTGCGGCCAACTAATGGCTGAATCATTGGCCATCAATTTCATATTTTTTTTAGGGTTACAATCTTCATTTTATTGCAGCCACATGTGACAAAATTCTGGTTGGATTTTTGCGGCCAAATGAGCTTGTTTAGGTAGAGTTTATTTTGCTTGTTTAATTAAATAAATAGGCTTTTGTTTAGGGTTGCATGGGAAGTGTGTAAGGGGCAATTTGGGGATGAATTAGGCGTGAGAATGCAGCTGGTGCATGGCCTTTTATCACCTTGTAAACCGT